>JBAMNC010001283.1:0-356751 GCA_037902135.1 Cetoscarus ocellatus
ATAAAATGTAATGTAAGTTAATATATCTTAATTTGTAATTTAGCACATTTTTTGTAAGTGCATTATATGGAAATATATTTCTATTAGTATTATAATATGTTCTTAAAAAGTGTGTTCATATCATACAGATTCAAATCACAACTTAAATACATTTAATTAAAAATATATTTTTCAATTATTATATTCTAAGTACGTTTTAAATTTATTGACAGCAAGTTGTTCTCAACAGACATTTTTTGAAAGACATACTTAAATTATAATAAATAAAAGTGTATTTTTAATTATCATATTTTAAGTACTTTATCAATAGATTCATCACAAGTTCTCCTCAACATGCATTTATCTTAAGATATACTTAAATAACGATAAATAAAAGTGTGTTTTTAATTATTACATTTTAATTACTTCATCAATATATTCCTACTAACCTTGTTCTAAGATGCATTTGTTGTAAGACATATTTAAATATATTACTTAAAAGTATACTTTTCACATTAAAAAAGTTCTAGTATATCTCTTATGTATGTAAAATGCCTGTATTGTACTGTATTGTGTCACTTATTACTACGTCGTTAAAGTACATTGCTTTATTAATACTAAACTTCAGTGCATTTAATTTAAAATATTTGATACAATTATATTTACTGTCCTTTTATAGTATATTCATATACTGCTCAACCTGCACTTACTAGGTGTATTTTAATATTCTAATTACAACTGTATAAATTTTCATAATTGTTGTGCAAAATGCATAATACTTTAACTATGCTTTATTATACTTTGTTAAGTGTATTGAATGAATGTGTTCATAGATTATATTAATATATTTCTTATATTCATATATTTCTTATATAACTCTTTCTTACAGTATACTTTCAAAAGACATTGTCAGAAATGTGTTTAATATTAATCTATAAGAAAAAAAAAAACAGCAACTTGTTGGATCCTAAAAAGTAAGCTGTAAGCCCATTTGATACTTTCACTGCCACCCCCTCCCTCCAGCCTCTGGCCTTTTGCTTTAAACTGTTTTGCACTTTATTTTTTAAAAAATGTCTTCATTCATGAAAAAAGAAAATGTTTTGTGAATTCAGCTGATGTTCAGCTCATACTAAAAGCACTTTGTACTAGAACTTTGTAAGTTCAGATGTTCAGCTCATACTAAAAGCACTTTGTACTAGAACTTTGTAAGTTCAGATGTTCAGCTCATACTAAAAGCACTTTGTACTAGAACTTTGTAAGTTCAGATGTTCAGCTCATACTAAAAGCACTTTGTACTAGAACTTTGTAAGTTCAGATGTTCAGCTCATACTAAAAGCACTTTGTACTAGAACTTTGTAAGTTCAGATGTTCAGCTCATACTAAAAGCACTTAGTACTAGAACCTTGTAAGTTCAGCTGATGTTCAGCTCTTAGTACTTTATTTTGTGACCCATGAAGTGAAATAAAAGACACACATTGTCGAAGATAGAAGTTGTACAAAGGTTTATGTCACTCTCATCAGGTTATATTTATCACCTGTATTGAATGGTTAAGTAGGTGATTTGTTGATTGAATTTGTCATGTTACTACTATTGCTGCTGTAGAATGTGGAGAAAATGCAGTCTCAGTAAATTGTAAATAAATACATTTGTAGACTGTATTTTTAATACATTATAAATACACTAAGTACAACCAGCTTTCAGTGTAATAAGTACAAGTATATTAAGTATTAATATATTACTAGTACAATAGTATTTTAACAATAAAAAGTATACTTTAGAGTATATTATGTACAAATATACTATTAGTTCAATAGTAGTATATTACTAAGAAGTACACTGTAGAGTAGTATATTTGAAATTGACTAACAGCATATTTTCATTTGAGTAGTTTTGTGTTCTTTTTACATTATTATTACATTCATAATATAATTTAGATGACTAAAAAGTATATTTAAACTATATTATTTCATAGTACTGTTATTAACAAAGTAATAGTATATTTTAAGTTAATTTAATTAATACTCAATATGTACTCGATATACATTTAAAAATACACTGAAAATGTAATTAAAGTATATTTTTAACCCCTTCGAAAAAGTGTACTTGGGATACTGAAAGTATATTTTCAATTAAACACTATTTTTTTGTCGTGAAAGGGTTAAAAAAGTATAGGATAAAAATACTTAAGATATGATTTAGTACATCTTAAGTGCAACTTCAAGTATACTAAGTACAACTTCAGTGGTTTCAAAAAAACACAATTTAAATACAAATATGTTTCAAGTACAAATGAGTAGATTTAATATACTTTTAGAACATATACCTAAGTATATATTTTTTTAGCTTGGGTAGTGTGTAGGGGGCCATTTGGGATTGAGCCCTAGAGTCCTCTACGCTGTGTTTAGGGACTGTTTTACCCCCTGGGACTGGTTTTGGCTCTGCCTCCCTGCACTGATTCACCGCAGCTCTGCACCTGATCCCCATCCAGGCAATCACCTGCACCCTTTATCACAGAGATGCTGACTCCTCACCAGTGCCAGAAAATTCCCACAGTTCACGTGGTTTGTTGGCCGAACTCCTGCTCTTCTTGAGATTTCTAGTGTTTGTGTTTTCTGCCTTGTGTTTTGTGGACTTTTTGTGCTCTCCTTCTTGCCGTGTGTTTTTCCTCCTTCTCGAGCCCCACCACTCTCACTCCAACCACCTTACCTCACTCCTGACAAGGATTCCACCCCCACCCCCCCACACACACAGACACTGGACATATATACACACACACACACACACCCACACACCCCCACACACGTATATTTATATATACACACACACACACACACACACACACACACACATATGTGCTGGATCAACAAAGTGCTTACACACAGCAGGAGATCTGCACACCAAACGCTCCTTTTGAAGGATTTTATTCTGCACAAGTGACATTTGGAGCAAACTGTTTCTTGAACATGATGATGAGTTCATTATACTCCAGTGGTCTCCTCAGTCACCAGATCTCAGACCTCAGGCCAGTCCTTTGGGATGTGGTGGAGCAGGAGATGTCACGTCCAGACTTACAGGAAAGAACCCAGGTGTGAAGCAGCAAGCAGATGTAGTAATCAACAGTCTTTATTGAACACTCAGGAAAACCTGTAACTGCATTAGCCAGGTCTGGAACTCTACCAGAGGTAGAGTCAGAGATGTTACCTCTAAGGCACGAGGCAGTGACGTGTTCAGTACAAGAGGAGCAGAGTCTTTAAAGTCACTGCTACAGCTGGGGCTTGAACCCTGAGTTTGTTTTGGACTGAGAAAATGATCTCTTATAACCGTGACGCTCCAGGGTGGCCTCCTTCCTGTTTGTATCTGTTCACACTACAGTAACCCTAGATGCTGCAACGCCTCAGTTCACTGCTGGATAAATGATCACACATACACACACACACACACACCCCCACGTACACACACACAAACACACCAACACACACTGATGTGTAGTAACAGCCCCCACAGTTTTGTGGGGACACTTCATGCTCCGTGACGCTCCCTCAGTGTGATTACAAAAATGCTCTTTTTTGATCATCAGCTGTCTTTGCTCAGTCTGTCTTTACTCTGATTTCTTGCTTCACATCATTTCTCCTGCAGCAGTTCTTCAGTAACAGCTCCTCACTGAAGCATAAACCTCTGACACCACACTTTGGCGCTTGTCCAAAAATCCCTCTCATTGAAGACTGTTAAACTTTAACTGTATGAGCCTCCTGCCAGCTCTTCCAGATCCTCCAGCCACAGAATGAATGACTGAAACTGAACCTCCTGCAGACTCAGGCCTCCTCGTAGTCTGCAGACAATGAGAGTTCAGGAACAGAGGGAATGATCTGACCCACAGTGTGAGATATTAGAAATGAGGGACCGGCAAACACTTTGACTCACCTGAGCTGTGCTATAGTCATTTTCAGGATGCCTGATATTTATGAGGATGTTTGGTTTTCTAAATGATTTGCTGAAATTTAAAGTCTTTAACATCTTAAAGTAAACACTAGAGGACAAAGAGAGGAGCTGGGTTTATGTCCATCATGACCTGGATGAGTGTCCACTCAGTGATACACTAGCTGCTTGGACGTCCCAGGGTCATCTTCGTTATAATCCTGACAGCTCCTGATGTTTCTGTCACTTCAGACAAGGATCTTACTCCTGGTAAACATTATTAAATAATAAAAACTAAAAACATTTTTGCTGAATTTAAAGGCTTGACTGCTTACTTCCCTTCAAACTCCCTGTTCTGGGGCCAGTAGAAGAAAAATCCTCTGACGTGACCTGCTCCAGACGTGAATGATTTAAAGAAGCCTGATCGTAGGTGTTTTATCACATATTAATATTTTTATCTTTTACTGCACATACATTAAGAATATACCCTGACTTAGATTTTGAGGGTGTATTTGGTAAAATGATATTAGGCTCTTTTAAGCTTTTCCTATTAAACTATAAAAATGAAGGTCCAGTTGGTGTCTACACATGGACAGGTGTTTCTGTGTGTTAGACTGCATTAGCACGTCAGGCCGCTGTTCACATCAGAGCTGTGCTGTGGTGATGCTACCAGAGTTAAACTGGTTTGGTTTCCATGCTCACTCACTCACAGGGGCTCTCTCCCTGTTCCCCTTTAAATATAATTGTTGGGTTTATGATCTCTGAGTGATGGACGAGGGACAGAGAAAAGAGCTGGAAGGCACCCCCCTACAGAGTCAGAGAAACACCACATGATGAGTTTAAAGGAGGACCTTTGGTTTTGGTAACACTCTGTCAAATATCAGCCCAAACGAGAGCCATCAGAGCAGCTCCGGTTATTAGGAACAGATGAGGAGTCTAATTCCACTGTAGACCAGTTAATTACCTGGTTTAAGTAAATTATTCTCCTCTGGTTGTGTAACAGGGACAATCAATAACAAATAGATCAGGGCCAGGTTTAGGCCACACATGTTCAACTACATGAAAGTCATTTTAAAGGGAGACTGTAAATGAATTCAAATGAATTAAAAAGAACAAGTTTACTTACAGTGTGAACAGTATTACAGAGCACAGCATCTGCTTTTGGAGGTTTTTTAGCCTTGCAGTGCAGCTGGATCTTCCTGATTCATACTCTGTAACCAGGCAGATAAAGACTTTATCTGCCTGGTTACAGAGTAATCAAAGCTCCAAGCCAAGGTGATTGAGCTTGGTCTGCAGATGCACTGATCGATCATCATCCTCTTTGGAGAAAGAGGTGGGGACACATGTCTGTAAATGTCTGCCTGTGTAGAGATGATCATGGTGCTGCCTGCTGTAGTGTAGAGCATCTCCTTATTCAGAGAGGAACAGGGAACACTGAGAACATCTGTTTATTCAGAGAGGAACAGGGAACACTGAGAACATCTGTTTATTCAGAGAGGAACGAGGAACATCTGTTTATTCAGAGAGGAACGAGGAACATCTGTTTATTCAGAGAGGAACGAGGAACATCTGTTTATTCAGAGAAGAACAGGGGACACTGAGAACATCTGTTTATTCAGAGAGGAACGAGGAACATCTGTTTATTCAGAGAGGAACAGGGAACACTGAGAACATCTGTTTATTCAGAGAGGAACGAGGAACATCTGTTTATTCAGAGAGGAACAGGGAACACTGAGAACATCTGTTTATTCAGAGAGGAACAGGGAACACTGAGAACATCTGTTTATTCAGAGAGGAACGGGGAACACTAAGAACATCTGTTTATTCAGAGAGGAACGAGGAACATCTGTTTATTCAGAGAGGAACGAGGAACATCTGTTTATTCAGAGAGGAACAGGGAACACTGAGAACATCTGTTTATTCAGAGAGGAACGAGGAACATCTGTTTATTCAGAGAGGAACGAGGAACATCTGTTTATTCAGAGAGGAACAGGGAACACGGAGAACATCTGTTTATTCAGAGAGGAACGAGGAACATCTGTTTATTCAGAGAGGAACGAGGAACATCTGTTTATTCAGAGAGGAACAGGGAACACTGAGAACATCTGTTTATTCAGAGAGGAACAGGGAACACTGAGAACATCTGTTTATTCAGAGAGGAACAGGGAACATTGAGAACATCTGTTTATTCAGAGAGGAACAGGGAACACTAAGAACATCTGTTTATTCAGAGAGGAACAGGGAACACTAAGAACATCTGTTTATTCAGAGAGGAACGAGGAACATCTGTTTATTCAGAGAGGAACAGGGAACACTGAGAACATCTGTTTATTCAGAGAGGAACAGGGAACACTAAGAACATCTGTTTATTCAGAGAGGAACAGGGAACATCTGTTTATTCAGGGAGGAACGAGGAACACTGAGAACATCTGTTTATTCAGAGAGGAACAGGGAACACTGAGAACATCTGTTTATTCAGAGAGGAACAGGGAACACTAAGAACATCCGTTTATTCAGAGAGGAACAGGGAACACTAAGAACATCTGTTTATTCAGAGAGGAACAGGGAACATCTGTTTATTCAGAGAGGACTGAGGAACATCTGTTTATTCAGAGAGGAACGAGGAACATCTGTTTATTCAGAGAGGAACAGGGAACACTGAGAACATCTGTTTATTCAGAGAGGAACGAGGAACATCTGTTTATTCAGAGAGGAACGAGGAACATCTGTTTATTCAGAGAGGAACGAGGAACATCTGTTTATTCAGAGAGGAACAGGGAACACTGAGAACATCTGTTTATTCAGAGAGGAACAGGGAACACTAAGAACATCCGTTTATTCAGAGAGGAACAGGGAACACTAAGAACATCTGTTTATTCAGAGAGGAACAGGGAACATCTGTTTATTCAGAGAGGACTGAGGAACATCTGTTTATTCAGAGAGGAACGAGGAACATCTGTTTATTCAGAGAGGAATGAGGAACATCTGTTTATTCAGAGAGGAACGAGGAACATCTGTTTATTCAGAGAGGAACAGGGAACACTAAGAACATCTGTTTATTCAGAGAGGAACAGGGAACACTGAGAACATCTGTTTATTCAGAGAGGAACGGGGAACACTAAGAACATCTGTTTATTCAGAGAGGAACGAGGAACATCTGTTTATTCAGAGAGGAACAGGGAACACTGAGAACATCTGTTTATTCAGAGAGGAACGAGGAACATCTGTTTATTCAGAGAGGAACAGGGAACACTAAGAACATCTGTTTATTCAGAGAGGAACAGGGAACATCTGTTTATTCAGAGAGGAACAGGGAACACTAAGAACATCTGTTTATTCAGAGAGGAACAGGGAACACTAAGAACATCTGTTTATTCAGAGAGAAACAGGGAACATCTGTTTATTCAGAGAGGAACGAGGGAACACTGAGAACATCTGTTTATTCAGAGAGGAACAGGGAACATCTGTTTATTCAGAGAGGAACAGGGAACACTGAGAACATCTGTTTATTCAGAGAGGAACAGGGAACATCTGTTTATTCAGAGAGGAACAGGGAACACTGAGAACATCTGTTTATTCAGAGAGGAACGAGGAACACTGAGAACATCTGTTTATTCAGAGAGGAACAGAGAACATCTGTTATTCAGAGAGGAACGAGGAACACTGAGAACATCTGTTTATTCAGAGAGGAACAGGGAACATCTGTTTATTCAGAGAGGAACAGGGAACACTGAGAACATCTGTTTATTCAGAGAGGAACGAGGAACACTGAGAACATCTGTTTATTCAGAGAGGAACAGAGAACATCTGTTATTCAGAGAGGAACGAGGAACACTGAGAACATCTGTTTATTCAGAGAGGAACAGGGAACATCTGTTTATTAAGAGAGGAATGGAAATACCTCTTCAAGAATGGAGTCAAAATTAATTTTCACCATGTATTGTGATGGGGAAGAAGGAAAAGGTCAAAATATTCAGAGTAAAGCTGAAGCATCAACAACAACTCCCAGGAAAACAGGATGAAGTTAACATACCTGATCTGTCTTTTCTCCAGTCATGGATGGTGACATAATATTCCTCCCCTCAATACTTTCTATTTTCTGACTGGCCCAAACACTTCTTATAATTTTGATCACATCCATCAGCAGAACATTTCATAAACTTGGTCAATGCACTGAGGGCGTGGGGCTGCAGAGCTGCATTTGAACATCAGTCATTGCACCTGAACAGATGCATGGGCAGAAGGATGAACTATAATAACCGTCTCGCTCATGCATGTGGACGGAGGTCATGCAGAATAAAAAGTTGTCTGTCAAATGCTCTTGAGAGGCTGTAAATCTCTCCAGGTGGCCTTCAGGTATCATTTATGTGTCATAAACATTGGACACATCATTGGTCTGGACCTCAGAGCTGATCTGGCTCCTCTTTCCTGCTGACTCATGGTCAGTCTTTATTTGGCCTGGGTTATCAGAGCCAGCCTGCCGCCCGTCCTGGTGAGGTTAGTGCAGGGTGGGCAGGTGGCCTGGATCTGAGCACGGAGGTGCAGAAGAAGAAGGGCACAGGCAGACAGACGGCACAGATAAAGAGGTCAGAGCGAGCGATAATCACTAAGCTGAAGCATACAAACATTTCTCTGTAATCTGCTGGTTTGGCCTTGAAACAGCTGATAAACTGAAGTGACTGCAGAGGGCCAGAGACACGACACCTCCTCTTCTTATTTATCACACATCAGCTCTAAATCTCTTAATACTCGACTTTATCATTGCTGATATCGCCAAGGTATTAAATAAAGATCCAACTGTTATATCACAGGACAGACAGAGACTTTAGACTCAGACGGACAGATCGATATTTTAGGAATATTAATGTGCCAACTAGTTAGTGTGATAAGCTAACTGTTCAGTTTAAATGCACTTGATGGCTTGGTAACAGTTAGCAGGGTTATATGTTGGCATGTCTAGATGGGGGATGGTTGTTTTTCTGACTCTGATCTATGTACATGTCTCAGCCTAAATAAAGAGGAAAATAATAGCTCAGGGACACATTCACCCTTTTTCACCAGATAAGTTTGACCTCCACAGTACAATACATCACAGACCAGATAAACACAGTATGGTTACACTTCCAGTTTGTCCCTCTTGAGTCCTGAGATCAAAAAGAGGGAACTCCTCTTTATACACAGGCCCCTCGGTGTACAGGTGTTATTGAACACCTGACTGATCTGTCCACAAATGAGGCTCTGCATATTGATGGCTATATTAATCTGAACAGAGATGACATGATGCCACTGAACAAACTCAGTGGCCGATAAGCCGCGTTCAACCTCAGCCACCTGTAATTTCCACGCTGTCGTCCAGCACAGCATCACCTCTGCAGCAGGTCTGCTCAGACAGACGACCCCCTTGAAATACGAGATCACAAGAAAAGTAGAACTTCATGACCGAAAGAGGAACATGAACATCTTTCCAGATCAACACCTGAACAACACATGCTTATGAAGTGTCGATGTTTCAGTTTGTAACACAAGATAAATCTATGAAGAGAGAAACACGTGCGCAACAGTGTAAGAATGACAGGACTGACCTCTGACCTCCGATTCTACAGCTAGAGCCACAAAGAGTACCTCTGGCAGAGGAGCTCTCTAAAATGGAGGCCAGCACAATGAAAGATTTCTCCTTAGTCTTGACCGGGGGTTCAGGGATCCTGGTGTCATGTTACAATCAGGAGACTGGTTTCCTGAAACCAGGTTCTGGTCCCTGGAGAGCTCTGGTAGAACCTGGATCCTGTGTCATGTGAATGCCTTCTCCTGACTTCTTTCTGCAAACCTCACAGGAACCTGAAAACAAGATCCTGTGATGGTCCACCAGGATCCTGGAGTTTAGCATGTTCACAGGACACTGATGTGTTCTGGACTTGATCAAAACCAGGACACCAGAGCCAGGGTCCTAAAGTCCAAGTCCATGTCTCCTCTCATCTGTCCCAAGTTCTTCTGTCTCACCCAGAGCAGAGACCTGCTCTGACGGGACTGTGACATCTCTTTTCATCACAGCAGGAGGTATTCATGAAGGAGAGGAGCTGCTCAGGCTGCTCCACAATGGGATGTTTATGCTGTTTGAATAAATCAGTTTGTTTTCATTCATTAATATGTTTTAAAATCTCGCCCTCTGAACAACAGCCTGCTGAGTGTGTGTGTGTGTGTGTGGGTGTGGGTGTGGGTGTGTGTGTGCGTGTGTGTGTGGGTGTGGGTGGGTGTGTGTGTGTGTGTGTGTGTGTTATCTGCTGCTCCAATGACCTTGAACATGAAGTGTTTGGCACACAATCATTGGCCTTATCTTTATGTCCCTCTCTGAGTGTTTGGAGCTTCCATTCATAAACTCCTCTCTGTTCTCGCACGGTCAGGCCTCACTCAGAGTTTAAACTATAAACTTCAGGTCTGAGAAAATGAAGGTCTGTTCCTGCAGTTTAACCCTGTGAGAATATTGTTCAGAGGAACATCAGGCTCAGGCTCTGCACACCAAGACCAGGGCAACAGAACAAACACTGGGAACAGTCAGAGAGCCTCCTCTGGTGCACCTCCATGTTCACACTGCATGAGCACAATGTGAAAATGCTGACTCTGCAGAAAGTCTACCTAACTGAAGTACCAGAGACCGGGAGCCTCATTTATAAATGGCCACTTGTAAGCAACTTTTGGGATGTAAAAATCAAACTTGATGGAGGACTGTGCGCACCTCCACGGCAGCTCTGACCCTGCTGTACTGATACATTTATGTGAAATAATCAAATATTAAACATTTCACAACAGACATAATATATGAAGGATATATTTGTATGTATGAAGAAAGAGGAAAAATGTATATTGATGTCACAGGGAGTGCACACCCACTCACACGTAGCCTATATTATTAAATTAATTCTGTCCTTGTGAAACAAACATTACATGTTTTTATGAAATCCATTCACATAAACAATAAGGCGGACAGTAACCTTGTTCCCAAAATGTGCCGTATTATGATTTTGTTTTTTAAATAATAATTGTAATTAAAACGACACGATCGTTGTACCAAACTGCTGATCAGTTAGGCTACAACACCTGTAGCTGTTCAGGAAATGAAGTGATGGTTGGATATATAAAGGCACTCACAAAGACACACAGTGGCTGATCTGCACTGCTGGAGGACGTGGAGCACGGGAGACTCAGACATCCGTGTCCCCTCGGCCTCCGTCACCACACCGCTCAGGAGGGGGGGGGGGGGCTCCGGTGTGCCCTTTCCCCCACCTGTCACACAGACACTCTTTCTATGGAGAGCGATTCATCTTTTCTCCTCCACTTTAACGTCTGATCATTTCTTTGTTCCTTCAGCCACAGTCCGACCCTCTGAGGCAGCCTTATTTACAGCATCAGCCACAGGCTTCACTCTGCTGCCTTTACAGCATTAGTGATGCCCACTCTGTGCCCAACCTATCACTATCTCGACCTCACATTGAGTAAAACATCTTTTTTTCACTTGTTTTCCCTCTCAGTCTATTGTGAAGTTGGTATCATTGAATATTCACCTGTTCACCTGACCTTTTATAGGCACCATGTGGGCGAGGCAAAGCTTTAGAGCTGATTGTTTTTTATGAATGGAAACAGGTGTAGGACGTGTGTGTGCACTCAGTTATATATCTGAAAGTTTTTGTCCCTGTGTTTCCGGCGTATGTCACCTGTAATCGCTCCAACACACAGTTTTACAAATGAGGCCCCTGGTCTTTGTTAATTCAGGAGCTGAGCAAACACAGACATCATCTCTACATCCATCACCAGCATCTGGAGGACTTTGGGCTGCTGTGACAGAAGGTCCACCATGATGGAGGTCAAGACAGAGACCACGAGGGATCTGATTGGTCTTAAGGATGAGCTGTACGGAGGATGGATGAATGGGTAAAAAAGGGGAACGGGGTGGCGTCCCAACACAGACTGGGCTGAAGTTAAAGGACACAGAGTCCATATATCTTCATTAAGCTGCAGTTATGTTGGTATAAATGAAAATTTCAGTCTGTTCTGTCCCCTTGTCTCTGATAGAGGACACTTCTGTCTCTGGTGGAGGACGCTCCTGTCTCTGATGGAGGATGTTCATGTCTCTGATGGAGGACATTCATGTCTCTGATGGAGGACACTCCTGTCTCTGACGGAGGACGCTCATGTCTCTGATGGAGGACATTCATGTCTCTGATGGAGGACACTCCTGTCTCTGATGGAGGAATTTCATGTCTCTGATGGAGGACATTCATGTCTCTGATGGAGGACACTCCTGTCTCTGACGGAGGAATTTCATGTCTCTGATGGAGGACATTCATGTCTCTGATGGAGGACACTCCTGTCTCTGACGGAGGACGCTCATGTCTCTGATGGAGGACATTCATGTCTCTGATGGAGGACACTCCTGTCTCTGATGGAGGAATTTCATGTCTCTGATGGAGGACATTCATGTCTCTGATGGAGGACACTCCTGTCTCTGACGGAGGACGCTCATGTCTCTAATGGAGGATGCTCCTGTGTCTGATGGAGGAATTTCATGTCTCTGATGGTGGACGCTCCTGTCTTTGATGGAGGACCCTCCTATCCGTGATGGAGGACACCCGTGTCTCTGATGGAGGACATTTATGTCTCTAATGTAGGACGTTCATGTCTCCTATGGAGGACACCCTTGTCCAACAACAACAGCAATAAATACATATCGAATTAACATGTATGAATACAACAGAATACAATAAAAACAATATGAAAAAAAAATAATTAATTGAGAAGTTGGACTATGATAAAAAAACAAGATCATCGATCAAAACATCTACAGCCAGCTGCTGCAGTCTTCAAATAATGTAACCTACTCTTAAAAGTGTCTTCAGGTGACTTTAATATAAATCAGTTAGTTTGAATTATTGTTTCAGAAAAACAAAAAATAACAAGAGTGAACTGCTGAATGATTTCGACATTGATAACGTCTTTATCTTTAGGTCTCAAAAATCATGAGCTACAAAATACATCAGCGAGGCAAATTTTCACCAAAGAACGACAATTAATACTTTTGTATTCTTATGTATTATTGTTTTCTTCTATTATTTGATTCTGTTTCATTTTAACATCACAGGATGGCACACAGTAACATGGAACAACAGTCAGAAGTCAAAATACAACATTAAAATGCATCAGTGAAACACAGCAGGACTTCATGTGATGAATTTAAAGTGGTAAATTAACCAAACTTTGATATCAGAGGTCAATAAAGCTTTACGTCATGTAATAATTCATGCTTTAAGGGGTTAATGATACGACGCTCCTCCTGTATTCAGGTGTGATGATGACAGACTGTAAACACTAGAGGGCAGCACAGCTCTGACTGTGTGGTTTCTATGGGCCTCTGCTGCTGCACTGGTCTTATTATTTCTTTCTTTTCCTAAAGTACGGACTGGCTCCTCCATCCCCTAAACTGTATTTGTGGGGCCTAGCCTGATTCAGTCCAGACTTATTCAAACATCTATCTTCAGTGTCTGAGTCTGTGAGGACGGTTTCAGAGATCTTTTCAGAAGAGGGCATCACAGAGGCAGATGTTGAAGACCAGGGCCCTCATTTATACAACACTGTGTAGGATCCATACTAAAAGTGTACCTGCACCCTAAAACTGAAAATAATCTGATTTATAAAATGGCAGAGGTGAAGAGGAAGTGGTCGGATCTGAAGGAGGAGGCCAAGAGGAGACAGCATCCTCCTTCGCCTCCTTCCTGGGGACGGCCAGCGTGTGTGGCATGGTGTTGGCCAAGGAAGGAGACACAGATTATTAAATATGTTGGAGGCTGTGGGTGATGAGGAGGCTCCGGGCACGGCATGTCCTGGCACCGTGGCTGAAGGCCTGGCTGTCCCCAGCGCCAGTGCGTCCCGAGCACATGGCACACCTCGAAGTGGCCGGGGCTCTGACCGACACTGTCCTGCAGACACAAAGGGACATCATGAATGATGAAGTCAGAGACAGACTCCAACAGATATGCACAGTGATGAGCTACATGTGTGATGCCATGTCTGACGTTGCCAGCTCCATCCGAGGTTTTGTTCAAAAAGGAAACAGACTTGCTGTCTGACTCGCCTTGCTCCCTGTTGAACTCCTCATGTTAGGGAGGTGGTTGTGGGTTTGTCCTGGATTTCTCCAGTATTTGAGGCCCAGTTTTGCCTTTTCTCCCTGGAATCCCCCTTTATTTTACAAGCCCCGACTTTGTTATTAATAACAATAAGAGCAGTTTTATTTTTAAAGCCTAGACTGGAAATGGTAAATGGACTTGAGCTTATATAGCGCTGTTACACATTCACACCCATTCACACTCACATTCACTCACTGACGGTTTAGAGTTTCTATGTCAGTTGTCCATCAGTCTCAACTAACACATTCACGCCCTTTCATGACCATTTACACGCCACTGACAACTGAGCAACTTGGAGTTAAGCGTCTTGCCCAAGGACACCATGTGTCGCCCGGAGCTGGGCCTGATCCTGCAACCTCCCAATTACTGACAAAGCGCACTATCCAGCTGTGCCACCGACGCCCTATCGGATATGTTAAACACATATATAACAAAATATATTTTTCTGCTTTCGTCACATGAGCTGTGGCCAGTTAAACATGAGGGAGGCATTTTTACGCTCTGAGTTTTTATGACCTTACACAGCGCTGTGATGCACCAGCCTGATGAATCTGAGGCACCGTTTACATGACAACATTGTCACCAGAAACAGAAAAGTTTTTCCTTTGCCTTTTTAAAAAGTGCTCCGCATTCATACGGAGAAAGTGTGAAACGATGTGCGATCACAGGCCTGTAGTTGGCGATGTAAGTCTGTAGTGAAACAGCGGTGTTAGAACACACATCTATGCACTAACTGTTTCCTGTGAAGACAAACTTTTCAGTTGTTTTCGCCAAGGACTGAGTTCTTAGTGAATTTCCGTAGCAAATCCACATTTTGTTGGAGGAGCAATAACAAACAGAGCACAGTAAGCAGCAAACATGTTCCTCGGTAATTTTTAGTTGTTTTTGTTCCTGCACAACATTTATCTGAAAGAGTACTGCGTATGCGCCTCAGGCGCCGTCGACACAACAACGAAAATGGCAAACAATGGAGATGTGTGATCATGTCAACAGTCGGCAACTCTCTAAACAGCAACAGCTTAACAACGTCTGCTGCAGCTCATGAAGACAACAGAGGGACATCAGCCTGAAGAGAGGACGGAGCAGAGGGAAGTCACCCCGAGGAGAGGCAAGGCAAGGGGACGTCACACCAAGGAGAGGGCGGAGCAGGTGGACATCACCCTGAGTAGAGGCAATGCAGAGGGACGTCACACCAAGGAGAGGGCGGAGCAGAGGGACGTCACCCTGAGGAGAGGCAAGGCAGAGGGACATCAACCCGAGGAGAGGACGGAGCAGAGGGACGTCACCCCGAGGAGAGGCAAGGCAAGGCAAGGGGACATCACACCAAGGAGAGGGCGGAGCAGAGGGACGTCACCCTGAGTAGAGGCAATGCAGAGGGACGTCACCTGAGGTAATGCAAGGCAAGGGGACGTCACACCAAGGAGAGGGCGGAGCAGGTGGACATCACCCTGAGTAGAGGCAATGCAGAGGGACGTCACACCAAGGAGAGGGCGGAGCAGAGGGACGTCACCCTGAGGAGAGGCAAGGCAGAGGGACATCACCCCGAGGAGAGGACGGAGCAGAGGGACGTCACCCTGAAGAGAGGACGGAGCAGAGGGACGTCACCCCGAGGAGAGGCAAGGCAAGGGGACGTCACACCAAGGAGAGGGCGGAGCAGGTGGACATCACCCTGAGTAGAGGGAATGCAGAGGGACGTCACGCCAAGGAGAGGGCGGAGCAGAGGGACGTCACCCTGAGGAGAGGCAAGGCAGAGGGACATCAACCTGAGGAGAGGACGGAGCAGAGGGACGTCACCCCGAGGAGAGGCAAGGCAAGGCAAGGGGACCTCACACCAAGGAGAGGGCGGAGCAGAGGGACGTCACCCTGAGTAGAGGCAATGCAGAGGGACGTCACCCCGAGGAGAGGACGGAGCAGAGGGACGTCACCCTGAAGAGAGGACGGAGCAGAGGGACGTCACCCCGAGGAGAGGCAAGGCAAGGGGACGTCACACCAAGGAGAGGGCGGAGCAGGTGGACATCACCCTGAGTAGAGAGAATGCAGAGGGACGTCACCAAGGAGAGGGCGGAGCAGAGGGACGTCACCCTGAGGAGAGGCAAGGCAGAGGGACATCAACCCGAGGAGAGGACGGAGCAGAGGGACGTCACCCCGAGGAGAGGCAAGGCAAGGCAAGGGGACATCACACCAAGGAGAGGGCGGAGCAGAGGGACGTCACCCTGAGTAGAGGCAATGCAGAGGAACGTCACCTGAGGTAGTGCAAGGCAAGGGGACGTCACACCAAGGAGAGGGCGGAGCAGGTGGACATCACCCTGAGTAGAGGCAATGCAGAGGGACGTCACACCAAGGAGAGGGCGGAGCAGAGGGACGTCACCCTGAGGAGAGGCAAGGCAGAGGGACATCAACCCGAGGAGAGGACGGAGCAGAGGGATGTCACCCCGAGGAGAGGCAAGGCAAGGCAAGGGGACATCACACCAAGGAGAGGGCGGAGCAGAGGGACGTCACCCTGAGTAGAGGCAATGCAGAGGGACGTCACCCTGAGGTAATGCAAGGCAGAGGGACGTCACCCCAAGGAGAAGACGGAGCAGGTGGACATCACCCTGAGGAGAGGCAAGGCAAAGGGACGTCACACCAAGGAGAGGGCGGAGCAGAGGGACGTCACCCTGAGGAGAGGCAAGGCAAAGGGACATCACCCCGAGGAGAGGACAGAGCAGAGGGACGTCACCCCGAGGAGAGGCAAGGCAAGGGGACGTCACACCAAGGAGAGGGCGGAGTAGAGGGACATCACCCTGAGTAGAGGCAATGCAGAGGGACGTCACCTGAGGTAATGCAAGGCAGAGGGACGTCACCCCAAGGAGAAGACGGAGCAGAGGGACGTCACCCTGAGGAGAGGCAAGGCAAAGGGACGTCACACCAAGGAGAGGGCGGAGCAGAGGGACGTCACCCTGAGGAGAGGCAAGGCAGAGGGACGTCACCCCGAGGAGAGGCAAGGCAAAGGGACGTCACACCAAGGAGAGGACGGAGCAGAGGGATGTCACCCTGAGGAGAGGCAAGGCAGAGGGACATCACCCTGAGGAGAGGACAGAGCAGAGGGACTTCACCCCGAGGAGAGGATGGAGCAGAGGGACGTCACCCTGAAGAGAGGACGGAGCAGAGGGATGTTACCTAAGGAGAGGGCAGAGCAGAGCTGTTTCAGGCCTAAAATGTTGTTCCTTTGTTCACATGGAGACATTCATACTGTGTTTTCCAACATATCATGTTGCTTACGTAAACAGAAGGACAAAGAGACAAACAGAAAAGTATCTTTGTAAATACCTGCTTATGGTTGGACACAGCCTTAATGTCTATTTTTATTATTTACATAATAATAGTTATGTATCACAGGATAATGTATCCATAATATGAGTTTTAGTTTATAATCTCTCAAAGACGTCAAAAAACTCTGAATCATCATTGCTGTCATGTTATTTTTAATAAAGGTGTTCCTCTCAGTGTGAGGCTTCATGTTGGTGATGTTTTTGAAGGGTTCACTGATCCCAAACATCTGAATTAGAATAAAACAGGCCGACTGTGGACACAGCTTCAGTCGTCAGTCCATGGAGGAGTCCAGCCAAACTGTCAGAGCAGTGTGAATCACAAACTCGTCCTGAGGCCTCGGCAGGGTCAGCGGTGATTTGAAACGTCAAAACAGACTGTGATGGTTACACTGTGCTCAGGCGTCTTTGTCTGACGCTGGGCCGTCTCATTGAGGTGTCCTTCACGGGCCTCCGTGAGCAAACACACAGACCTGCTGTGGTCCTCAGAGACCCAGAGAGGAGCATCTGCTGTCCTCTGGCTCGGTGACGGCTGGTAAACATACATGCTTCGGTGTGATACGAGCCGCAGGCATTTAACTCCACTGTCTGATTTCAGACTGGGCCCTGAGTCTTCTGACTTTGAGGTCTGTGTGATGATGATGATGAGGAGGAGGAGTGCTGGTCTCCACTCCTCTCCTCCAGAAAAGGCAACAAAACATAAAATTAAACGAAAAATAAAAGAGGAGGAGATGGTTCATGCAGCTGTAAAGTCTGACAGGAGAGAGGATTTCTCGGGCCTCGACTGTCCTGAGAAAAGACTCTCATCACCTCATAGTTCTAGGCCATGGGCCAGATATGACCCACGAGCACCACTCCCTCCCCACACAACTAAACCAAACCAACTTTTTTTGAAGCGCGTAAACATACGAAAACAATTTTGAATGTCAACACAAAAAAATTAGGGATGAAACAGATTTTTGGGCTCATTGAAGAGTGCCGTTTTTGTTTGATTTAAACATATGGAACGTGAATAAAATTAAATAGGCCAACATTTTCTCGCAGCTGAGTTGATGATAAACACATTTTCTAGAAAATAAAGATTAATGTACAGTAGTGTAAATCATATAACATTACACATTTTAGCACAATCTAATTATCACCACTCACTAATTAATTGGTCAGTACTTCTGATAAGAGAATAATTGAAATGTGAAGTAATTTTGTGATCGATAGACAAAAAATGAAAAGTCAGATTTTTTTTGTAGTTGTAATATTTGTGCAAAACTAAATGGCTAAATAATAGTTAAGTTGTCATATTGAAGAGGACAAGGTTCAGAGCTTTCTTTTGGTTTGTCACATGTTTAAATCAAACAAAAATTGCTCTCTATATATGGGGTGTCATGTATCGCTTCACACAAACTTCAGTAAGCCCAAAAATTAGTTTCATCCCTAAATTGCTTGTGTTAATGTGTTAATTCTATGAAATTACACATTCTTCTGAAGAGGCTGGCAGACTTGAATATTGAAAAGGGCTTGATGCTATGGATCAGAGACTTTCTCTCTCACCACCCTCAAAGGGTTTGTGCCAATGACATTCTGTCAGGGGAGCTCATCATAAGCACTGGCTGCCCACAGGGCAGCATCCTTTCACCTTTGCTCTTTTCTCTCTTTACAAACAAATTTACACTTAATGACAAAAACTTTAAATTGATAAAATATGCAGATGACACGGCCCTGCTCAGCCTACTAAAAAAATCAGACTCTTCTGGTGAGGCCTCCTATCTTGCCCACACTAAGGCCCTTGAAGCTTGGTGTCGTGAAAGCCAGAAGCTAGAAACTAATGTGTCTAAAACAAAGGAGCTTGTCTTTCACAAAAAGCAAGAACTGACAATAGAGCCAGTTTCACTTGATGGCCAGCTTGTTGACACTGTGGAAACCTTCAAATATCTCTGAACGGTTCTTGACAGTCATTTGAGTTTTTCTGAAAACACAGATTTTATCTTTAAGAAATGCTCACAGTGACTGAGTCTCCTTAGAAAATTAAGCTGTCTTGGTGTCAGTCCACAGATTAGATTAGATTTAGAGCTTGTGTATTCAGCACATATTGAGAGTGTCCTATGTTTTATGTATTTTATTAGATCGTGTTTTTATCCCTGCTTTTATTCCTTTTAATTTCTTTATATTATACCTCTGTTTTTATTCTGTCTAATATATGTTTTTTTTTTTTGTTTTTTTTTTGTTTTTTTTTAAATGTATGACAATGTTTGTATTTTAGTGCTGTCATGTGTCTCATGTGCTGGTGATCCAAAGAAAATTTTCCACTTTGGTGGACAATTAAGAATTATTCTACTCTATCAACATTCAAAACAGTTTTCAGTTTGATTATGGGCTTCAAAAAAGTTGGTTTGGTTTAGTTGTGTGTGTGTGTGGGGGGGCTCGTGGGCCATATCTGGCCGATGGCCTATCCAGAAAGATTCTTAAAGGGACAGTTCAGTTTTTTTGAAGTGGGGTTGTATGAGCTCCATATGGCCACTAAGTACATTAGATGCAGTAGAAAGTTCTCTCCTCTCTCTCAGTAAGACACAGTCTGTAAAAGTTTGTGACTGAACCAGCCGCAAACAGGGAAGTATTGTACCAATACAAAGGGTATTTTCTCTGCCTACAAGAACTCCCATCAAAAAATAATACCACTGTTTAGGAGTATGCTACGTAGAATTTTTTTTGAGTGCATTAACTTTTCAGAAAAATAAAGTTTATCTGGAACTCGAGGCAGCACTGTCCGGAGGAATAGATAGATAGAAACTTTATTGTCTGTCACGGGTGACAGAAATTCGTCTTTGACAAATACGTGACGTGAGTCAGTTAGTTCCAGATAAACTTAATATTCCAGCAAAGTTAATGCACTTAAAAACTCGCATAGGTAGCATACTCCTAAACAGTGGTATTATTTTTTGATGGGAGTCCTTGTAGGCAGAGAAAATACCCTTTGTATTGGTACAATACTTCCCTGTTTGCAGCTGGTTCAGCGTACTACATCTGTGTCTGTTCCTCACTCAATGACATGTCAGTCACACTCACTGATGTCACTTCCTGCCCTGGTCCTGATGACCTTTGACCTGTACAGATTAAAACATACCACACATTCCCTGCATACTGCCCGCACACACACACACACCCCTACACACCCACACCCACACACACACACACATCCCGTGCCGCAGTCTGCAGTGTGTGCTGTCAGCAGGGATATCTGCACCATGGTTGAACCGTCCAACATCTTCATTCACCGCCTGTCTCACTGATCCGACACACCGCCTCAGCGCCGCACCGGAACCTTCCACCGCCGGCAAGTATGTGCAGCCTGGGGACAGTGTCCTGTCACGCTCATCAGATTGCTTTCAGGCCTGCAGGTGCTCCACGCTGCAGCTAATCCTGCAATGACGACTGCTGCACCGTACTGAACAAACCAGAGAGACTGGGGGGGCGGGGTTCAAACCAACTTTATCAGCACATGTCACAACATCATAAGCAAATAAATACACAAATAAACGCATCACATTCTCAGCAGGTCACTGAACCACCATGATTATTGTCTTTAATGTCACACAGAGCAGCCATGTCCTCCTGAAGGTATCCAGGGCTCCTGAGACCTTGTAAAAGGTGAAGTCCAGGCAGATCCTGGATCTGATGAGTCCCACACAGACAGGGACAGGGGACGTAGACTCTCCATCCTCCACCCTCCTCCTGCTCATGTAGACGCCATCCTGGCCTGACCCAGCACAAAGTTCAACAGTTGGCTCTTGTCCCTGGTCCTCTGAGTGTATTTCAAAGCACAGATAAAAACATCTTCGGTAAAAGCCTCATCAAAAGCAGTAAAAACACATCTTAAAAACGGAAACATCAGATGATAAAACCTCTTTCCTGAGGCTTGCTGCAGAGAGACTGGAGGTCAGTCAGTGAGCCAGAAGAGGAGCTTCACAGTGTTTGAGGTCCGTGGTCAGCTGCATGGACGGGCTTGGTGATTTTATGGTTTGATCTTAAAAAAGCTGAAGAGAGGTCAATCAAATTCAGGGCAACTAGAACCAAAACTGATTCTTAAAATATATTTCATATATTTTCAACAAGAACAATCCAAAATAAGATGATATTATTTTATTAAACTTGATTTAACCATAGAACTAAGTTGAAGTCCTTTTACCTTCATTTTAATGAGGTGATCATATGTGTTTTTGTTGGTCACACTCTGACCTGCTCTGATTCCAAACACTTAGGTCTAACACAGCTCAGGTCTTTATAAATACATCACCACTGATTAAAGAGGAATTTTGTCCTCATCCACAGAAATCTGTTCACTGTGTGTTCAGGCCCTGGTTGTTTGCATCATGTAAACAGAGTTTAAATGTAAATCTAATTCAGCAGCATGTAAACACATCCAGAGCTGTTTGTGCAGTAATCTGTCAGATTATATTCCAGTCAGGAGAGTCACAGCGTCCACACTTCAGTGAGACCTCAGAGATGTCTGAAAGGGAACAAGAACTCTTCATTTAATCTGTAAAACCAACAGAGAGGAGGAGGAGCAGAGCAGCAGGGCTAACAGAGGAGGGAGTGTATGAGGTTAATTGCTAATCTGGAGGAAGTAAACATCAGCCCCATGATGGAGACAAACAGAGGGACAGGAGCATAAATCCAAGACCAACAAATATGTAGGAACATCTGAGATCAGAGCAGGGGAGCAGGGATTCATGTGCTGATGATCAGAGTCATGTGGGACACAGTATGCAGACATCAATGATTTTAAATCTGAAGTAGAAAGCACTCAGAGATTGCAGACCTCCGCCAAGCGCCACAGTTCCCCCTATTTGTCATTTGCACCATAAATCTTAGTCCCACATTTATTTTGACTACATTTTTATATTCCTTGACCATGAAAACATACCATTAGCAACTGGGTTCATAATGATATCAATATTAGTTCAGTAGTTATTCATGAAAATCACATTTTCCTTAATGGCGGTTTTCTTCTGGATCTAGCTCCCTAGCTTTCGAAGATACAGCAAATCCACTGGCACCTTCCAAATTCCACAATGCCTTGGCTATATAATGGTGTTTGTTACGTGTTTATAGCTTCATTTGTTCTCTTCCTATGATGAAAATTCCAAAGATCCCCTTTTTTTCATATTCTGGATCATAGTATCTGGAATTATTCCTTTATCCGGATCAGTCTTTGATCTACTGTAGAGCATGTTAGCAATTTGTCCTGTATTTTTTTTCCCAAGTGACCTGACCATTATTTGTGGAGCTATATGCAGAAATGTCGAAAATGGCCCTATCTCCCAATGTTAAAGAATCCTTTAAAAAATTCCTGGATCCAGACGGAGATCCGGATTGCTTCCAAAATCTAATTATTTGTTCCTTATCCCAATCCGGACATTCCCTGAAAATTTCCTCAATATCCGTCCATAACTTTTTGAGTAATGTTGCTAACTAACTAACAGACAGACAGACAAACCCTCCCAAAAACATAACCTCCTTGGCGGAGGTAATTAACCCTAGTACTGTGTTAGCTTTCTCTAAACACGTTCCACACTAGGGTCAGTTTTGACATGTGCCTTAGCTTAGCTGTAAATTACACTAAAAACAATTATCTATCATGCAATATTTTTCCCTTATCTCCTGGTTACCTTGTCTGGCTTCATCATGCATGAAAATATTCTTCTAATATCTGTTGGTGTGGGCCTTTGGGTCTTCCTTTGTCTGTTTACCCCTTGATTCAATTAAAAAAACATGTAAAATGAACCTCAAGAGACTCATATAAATAACTAAGAGGTTGCATTGGTAACTCACTATTACTAGGGGGTGTTAGAACACATATTGTAGAGGTATATGTATATACATTTTTCCATTCTAATATTATTAACTATAGTAACATCTATGGTGTGATGAGTCAATTTCGACCCATATAAATTTACTTAAAGAAAATGGCAAAACAGTATTTTTCAACAAGAGAACTTTATGACCATGAATATTTGTGAACATTTATGAACATTTATCTGTTTATCTTCACAGATGCACCATGATTTCAGTTTTTGCTCCAATTATTGCTTTATGATCTTATTTTTATAACTGGGTCAAAACCGACCCTAACAAAACAAATGACACTATTTCAACAGAGCACTTATGATTTATTGGGGGTTTTTTTCTTTTTTTTTTTTTGTTCAAATAGAGGTTCCTGACAAAGTCAAAAAGCCTAGATGCAATAAACAAATATTAAGTGGTTTTTTTATGCATTTAAGACCTAAAACGGGTCGGTACAGACCCTAACACAGGAGGAAGGTTAAGGGGCCGAGAACCATAACCAAACCAAAACACCTTTAAAAGGAAAGAACACAGGGAGGACAGGCAGATGGTCTGTGTCCACAAACTTACTGCCAAAGAAAATAAAGTGAAAAAATGGAAATACATAAGTGCACACAGAGCTGTAGAGACAGAAGAGACATAACTCTAACATCAGTCAGAGCAGTCCATCATCATCATCCTGCACCTCCACCTGTCTCCTCATCTCCTTCCTGCTTTAGCCATGACTGCCTTGGCCAAAGAGGACATTAATTAGCTCTGTGGGATGCTCGTATGGCGGAGATGGTTGCAACCATGCAATTACCATATACTGAGGCTCTCATCTCATGTGGGCGGCCTGGGTTTGGCTCTGGCCTGAGGCCCTTTCTCCCCCTCCCCTCTCCAAATCCATCACTGTCTGTCCACTGTCAATTAGGGGCAACAGGCCCAAAAATGTCTCAACAAAAAAAAAAAACCTGTGCTGGGACTCTGCATCAGTGGCAGAAAAGTTTAAAGTGCTCAGCTTTAATGCTCACCCAGAAAACACTAAATAAAGAGCAGTGAGATGCTGCAAATAAAAACATCCGACAGTGATTTTTAAAGGTACACCGAAAGCCAATTATGTTTATCAATTTAATGCAAAGAACTAAAACAAGACAAACACAAACAAGCCACCAGGTGAAACTGGAGACAGCTTCTTTATTGGCAGTCTACTTATATCTGCAACACTCCTGCCACACAAGTTCAGGGGCCTCATTCATAAAACATTGCGTAGGATCCATACTAAAAGTGAACATGCGCCCGAAAGCTGAAAATGGTGTGGGCCAAAAAAAAATCTGATTTATAAAACCGTGCATGCGCACACCTGCAAGCACTTTTCCCTTTATAAATCACAGTCCAGCTGGAAAGTTGCGCAGGAGGATTCACCTCACAACCCGCCCTCTACACACCCACGTGTTACCATGAATGGTCAATGCAAAGTACCTCATGAATATTTTGGCATATAAATGAGCCTGTTGATCAATGGCATTTTAAGCTCAATCATGGCAGAGAAGACGCGATAGAGGAATTTCTCCGAGACAGAAGTAGACGTGGTCGTGGGTGAGGTGGAGGCCCGAAAGGTAATTTTATTTGGTGGCCACAGTAGTGGCGTAAAGAACAAGACAAAATCCAGTGAGTGGCAGCAGGTCGCCACCGCTGTTAACGGCTCGAGTGCAACAGAGCGATCTGTGGCAGAGGTTAAAAAGAAGTGACCTGAAAGTGGAGGCCAAGAGGAGAGTGGCTTGGCACCAGGAAAGCGTCTCTGCTACAGGCGGAGGCAGGAGCACACTCGAGCCCACACCGCTGGACACAGGGGAGACCACAAGGGAGACCGGAAGCAAAGTACAATTTTATCTGTTAATTAAATGTATAAATTAAATAAATCAGACTTGTAAAAAGGCAGTGTACTTATGTGTTGTGTTCTTAGTCACTCCAGAATTGGAAGCGGTGGAGGAGGAGGATCCAGGCACGGCGTGTCCTGGCACCGTGGCTGAAGGCCTGGCTGTCCCCAGCACCAGTGCGTCCCAAAAGCATGGCACACCCGTAAGTGGTCGAGTTCTTACCGAGGCGGTGCTGCAGACACAAAGGGACACCATCAATGCAGTGAGGGAAGTTAGAGACGAACTTCGAAAAATACGCACAGTGCTGACCAACATGTGTGATGCCATGTCTGATATTGCCAGCTCAATTAAAGATCTTGTTAAAAAATGAATCATACTTGCTGTCTTATTCCAAATGCTGCATGACACATTCATGGAGCCTTGCTCCCTGTTGAAACTCCTCATGTCGAGGAGGTGGTTGTGGGTCGGGGTCCTCATGGTGTGGGGGAGGGAGGCCAGGCAGGAGGGGAATGCCGTCTTTGAGTGCCACGTTGTGCAGAACTCCACAAGCCCTAATGACTTTGCACACCTTTGCAGGGTGATAGAGCAGTCTGCCCCCCGAAGCACCTAAACAAACACCTCCACCGATTTTTAAGGAGGCCGATGGCTCGCTCCACTGTGGAGCGCCCACGAGAGTGGGACACATAAAAGCGCACCTCCTCTGCACTCTGTGGGTTTGGGAAAGGGGTGAGGAGCCATCACCTTAGGGGGTAGCCACTGTCACCTGAAAGGTATAACAAGAGTAATTGAATCAGGCTTTAGAGGTTAGAATTTCTACAGTGGTGCTTATGTAGCCTACTTACCCAGGAGCCAGCCATCACGCACAGCGCCTGCCTGCAGTCTGTGCCCTACACTGCTGTGCGTCAGAATGAATAAGTCATGTGTTGACCCAGGCCACCATGCCACTAGATTTGTCAGTACCATGTCTGAGGTACAAGTTATTTGTACATTGATTGTATGCACATTTTTTCAGTTGACATAGATGAATTCATTTTCACTCAGAGTGCAGTCAATAGCGCCGATTACATTTTGGAAAATGGACGTTGCTGCAAATTGCGTTTTAATATTGTCCTGTTCACCCACAGTTTAAGGAAACCTGATGTATCGTCATGTTTATAATGCCATACAAAACAGTTGGCATTACTGTACTGAGGGATGGCTGCGATATCCATGACCTAAATTCTAAAATTATATATTGTTGATCATATCAAACACATACCTGTCGGCTAATTCCCGCTGGAAGGAGCCTGTTGCCAGAAACCCCAGAGTGGTCAGCACCTGTATATGCACCGGGATGGCGCGGTTCTGGCAGGTGGTTCTGTCTAACAGTGGGCCCAGTTCAGCGCATAGATCCAAGAGCACCACTCAAGGAAATCTAAATCGGCTTATTAGCCAGTCATCATCATGGGCTAGGAAATCTTCGTGGTCCCTAAAAACTCTCTCCATCCTGATCCTACCATTGGTGTAATCTTCTAACAATGCCAGCGCATCCATTGTGCAGCATTAAGCACGAGTGTCTCTGTGCGTGTGTATTTATATGCTTACTCAGCAATTAAACTGATTGTTACACACCTTGTCACAAATAATACTAATCAATTAGTGCTACCCACTGCTCTATATCAATTGAAGGTGGAAGTATGATATATGAACATTGCATACAGTAGTAAGTCTAATGTCTCAGTAAAGGAACACATATATAACACTGCAGACTTGGGAGTTTATGATCATGTGGGTCTGTAAGTCTGATATTTGATGACATCAAACGTATAAAATGAATTCACCACCTCACCATCTGTGTCGCCAATTTCCCTCGTCTCCAAAATGTTCGTACGGCAGCATCAAAGTTGACATACTGGTGCGCAAATTCTCCCGCCAAGTTTATTTTTATAAATCACAACCTTTGCGTAGGAAGTGACGTACGCCACTTTCAAGCCCTGTTTTGTGCGTAAGCAAGCTTTATAAATGAGGCCCCAGGTCTGTGTGTCCATGAAGTGGTTTGTTGCCCTCAGCTCAAACTCACAAGCTTCCCTGCTGACTGTGTTTGTCTCTGTGCATTTGTGGATCTTTGCTTTACACATTTGCACAGATATAGTTCTGCACCAATAATAACTCCATACCTGTTAAATCGATCTTAAACATGCTCCAGCCGCCCCGCTGTGACTTCCTTTGGGAGCTGAAATGGATCAACCCTGACAGGCAATCTTCTTTAACGCTGTGAATCCTAAATTACAGGCCTTCTCCTGAGCGTCTGGGCTCGTTCTAATGAAATGATCCCAGGTGACACCTCGCTGCGTTGGGAGCCCGGCCCACCAGAGGAGCCGCTTGTCACAAAGGATTCAGACACGCCGACGGGGAAATCAGAGCGACACCGAGACCATCAGCAGGAAAATGACTTAAGTGTTCAGAGAGCCCTGCAGCACTGGGAGCTGCTTAATTATAAAGACGAGGAGGAGCAGAGCAGAAGAGAGCATCAGTTATTCTATTTATCCAAAAAGCCAAATAAAGGTGTGGTCATTACTGACAGGATAAAGACTCAGTGTTATTTATTACATTTATATCACTCACAGATGGAGGTGTGCTGGTTAATCATCAGGATGAAGGAACAGATTTATGACTTATTATTTTAATTCAACAATAGAAACATCAGTGCAGACAGCAGGGCTGGAGCAGAGCCAGCTGTCACAGATAGGGGCTCAAAGTGCAGCCTGAACCGCGGATCCAAGGCAGGATGGATCCATGCTTTATGATGTTCACGCCAAACTCTGAGACTACCATCTGAATGTGGAGCAGAAATCCAGACTCATCAGACCAGGAGACCCTTTTACAGTCTTCTGTGGTCCAGGTTTGGAGAGTCAGACCCTCAGTTTCCTGTTCTTAGCTGACAGGAGTGGCACCTGGTGTGGTCTTCTGCTGCTGTGGACCATCTGCTTTTAGATCGGACGTGTTGTGTGATCTGAGATGGTCTTCTGCAGACCTTGGTTGTAACAAGTGATTTGTGATTCTCTGTTGTCTTTCTGTCATCTCTGACCATTCTCCTCTAACGTCTGGCATCACCAAGGTGGTCCAGAGAAAACTGCTGCTCACTGGATATTTTCTCTTTTTCAGACCATTCTCTGCAGTTCCTGAAATACTCAGCCCATCTGGCTTCAACAACCATGCCATGTTCAGCAGGTGGTCTTGATCATGTCCACATGCCTACATGCATTTAAATGCTGCCATGGGATTGGCTAGTTGGCTGGTTGAAAGGGTGTTGTGTTAGTGGTGGGGTGCAGAGTGTTAGTCACTCATATAGAGACAAACAACCATTAACCTTTACATCTGTGAACGATTTAGGGTCAACATGTGACCTAGCGAGCATGTTTTTGGTCTGTGAAGGCTGGCTGGAGCTCCCTGAGAAAACCCACACATGCTCAGGGAGAACATTATTTCATTGTAAACAGAAGATCCATGGCTGGTTTAGGTGTTTACGGAGATGTGTATACCTACACACTGAAAGAACAGCCTGTGTGTGTGAGCAGCTGGTGTGTTCACAGGAGGCTCCGACCTGCTTCTGTTCCTCACTGAAGGTCACCTGTGACCTGCAGGTGTGTCTCAGCAGGATCTGGCATCCTCTCACTGAAGCGTTCCCTCTGAATGATCTTCATCGCGTTTGGCACCAGTGAGGACGATGAGGGGAACGTTCTGGATGTTCTCATTGTGGATGATGAGTGAGGTTAAAGTGTTTGTAAAAATCCTGGAAGTAAAATAAAAATAATAAAAATAAAGAATATTCTGTCCCCCTCTCTAAATGATCTGGTGAATTTGCGAGAGCTGGTGATGCTGTTGGTTTTCGCCATTGACATGAGACGTCCAGCCTGTGAGCGGTATCACACCTGAGGTCACTCTGTTCCTGTGCTGAGTCTGTACCCTTACAGGACAGTTACCCTGATTTTTGGTCTGATTTCCCTCTTTGGGCCAAACTTGTGAACAGATGTCAACCTGGATTTTAATTTTTTACTGTGAATCTGAACAGCACAACTTCACCTGTTTCAGCCCCACCCCCTTTATTTGAATAATTTTGGTGTAATATTTCAAAGTAACACTTGAGAGATTTGTCCAGATGTGTAATTATCAGTACATGTGTTACTGGGACAATGGGAAAATGGGGAAATTTTATGTTCAAAGATAGTTTATTTAATCTGAACCTATCAGCATAAGCAGTTAAACCAATATTAGCATTCTTAATTAAAGAACTGAAATTTAAATGAAATAAAACTAAAGTTGTGTCATCTGAAAATGTTATTGGAGAAACAGTCTGAAAGTCATTGATGTAAATGAGAAATAGTAAAGGTCCAAAAATGGAACCTTGTGGAACCCCACAGCTTTGTCGGAATAGCACCCCTGAACACAAACTGTTTTCTGTTGAAAATGTAGTTTTTTAACCATTCATATGTAGTATCATGAAAACCACATTTATGTAGTTTGTCCAGTAGAATATGATAGTCAACTATATCAGGTAGGTACTTACAGGAGTCCATAGCCTCCACCTCAGTTCCCTCGATCAGAACTGGTTGTGGTCTGGGTCTGGACTTCCCAAAGTCGATGTCCAGCTCCTTTGTCTTCGAGGTGTTGAGCTGTAAGTGGTTCGTGTGGCACCAGACAGCAAAGTCCCTCACTAGGCTCCTGTACTCCTCCTCTCTGTCGTCCCTGATGCATCCAACGATGGCTGTGTCATCGGTGAACTTCTGGATGTGACACAGCTCAGAGTTGTAGCAGAAGTCTGCGGTGTACAGGGTGAAGAGAAGAGGGGCCAGCACAGTTATTATTGTTATTATTATAATTACTATTATTATCATTATATTATCAAGTGCAGAGGTGACTTTGTCAATCAGATGAAGCAGAGCAATATACATGGAGTGATTTCTGCGAATTCCATACTGGTGCTTATAAAGAATTGTGTTGGAATCCAAATGAAAAAGAACCCTTTTCTAAATAATTTTCTCTGATATTTTTGAAAAACAAGGCAGAATAGATATGGGTCTGTAATTATTAAAACAATGTGGATCACCTGATGCTGCAATATTGACTCCTTCACCTGCTTGACAAGGAATGCAGAAATGTTGTCATGGCCAGCAGAAAATGTTTTTAGTTCATCTATTACTATTTATCACTTAAATCCTGAGTATCAGAGGCTTAAAAGAAGAAACAATAGGAACTTGATTTGAAATAAAATCCAGTAGATTGCCTTGACAGGTAAGGATTTTATTAGCTGATTCAGACCCAATATTGACAAAGAAACTATTACTTTTTTTTTTGTGATCATTTTTTATTATATTTTAAACAAAGGAAAAACATAAATAAGAATATATACATTACAAAAAAAAGCAATATATAAATAGATTTTCATATCTGTACAAAATCTTATAATATACATATGATGTATATATATGACGTGTATATATATATATATATATATACACACATATATATATGTACATATAAACACACAATTAAAATGATAACAGTCATAAACTCAAAGAAAAAAAATAAAAATTCCCCTGGATCCAGAACGAGAGTCCTCAGTCAAACATTACACCTGAAGCCCACGGAGACTTATTAGGAGTGAATACCAAGTCTTTACGGCAGAGTCTTTGGCTTCGTGGACTCTGGCTGTTGACGACTTCAAGAGTAAGCAATGTCCAAATACATCATAGTCCATGCTCGAAAAGAGAGTGAGTGTGGAAGTTTCCAAAGTGTGGTGACTAGTTTTTTTCCAGCTGTAAGTCCTGCTAACAAAGCTCCTTTCTTGTCCAGGGTCAAACCCGGTTCTGGCAAATCATTCAAAATGAATATAGCAGGCAAACAAGGCAATTTCATCTTAAACAGCTTAGAGAGGTTAAAGGCAACCATCTTCCAGAACTTGGACACTGAGGTACACTCCCAGAACATGTGAAAGAAACTACCAATGGCCTTGGAAGAACAGAAAGTACATATAGGATTATTAATAACCTTCACCAGATGGAGCTTTCTAGTTAAATATACCCTGTGTATATAATTAAAATGTATTTGCTGATGATCAGGATTTGTGGATGCTAATCCCACATTAACCATTTACAGGGCACTCATTGAAATACTTGGAAATTTAAAATTTCAACACTGGAGTGTTATTGGTGGATATAAGAGGATATTTTTTCTTTTTTGAATTTTTTAAAAAGTTTCATATTTAGGCTGCAAATCAAAGTCAACGAAGTTACCATATATGGTTCCTCGCCCATCTAGGGTAAAAAAAATAATAATATGTGGATTTATTATTTTCAAAATACACATATAAAGATTAAGGAACATTTATTTCCAAATCACCAGTCAGACATATGTCTTACAGAATTCATGACACTTGTGTGAAAATATAACACACACAATACAGTGCAAAAACAGTAGTAGCATGTAACCAAAAAATAGTGAGGGTAATTTCAAAGTCTTTCTGTAAACACTGTTAACAAATAAGTGCATTTTTCAAAATATTCTCTTATCTTGCAACTAGTAAACATCAACCTCAGTAACAGGGATGTAAACATGTTAGAAACCTGCTTTCAAACAAGGCAACTCTGATCACCTGTCAAAGTGAATTATAGTCCAGTGCCTTAGCCAACGGCTTCATATCTATATATATATACATATGTGTGTGTGTGTGTGTGTGTATATATATATACACACACACATATATATATATATATATATACATATATATACACATATATGTAAAGATAGATATATAGATATACACACACATATATATTTATCTATACATACATACATATATGTGTGTATGTATGTATATATATTATATATATATATATATATATATATATATATATATATATATATATATATATATATATATATATATATATATATATATATATATGTGGAATAAATATATATATATGATTTGGTTTTTATTTTTTTAACTATGTAAGGCTCACAGTTTAAAAAAATCCCACCAAAATATGCCATAAAAGTGTGATAAAAAGCGGACCGGACCTACAAATCACGGATATTTTACTGTTATTGGTTTGAAAATCTATATAAAAGGGTTACATTTTTCACTTGAACACTGTATAAGCCTATATAATTCTAAATAAACTTCCAATGCACTACTGAGTACTGTTTTCTTAAATTAAAAAAAATACACTAAACATGGCTTGCTATACATATTGGGCGTATTTCTATAAATAGACTTGCCAGCACTTGCCCTAGTGTTATGTGAACAGGGCATATGATCAAATATGGGGTCTCCTTTTTTCACATGAAAATTTCATTACATTCTAGAAATTGGACACAAACAACAATTATACCAACATTTAGTAAAACTATTCAACAACATTTTGTGTGAGTTTCATCCACTTACCATGGTTTATTTGGATACTAGCACTGTAGTTTGGGATCCAGTGGAGGGCAGACAATCATATTTTACGACTTCTGATGAAACAAGGTAGTTTGGGACGCTCTGGCTCACTCATGATTGGTCAGAGGCCATAGTGACTGTGTTGTGTTGTAGCCTGACCTTCGTTGATTGGCTGGATGAAGTCACATGATTCTGCCCCTTTTTAAAGAGACGTGGGGGTGCCATTTTTAAAACCTGTGGAAGTTACCATATATGGTTCCTTGCCCGATAAAGGGTTAACCCAGACTTTATCCCACTCAAATGTGGGTTTCAAATCTTTAATGTCTTTCCTCCACAACATGTCTAATGCCAGGGGTCTATAAGAATGCTGCAACATGAACAAATAAGTCTTGAAACAAAACCACTTGTGCTTCTGGGAGAATAGATTAGTTTATGAAATGGATGTGGTGTGAGAGGGGTCTGCAAAGGGACACCACTGCCTTTTAAAGATGACCTCAGTTGCAAATAAAAGAAAAAGGAGGTACGTGGTGTGCCAAATTTAACACATATGTCTTGGAAAGTATATAGACCCCCCTCCCAGTAAATATCACCGAGTGTGCAAATGTTATTTCTTTCCCAGTCATGAAAACAAATAGGTTGACCACCAATCAACAATTAGCCGTTGTTAAATATTGGTGAATGAGGGCCCCACCCAGAAGAACAACCAGTCAATTTCTCAACTTTCCTCCATATAAAAAGTAAATACGACATAATAGGACCAAATCTCAGTGGACATTGATGGATTGACATATTAGAGTGCAAAATATTGGAAAAAGAATATGGGGCTAACCTCCACTCCTCCAGAGCTCGCCAGGACACCTGTGCATCAGTTTGAAACCAAGTTAGTAGAGGCCTCAGTGTGAAGGCCCATTTGTACAGTTTGGAGTTTGGGAGAGATAGGCCACCACCCTGTCTTTCTCGCTGCATTGTGGTAAGCTTAATACGAGGTTGTTTACCTGGCCAAATAAACTTTGATATTGCTGATTGCAGTTTGCTCCAATATTAAGGGGTGGAGGAAGAGGGAGCATTAAGCTAAAAAAAAAAAAGACTCTGGGCAGGATATTCATTTTAATGATAGCTACCCTACCACAGAGTGAATTTGGCAGGCTAGACCACCTGTCGAGATCTGCCACTACTTTGTTAAGTGTATTATAAAAATTGTTATTAGTTAATGTCTGTATGGAGGGATAAATGTCTATTTTCAAATAAATAAAGTTTTTAGTAACTGGGATAGAGGCAGGGATGGGTGCATTACACATGTTCTGATTTAAAGGTAGCAAAATGGATTTCTGCCAATTTATCTTGAAACTGGAAAGCTTGCCATAATGTTCAAAAGTAGTCAAAACATGTGGGATACTTTGCACTGCCCAGAGGAAAAGAAAAAAGAAAGACTTTATTGTAATCCACATATTTTTTTAATTATGTAAAATGAATTGATGGACAGGGCGGCACGGTGGCGCAGCAGTTCGATCCCCAGGTCAGGCAGGGCCTGTCTGTGTGAAGTTTGCATGTTCTTCCCGTGCATACGTAGGTTCTCTCCAGGCACTCCGGCTTCCTCCCACAGACCAAAAGCATGCTCATTAGGTTGATTGGTGACTCTAAATTGCCCTTAGGTGTGAGCGTCAATGGTTGTCTGTCTCTCTATGTGGCCCTGCAATTGACTGGCGACCGGTTCAGGGTGTACCCCGCCTCTCGCCCAATGACAGCTGGGATAGGCTCCAGCCCCCCCGTGACCCCGAAAGGGATAAGCAGTATAGAAAATGAATGAATGAATGAATTGATTGAAAATGTGTAGCCTTCTGCTTTTATATTTATATTTTTTATGAATAATCTTAAGTACTCCATTGCATGTAATTCTCTTTCAATAATGAACCACATAAAACACATTGTAAAATCAAAACAACAGCAATTTATCAGTAACTTGACAGCAAATTAGTATTTCAACATTTCAGCTGTGTCAAAATTTAACTGCCAAAACCTCAGACCATTAGTGGTGTCAGTGTAGTACAGTCATCTGTAGGCTATCTTCTCATTTGAAGTCCAAAGTGACCTTTTTGTGTGACAATAGATTTGCCAACATAAAACAAAGAGGGTCACATGATTGAAGTCTTACATTATTTAAATGTCTCAGGAAGTTTAGTCTGTATCCTGGTAATAACTTAACTGAGAACATCTCACCAATAAATAAGTAAGTTGGTGGTGCAGTAGTTAGTGTTCTCTCTCAATGATTAAGAGGTTGCAAGTTCAAACCCAGCTCTGGGTAACACATTGCTTTGTGCTCATATGTAACTCAAGTATTGCTCATTTTCTTCTCCAAAGGACAAATAAAGGAGTCATTAAAAACACTTCATTGAGATTAGCAAGGTATCGCGATCAAGTCTCAATGAAGACTCCCTCTAATTATTCGGTCTCACTTATTTCTCCTGGTGAATTTTAGGAGAAACATTGGAGAAACAGTTTAGACAAAATAGAAACTAAAATGAGGCTGAGATGAGAATCTCAAATTTGCCTCCCAAGCCATAGAAGAGCAAGCTTTGAGCAGTAAAACTTTCCTCTGGGAAGGTTGTTTAAATACAATAAAACATCATCAGCATAAAATGAAATGTGATGGTTGGTTCCATTAACAGAAATTGGGGAAATTGTACGTGAGCTGCTGATGGCTTAAGCCAGTGGTTCAAGAGAAAGAGCGAGTAATAAAGGACTGAGAGGACAGCCCTGTCTTGCACCTCTTGAGATAGGGAAGGATGGAGAACTGGTTTTGCCTGTGAGGACAGAAGCTGTTGGATTTTTATACAAGACTTTACTCATGTTAATGAATGGCATGCCAAATCCCATGGACTCGAGCACTGACCACAAAAAAGGCCACTCCAGCACTCCAGGCAGTCAAAGGCCTTCATTGCATCTACCAAAAGGACGGCAGCAGGGGAACTTGAGCTTTGAAAACCATCTATAACGTGTAATAATCTTCTAATATTATCAGTAGCCAGTCTAGACTTTATAAAGCCTGTCTGGTCACAATGAACCAACTCTGTCATATGGCCTTGAAGCCGCCGGGCTAATAACTTTGCATAAATCTTTAAATCTGCATTCTAAAGTGAGACAGGCCTGTAACTTGTGCACTCTACTGGATCCTTTCCTTTTTAAGAAGTAGTGAAATTAATGTCGAATTAACATCCCTAGAGAATGAGCCCTGTTTGATTGAATACTGGATCATATCCACCAACAATGGGCCCATCAAAGGCCAAAAAGTGAGGTAGAATTCTGGTGGAATGCCATCTGGTCCCGGTGATCTACCTTTACACATATCATGAACAGCTGCCTCACATTCCTGCAATGTAAAAGGGCTATCTAATTTTATGGATTCATCTTTACTAAGGCAAGATAGTTTGATGTTATTTAAAAAGTTATTGCAAGTATTTATGTTAAAATTTCTTTCCGATTTGTATAACTCCTGATAAAAGGAGGCGAAAGAGGCATTTACTTCCTTAGGGTTTGATTGTATGATACCATCTTTTACTTTGATGCAAAAAATGTCAGCAAAATGCTCGTTCGTCCGAAGTTTCATAGCTAAAAGATGACTGGGTTTTGAAGAGTTAAAATAATAATTCTGTCTTGTTTTGTGGATGAGAAATTCTGAACGGTGCTCCAGGAGGGAATTTATCTCCTTTTTAACCAGTTCCTTCTGTAGGGCTGTGTGGTCGTCAAAGCTATGTTGCAAGGCAGCATCAAGGGTCACATATTTTGATTCCAAAGCTTCTAATTTGGCTGTACGTTCCTTATTCCTAGTTGAGGCGTATGAGTTGGTATTACTCCTTATAAAGCCCTTCACCGCCTCCCATAATATCCTTGGATCAGAAACAGATCCAACATTAAACTCCAAAAACTCATTAAAGTTAGTCTCAAACTTGGCTATGAATTTTTCGTCTCGTAATAAAGATGAATTAAATCGCCATCTAGGAGCTTTAGTGGGAGATGGACGAATAGTGACTGAACACTATATTGGTTTATGATCAGACCAGGTAATCAGGATATAACAAACATTTCTTTTATTTTGAAATAAGTCCCTGGAAGCAAAGATAAAATCTAATCTTGAAAAGGATTTATGCCTTCCTGAATAGAATGAAAAGTCTTTTAAAGAAGGGTTTAACATACGCCAAATGTCGACCATGCCAGACCAATGTCTTGCGTCTGGTCCCTGCTCTCAATGCCACCTGTCCTGTCAATACTGCTGTCCCATACCACATTGAAGTCTGCCCCTAAAACTGAATAAAAACCTGTGAGATCAAGCAGAGTTTTGGTGAGTAGTCCATAAAAAGAGGCTTCAAACGTATTAGGGGAGTAAGCAGAAATGAGCGCAATGTTTTTCCCATCAATACGGATCTTAGCAATAGCTATACAAGCTGCATCATCCCCCCAAGAATCAATAATGTCAAATTTTAGTTTACGTTTACACAGCACCATAACCCCTTTACATTTTAGCTGTGGATGACGTTGCAATAGGGTGATAAAGCTTATTGGCTAGACGACCAGAATCTCTGCACAGTAAATGAGATTCCTGTATCATAGCAAAATCTACATTTTCTTGCACAGTAGTTCTTTTGCGTGGCGTGTTAAGACCCCTGACATTATGTGAAATAAAATTAAGAGCTGTCATATGTTAAAGGATTTGATAAATAGATAAAAGTGGAGTTGCCCCAAAAGCAAATGAAGAGAAGTCTGGATCCATAAATAAATGAATAAAAAATAAATAAATAATGCCCCACTCAAAAAAAAAAGAAAAAAAAAGATAATAATAATAATAAAATAATAATAATAATAATAATAAAATAATAATAATAATAATAACAATAATAAATCAAAACGAACAAAGGAGGGCGAGGAAGCATGCTGTCAAACCTTCCTGATAAATCCACAATTGGATAACTAACCCAGAGAACTAAGAGTTTCAGGCCACCCAAGTGCGGCACCGACCCCACCAGTTATCAAAAGCATCAAAGTAACAACGATGTGAATGTTTTCTTTAACATTTGCCTTATAACATCAAAGGAGCTCTTCAACAGGCTAAAGCAGCCCTATGCATGCTTCCCACCCCCACACACATCCCGTAGATACACCTCACTAACAATCAAGGCATAAAATGCACATTTGTTGATAATACACATATGGTCTTCAAAATATGAACTAGTATGAACCCATAGCAACACCCATAGCAGTAACAGTCAGGAGATAAAGTAGTGAACCTATGCTATGAGACAGATTACAGGTAGAAACGCTTGAAATAGTCCACAAAGATAAGAAAAAACAGAAAGTGAAAAAGTACAAGAGAACGTCTTCATTTTTCAGTGTTGTAAACCCAAACTGTTCGGGGGGCGGGGCTGGCAACACATACCAGTCCGAGTCAGCTACAGATTTGTGATGTATTTTAAAGCCTTCTTGGGATCTTCAAAACAATGCTTTATGCCGTTCTCCGTTGTAAATGAAAGCACAGCAGGTTAGCCGATGCCAAATGGGATTTTAGCTGAGTGAAGCAGGCGTTTACACTCCAAAAAAGACAAGAGACAACTCTTGTGTGGACTACGGAAATCTTGATAAAATTTTATCTTGTGGTTATGCCACTGAACATCCCCGATTTCTCTGGCAAGATGTCTCACCTGCTCCTTCTGCTGAGGAAGCAGATGATGAAGGGCCTTTGGGGGCCTCTGGGCTTAGGTGGTAGTAGCGCCCAATGAGCACGCTCCAAATCCAGCCCTCCCTGGAACTCCGCACGGAGGATCTTGTCATCAGGAACAATATGACATCTTTATCTACAGCACGTTCTGGGAAACCATAAATACGTAGGTTCAGTCGCCTGTCCCGGTCCTCGTATTCAATTAGCTTAGCGTTCAGCTTTTCAACCTCAGAAGCTGAAGCCGGTGGGGAGTCGCAGTGTTGCCTCTCTGCTTCCTCTAGCATATCCAGACGAGCCTCCGTGCTATTCATCCTCGTTAGCATGTCAGCTAGCTTAGCCTCAATCGCCACAACAGCTCTTCTTGTTTCTTACACGTCCTACGGACGTCTTCAAAATGTTTGGCTTGTTCATTTAGGATTTTCATTTGGTTGTCCGCTACTTTCTGCAGAAGCTCATGCATTTTAGCAGTGGAGATGGACTCGTCCACAACATCCTGGTCCGGCGAAGGAGGAGAGCCCTGGTTAGCTTTCAAGCTAGGAGTAGCCCTGGCACTTTGCTGTTGTTGAGAAGGATTTGCATCGCTTATCCGGGAATTCGGCATGTCGTTACGGTAAGACAGTTATGACAGGCAACTAGTGACTGAAAAAGCAATGTAAAAGTTACGAAATCTGGCAGCCATCTCACTCCGTGTCATTACGTGACCCCCTGAATCTATAACATTTTTGAACTTTATCAAATAAATTATCAAGAGTGATTCAGCAATGATCTGTGCACAAGTCTTGAAGCTTTTTTCCTGCTGTTCAATCAGTGTTCTGTAGAAGTCCTTTTGCTGGTCCAACAATTCACGCACTTGAGCCATGGTGACATATTCCTCATTGGTGTTGTTTGAAGCTTTGAGTGGCATAGTTGGGTCATCAACCAAGTCCAACAAAAGCCACAAAACTCCACAGAGTGTTAAAAATGTCCACAATTTTGCTTCAGAGGGTTGATAAAGCTCCTGTTCATTTACAAAGCAGCAAGAACTTTGAGATCCAAGCAGGATTCAACAGATATTTGCTGGATGAAATCCACTGTCAAATTCAAAGAAACACAGCAGCAGCCATCTTGTCCAGACAGACTAGACTAAATTAAATTTGTATTGTTGGCACTGAATTTGAAATTGAATAAAAAATTTTATCAACACTTTTTTTTTTGTTGAAATCACAGTCCTACCAGTAAATACATAAATAATAAACCCAATCCATTTTTATTTAAATAGCACAATTTAAAAAAAAAACTCACCAAAGTGCTACACAGTAAACTCAGTGAGAAATAATATAAAATCAAATAAAGAAGAGATAAAACCAACCAATTACAGACAACTCTAAAAGACTTATAAACACACACATAAATATAACACATAAAAACAAGCTAAACTAGAAAGACAAGATACAATTCTGATCACCACGTGCTCCAATATGATGGCCGAGTCTTCTCTCATGTCTGTCCATGTGGAGAGCTGGGTAATGTAGTGATATAGTTTTGAAAAACGTTGTGGCGAGTTTTCAAATAAAGTACAATTCCCATAATGACGTAAAGGGGGTGGAACCCTCAGAGCACCTGGGGAGAAATGAATGGGATTTTCCATTATAAGCTTCAGTGTTTTTTGTGACGTCAATCTGGATCGGATCCAGAGGAAATTGACTGTGATGATAGAGTTAAATTATAGAAATTATAAATGTATATATTGTCCTGTAAATTTTGAAGTGAATCAATGAAGTGATGTCAGAGATGTGATTTTTTAAAATACAGCTCAATGTTAACTTATGGGGTTTTTTGCAAATTTTAGGAATTTTTTCATCTAGACAAATATGTGGACCACCACCAAAATGTAATGGCTTCTTCCTTGGACCAAACCACAGCTCTGGTAAAATTTTCATGTAAATCCATCCAGTAGTTTTTATGTTATCTTTCTAACAGAGAAACAGACAAACAAACAAACAAACAAACAGACAGACCCTGGCAAAAACATAACCTCCTTGGCGAAGGTAAATATGACCTACAGCGTCACACAAACCCCTCCACCATGATAAGGTGGAGATTCTTGGAGGTATCAGCTGGGATGAGGGTCAGCACCCCCAAGTCTGAGGCCAGGGTTCTCTGCTGGACTGCCCCCTCCAGGCGGGGAGCGAGTCCTTGTCCCAAGTGAATGAGTTTAAGTATCTTGGGGTCTTTTTCACGAGTGAGGGTAAAATGGAGTGAGATGGATAAGTGGATTGGTGCAGCACCTGCAGACTCTGATCTGAACTGTTGTGGTGAAGGGGGAGTTAAGCCGTAAGGCAAAGCTCTCAGTTTACCGAGCCATCTTCGTTCCAACCCTCACCTGTGGTCATGAGCTCTGGGTAATGCCAAAACAATGAGATGGCAGATACAAACAGCTGAACTGGGGTTCCTCAGGAGGGTGGCTGGGCCCAGCCTTAGAGACAGGGTGAGGAGCTGCTCCTTCACACTTAGAGGAGTCAGTTAAGGTGGTTTGGGGCATCTAATCAGGGTGCCTCCTGGTCACCTTCCTGTGGAGGTTTTCCAGGCACGCCCAACTGGGAGGAGACCCTGGGGAAGACCCAGAACCTGCTGGAGGGATTATATATCCCATCTGGTCTGGGAACGCCTTGGAGTGCCCCAGGAGGAACCGGAAAATGTGGAAGTCTGGGCTGACCTGCTTGACCTGAAACCCCCTTGACCCAGTCCTGGATGGATGGATGGATGGATGGATGGATGGATGGATGAAGGTTGTACAGCCTCTAACTGCAGTTGGGATGTCCGTCCAGGGTTCAGTACCTTTGACTGAAGACACCTGTTTTCTGTTTGTTGTTGGTCTTTTAGGTTTTGGAGTCGAGGCTCTGGTCACTTCTCTGCTGATGTTTGATTTTAACATGATGAACTCACCAGACGGAGCTGCGGCAGGTCCATGTTGGACCTCACTCAGGGTTTTAAAGTCTGAGGAAACGTATTAATAAGGTTTTTGATAAATGTGGACTGTGATAAATCAAACAGTTTTGATAAAGGTTTTGAAAACGTAAACTCTCATTAATGAATAAGTTATTAATAAAGCTCTAAAAATGTAAACTGTGTGATGATTTTTAAGAAATTAAAGTACTTAAAAACTATAAACTACGATGTTTTGGTTCATATTGAAACAGTTCTTAAGAAAAATAAATGTTTTTTTTAAAGATTTATTAAAGCTCTTAAAAGACAAACTATGTGATTGTTTAAGTTAAGATGAATTTATTTTTTTTTTAAAAATTACTTGGGATTTATTAAGTTTTAGTAAAGTTCTTAGAATATGTAAAACATATGATGACTTCTCAAGTACTAAATGAATAAATATTTAAATCATAAGATTATTGGTCAAGTATTAAATCTTTTTTTTTTAAATTGGTAAAACTTTATATTAAAGTACCATAATAAGCATCTATTAATGCTTAACAATTAATAAGCATTTACAAGACACTATAAGATGCTTATAAACATTAATAATATTATACGCATAATAATTTAATTATTACTTATAAGAACATTTGAAGAATTTTTTTAGAAAACTATTTTGAATAATTAAATCTGCCATAAACATTAATAAGATTTCTAATAGCATTCATCCTTATTTAAAAGGGATAATTTTACAATAATAACCTCATTCATTAGTAGGGTGTAAGTCACTTGTGAATAGTTAATAAGGAGCCTTTGCAGGTATCGCATCTAAAGTGGGAACAGTGTCTTATTGAGGTTAATAAACTCTTAACTATGCACTAATGAAGACTAATAAGTCTTTATTGTTAATAGCAGTTAAGGTCAGTTACAGTGGAAACCACATAGGGAAGCTTACAAAGAAATGCTCTGATAGACAAATCTTTTAGAACGTTATTACTTCTAACAGACCTTTGAAAAATACAAAAATGTGCAATATTATAACAACATATAACAATGTAATGTTAAAGAAACATTATTCAAGATAGCAGTGCTTTCATTCCCATTCCTGTGTCCTCTTCCCAGCCACTCCATCCACTCAACAAGGCAGAGACGGTCAGCCAGAAGGTTCTGGGTTCGGTTCCCCCTCTGCCTCCAAACCTGCGCCTTTATAATCCTCCAGGCACGCTGATGTGTTCAGCACCCGTTCTTACATCAACATACCAACTGGAATGGTTAACAGTGGTTGTAGCCAAGTTAAAAACTTTCTAAAAGACTTGTCTATCAGTGCATTTCTAAGCTTCACCTCTGAAATATATGCTGTTATGAGGTGTTATTGACCTGCGGGTGCATACTTAAGCATTTATAAAAGTTAATGACACTTCCCACTTTAGATCTGGTACCTGCAAATATGCATTATGAGGTGTAAATAAGTTCACAATTTTAAATTTGTTATTCTTGATAAGTGCATAAATAAGGATTCATAAACCTCAATAAGACACTGTTCCCATCCAGAACCTGCAAGCGGTCCTTATTAAATAGTAATAAGTGTCTTATACCTCACAAATGAACACTTAATCAAAGTCTTATTAATGTTTATAAGCATCATATAACTCCTTATAAGTGCTTATTAATTTTTATTTGATGCATATGAAGCATTATTTAATGCTTATAATGGTACTTTAATATAAAGTGTTGCCAATAAATTTATTGATGAGTACTAAGTATTGATGAATTTAAAAAATGGTTATTATACGATGGTTTATCAAGTTTTAATGAAGAGATCATGAGAACATCTAAACACCTGCCCCTGTCTCAGTGTCCTGGGGCTTCTTGAATGGGCCCCACTGTGGTCAGAGCCGGCCCTGAAACTGAGAGCCTGTCATGGGTTTCAGTGACACCCAAAATAAAAGCCTCTTAATATTAACATTATGACATGTTGTTATGGAGATTATAACAAGTGATCGAGAGTTAAGAGATGATGTCAGGAGCAGTTTGGACCCCTGATTATGTTCTGTGTAACATGTTACTGGGGATCAAATGAAAGATTTGGACCAGTCAGAGTGTGAACTAACATTAACAAACAAACCCCTTAAATATCTTTATATCAACACAAAACCCAAAATCATACACTTTGTTATTTCATATGAAGACACCAAGAGGAGTCAAGTGATCTGTCACAAGTTCGTTGTTGTCTTTAATTCATGACAGTGGTCACAGAATCACAGAAACGTCCTTAAATCCATGAATCCATCCTTTAACGGTGCCACTTAAAAAAAAGTCCTCTAGCTGGAGCCCTCTGATTGGTCAGACCGCATGAACAGCTGTGATCTGAATGGCTGAGAGGAGTGTTGACGGACTGAACGTGGCTCCACCACAGGTGTGCACGTGAAGGTACACGGCCACTTGCGTCAAATGATGAAACATAATAAGTCAGGAAGCAGGAGCAGGGATGGGTTTATATTTCAAAATAAAAGCAGAAAAAAAAATGCAATAAAATGATGCGATGGAACAGGGAGTGAATAATATCCAATAAAACCTTTAATATTTTTATAACTCGCTGTGCAGTAATTTATTATGTAATACTGAGAAGTTCGTGGAAAGAATTATAATATAATTATACAGCTCTGTACAAGGACAGTTACCTCAGTTAAAGATAATTTAGTCAGCCGGCTGGTTGGGGACTTCTGATGTAGACAGAAAAATCTAAACAGGTTGATTTCTCCAAGTTTAGGAATTTTATTTATGTTTGTTGCAACAACAAACTTTGTTTGTCGTTTTAATTATTTTAATGATATTTTAACCAACCAAAATATTTGAGGGCACAAAAATACTCAGGTAATACAAGAGGGCCAATTTTGTTTCTTCCACCCCTGTTAAAAAATAAATTAAAATACAAAACGCTTTATTTGTCAGTTTTTACTTTAATTTCCAAACTGTAGCAGTCTTATTGTGAAATTACAGACCGGAAGTGCCCAGCCTGTATTGTTCAGTGGAGCTGACAGATGAGGAAGTGAGTACAGCATGAAGACTACAGTCTGCGGTTGAAACTGTTTTGTGTCAGATCACCTTTGAGCTCTCAGTGCTTGATCACCATCTGCATCATCATCATCATCATCATCATCATCTGCATCATCATCTTCACCTTCTGGTCCTCCTCCTCCTCGTGTGGCTTGAAGCTGCTCCTCTGCAGGTAAGAGAACAACTGACATCAGGCTCGCAGACTGAAACCAAACCCCCCTTAGAGATGTGCTAATTGAAGCTTTTCTCGCTCTTTGTCCACAGAGTATCGCGATATTAGTTGAGGTTTTCGTATAAAACTGTTTGTCTTGATCCAGACTTTAGTTCGGCTTGAATGATTCATGGATCAGCTGTTTCCTCAGCTGTCAATCAAACAAACACCTGCTGCTACTTTGAGGATCGATCACCTGTTCGTACTCTTGTTTCAGCTCTGCAGACAGATTATTTTAAGTGAAGTTTCAAACAGACTTTCTGTTGAAATGACTTTATACCCCTGGACATGATGTTACGAAGGTGTTATTACACAGTTATTACAAAGACTCTACACTGAACTCTCTCTCATCTGTGAGGCTGTTTGACTGAAACTCTCTGAATCTATGACAGCTCTGCAGATCAACCACAGCAATATTTTAACAATACAAAAAACATTTCAGCAGAAACATGAAGACCCAACAAATCAATCCTAAAATACCAAAAAGATGCAAAAAGTTTTTACTTTAGCAGAAATATTTTACCCTCCAGGATAGTTTACCTGCAATTAAAATAAGTTTTACATAAATACTTAAAAAAATAAATCTGCATTTATTTTGGAACCATTAAAAGATGGCAAAAATATTTAACCATCTAAGAATAAGTTATTTTGTCAAAAAGCTTTTACTTGCAAAAGATAGAACGTGTTTTACTGACATCATTTAACTCTTAGAAGAGGTCTGAACTTGGTTTTAAACGATATTTTCGTAACTTAAATAATTTAACTTTTATTAAAATAACTACCTGTGAAGCTGGTCAAACTTTTGCTCAAATATTTGCCCTGGACAAAAAGGTTTTACCTGAAAAAATTTTTAGTCAGCTTTAAATACTATAGTTTATAAAGAATATTCCATGTTTTGCACATTTTACCCTCTGCTAAGATATTTTACATCTGCATAAATATTTCACCATCTCATACAGTGTATTTTCTGTATGTGTAAAAATAACTTGATAAGAAAAAAATAAACTTGCATAAGAAACTCTAACTTGTTAACATGTTAAATATCTAAATCAAATTTGAAATGTATCAGAAAATTGGTGGAGCTACTCATTACCGAGTCCTTTTTTTTAAAAATTTATTTCTGTTTTAGGGGTTTTTCAGGGTTTTTTGAGGTATGGTCTTAAACTTGGATCATCTGATGAGCAGCCCATTTCAGTTTAATGGTTCTTTGCAAAAAATTGCTTACATTTTTATTTCTCACTCCCGTTTCTTCTTTTTGCATTTTAAAACTCTACTTAGAACCTTCTTAAGATCCAACAGTGCAAAATGTAAATTCTTGCAATTTTTCAACTGGTCTTAAAATTTTGATCAGGAGTGTATTCATACACGATGGTTTCGACACAGTGATTCAAAGGTTGATGAAGAAGGAGGGCTGTCGTTACTTTGACTTATTTTAACATCAGTGATATATTAAATCTTCCAAAGGCTTTTTATAGTTCTGTTTGAAGCCTGATATTTATCCCTCTGTAGCATCCAGCATGAAGGTCATGAAGACACAACACCATGTCCTAACTGAACACGTCAAGCATCCGATGTCCTGTTGCATCACACAGCATTGGCGGATATCCACACTGCATCCGTTAAAACCACGAAAATCCCTCCTGCACCTTGTCCCCTGACCGAGCTCCTCAGCTGCAACTACACAGTTGACAGAAGGAAAAACAGGGCGTGGCATCAAGGGGTGTGCCCCGACCCCCACAGAAGGTCACAGTGATGACCGCCTGAGGAAGGTCGTAGTGATGTCACTGGGAACACCTGAGGAAGGTCATAGTGATGTCACTGAGAACACCTGAGGAAGATCATAGTGATGTCACTGAGAACACCTGAGGAAGGTCATAAGGTCATAGTGATGTCACTGGGAACACCTGAGGAAGGTCATAGTGATGTCAATGAGAACACCTGAGGAAGGTCATAGTGATGTCACTGGGAACACCTGAGGAAGGTCATAAGGTCATAGTGATGTCACTGGGAACACCTGAGGAAGGTCATAGTGATGTCACTGAGAACACCTGAGGAAGGTCATTGTGATGTCACTGAGAACACCTGAGGAAGGTCATAGTGATGTCACTGAGAACACCTGAGGAAGATCATAGTGATGTCACTGAGAACACCTGAGGAAGGTCATAGTGATGTCACTGAGAATACCTGAGGAAGGTCATAGTGATGTCACTGAGAACACCTTAGGAAGGTCATAGTGATGTCACTGAGAACACCTTAGGAAGGTCATAGTGATGTAACTGAGAACACCTTAGGAAGGTCATAAGGTCATAGTGATGTCACTGAGAACACCTGAGGAAGGTGTTAGTGATGTCACTGAGAATACCTGAGGAAGGTCATAGTGATGTAACTGAGAACACCTTAGGAAGGTCATAGTGATGTCAATGAGAACACCTGAGGAAGGTCATAGTGATGTCAATGAGAATACCTGAGGAAGGTCATAGTGATGTCAATGAGAACACCTGAGGAAGGTCATAGTGATGTCACTGAGAATACCTGAGGAAGGTCATAGTGATGTCAATGAGAACACCTTAGGAAGGTCATAGTGATGTCAATGAGAACACCTGAGGAAGGTCATAGTGATGTCACTGAGAACACCTGAGGAAGGTCATAGTGATGTCACTGAGAATACCTGAGGAAGATCATAGTGATGTCACTGAGAACACCTTAGGAAGGTCATAGTGATGTCAATGAGAACACCTGAGGAAGGTCATAGTGATGTCAATGAGAACACCTGAGGAAGGTCATAGTGATGTAACTGAGAACACCTGAGGAAGGTCATAGTGATGTAACTGAGAACACCTTAGGAAGGTCATAGTGATGTAACTGAGAACACCTGAGGAAGGTCATAGTGATGTCAATGAGAACACCTGAGGAAGGTCATAGTGATGTAACTGAGAACACCTGAGGAAGGTCATAGTGATGTCAATGAGAACACCTGAGGAAGGTCATAGTGATGTAACTGAGAACACCTGAGGAAGGTCATAGTGATGTAACTGAGAACACCTTAGGAAGGTCATAGTGATGTAACTGAGAACACCTGAGGAAGGCCTCTGAGTTACTGTACCTGTGTGTGTACTCTGTCTCTCAGGTGTTTACCATGGCGAGCTGGCTGGTCCAGGTGATGATGATAATGATGTCAGTCTTCGTCAGCAGCTCTCAGGGGAAGAGGGACAAAGTGCTCTACTGTTCAGGTCAGTCTGGAGTTTTCCTCTTCTTGAACTTTGACCTTGAGCTGTGTGATCAGATTATTTTGACATGATTCTAGTTTCTCAGGCGTGGGCGGCACGGTGGCACAGCAGGAAGACTGCTGGTCCGATCCCCGTGTTGGTCAGGGCCTCTCTGTGTGGAGTTTGCATGTCCTCCTGACTGCTACCTGTAATCTCACACCCAGGCTTAATGTGATCCTCTTTATTTCCCAGCATGCAAAGCAATAGTGGATGAGCTGAACCACTCCATCAGTCAGGTGGATCCAAAGAAGATCATCAATGTGGGCGGCTTCAGGATAAATCCTGATGGGACCATGAACGACAAGAAGGTAGACCACAACCACCTTTACCTGTCTGCTGCAGCACACCTGTGTGTTTAATGCAGGTACAGATGTGATGAGTTTGATTAAATGTGGAAGAACTTCAGCAAACACGAGAGCTCCTGCTCGCTGTTAAACTGACACGCCAGATGGACAGTTTCATATTGGAAATATTTCACTAACCCATCTGGAAAGGAGCCGTTCGAAAATGTTTTCAGGGGCAGAACCTACAAACACAACAGCAGCTTGTGATTGGACGATCGTTTGGCTTGTCACATTCATCACAGACCAATCATATCAAGCAACGCTGATACACGTAGCAGCCGTTAGCGGATAGCTTAAACTACCTGAAGACTATCGTTTCACATTAAATTATACCACACAGATGTATCATTTAACTCTTATATGTGACACCAACCTTGCCAAAGACAATCCCTACCAAGTTTTCCCAGTAAACTCCTGAGGAGAGCATATTCACCAAGTATTGCTGAGTAACCATGACGACCACAGACTAACCGGCATGTCCGTGGATTGATTTCCGTGTTCTCTCCCAGTTTCCCAGCAGTGATCCCCGGTCAGGAGAAGAGCAAAAACATGATTTCTTGTAAGACAAGCTTCAAGTGATGTTCTTTCCTCCTCTTTTAAAGAATAAATTGAGTCCATTTCTGATGAAAAAAATGCAGATATTGAGACCGCTTCAGAAGTCGCCATTGTTTTCAAACATGCAGTCACTTCCTGTTGTCGTCAAGTCCGCTGCTCCCACAGCTCCTGCCTCTCTTCCCTGATTGGGCCGTTAAGATTCCAGCCGAGTGACGTCGTTGGACAATGGCGGCTGGCAAGACGGATATGCATGATTTCAGAATCAGGCAGGTCGGTCTGCTCTGCAAGGCTAGCTCGCTGTGGAGCTGGTTGTTACGTGGGCCACTCTCTGCTCCGGTCCTGTCAGTGCTCAGGTGATCAGGGCCGCAGCAGCTGTGAAGATCTGAGGAGGGCGGAGGTCTTGTGAAGTCCATGTCTGTGTTAACAGCGAGGGTTGGTGTTGTGGGCGGACCCTAACTGATGTCAGAAAGTGACACACACACTGTTTACAGTGTTCCAGACTTTAGCAGATTTTTTCTTGTTTTGTGGTCAGATTGTATTTTAAGGTCACATGTTGAACAAAATCCACTGTGTAATGTTCTTATTTAGAACTAGAAAAGCACTCCAAGAGCGCAGACCTCCACCATGCAGCTCAGTTCCACCGATAAATTGTGATTTCCACCTGACATTATAGTCCTATGTTTATTTTATATGCACAATTTGGAATGAAAAATATCAATCTGCAAGAAGTGTGATTATTGTTGATATAAATATCATCCAATAGACTGACCTGGTTTGTAGTGGGTCTTGTACAAAACCCAAAACCAGTGAAGTTGGCACGTTGTGTAAATCATAAATAAAAACAGAATACAATGATTTGCAAATCCTTTTCAACTTATATTCAATTGAATACTCTGCAAAGACAAGATATTTAATGTTCGAACTGAGAAACTTTATTTTCTTTTGCAAATAATCATCAACTTAGAATTTAATGGCAGCAACACATTGCAAAAAAGTTGGCACAGGGGCATTTTTACCACTGTGTTACATCGCCTTTCCTTTTAACAACACTCAGTAAATGTTTGGGGACTGAGGAGACCAATTTTTGAAGCTTTTCGGGTGTAATTCTTTCCCATTCTTGCTTGATGTACAGCTTAAGTTGTTCAACAGTCCGGGGTCTCCGTTGTTGTATTTTACGCTTCATAATGTGCCACACGATTTCAATGGGGGACAGGTCTGGACTACAGGCAGGCCAGTCTAGTACCCGCACTCTTTTACTACGAAGCCACGCTGTTGTAATACGTGCAGAATGTGGCTTGGCATTGTCTTGCTGAAATAAGCAGGGGCGTCCATGAAAAAGACGTTGCTTGGATGGCAACATATGTTGCTCCAAAACCTGTATGTACCTTTCAGCATTAATGGTGCCTTCACAGATGTGTAAGTTACCCATGCCTTGGGCACTAATACACCCCCATACCATCACAGATGCTGGCTTTTGAACTTTGCGCCTATAACAGTCCGGCTGGTTCTTTTCCTCTTTGGTCCGGAGGACACGACGACCACACTTTCCAAAAACAATTTAAAATGTGGACTCGTCAGACCACAGAACACTTTTCCACTTTGCATCAGTCCATCTTAGATGAGCTCGGGCCCAGCGAAGCCGGCGGCGTTTCTGGGTGTTGTTGATAAATGGCTTTGGCTTTGCATAGTAGAGTTTTAACTTGCACTTACAGATGTAGCGACGAACTGTAGTTACTGACAGTGGTTTTCTGAAGTGTTCCTGAGCCCATGTGGTGATATCCTTTACACAGTGATGCCGGTTTTTGATGCAGTACCGCCTGAGGGATTGAAGGTCACGGGCATTCAATGTTGGTTTTCGGCCTTGCCGCTTACGTGCAGTAATTTCTCCAGATTCTCTGAACCTTTTGATGATATTACGGACCGTAGATGATGAAATCCCTGAATTCCTTGCAATAGCTCGTTGAGAAATGTTGTTCATAAACTGTTGGACAATTTGCTCACGCATTTGTTCACAAAGTGGTGACCCTCGCCCCATCCTTGTTTGTGAATGACTGACCATTTCAGGGAAGCTGCTTTTATACCCAATCATGGCACCCACCTGTTCTCAATTAGCCTGTTCACCTGTGGGATGTTCCAAATAAGAGTTTGATGAGCATTCCTCAACTTTCTCAGTCTTTTTTGCCACTTGTGCCAGCTTTTTTGAAACATGTTGCAGGCATCAAATTCAAAATGAGCTAATATTTGCAAAAAATAACACAGTTTACCAGTTCGAACGTTAAGTATCTTGTCTTTGCTGTGTATTCAATTGAATATAGGTTGAAAGGGATTTGCAAATCATTGTATTCTGTTTTTATTTATGATTTACACAACGTGCCAACTTCACTGGTTTTGGGTTTTGTACCTTGTTGACTGAACCAATTTGCTGCTACTTGTACAGATGTTGGTGTTGTGGGCGCTGCGGTGCTTCCAGTGGGCGATGTCGCCAGCCTGTTGGTCTGAGCAAAACCACAGTGCTTCGGTGCGCGGTGCGTTCGCTCTATGTGGAGTTTGGGGGTTAGGCTTTTACACTCACACACACAGACTTCTGCTATGACGGACTATTTCTGTGTTGACATTATCAGCAACCTTGTTTTGAGTGATTAAACAGCACGTTTGGAGGGACTGCGAGCGAGCAGAGCTGACGCGTATATTTCTATAACGTTAGTGTGCTCACAGTGATGTTAAGAGTGGTTGTGAGTTGTAGAGGGCTGGGGTGTTTTTTTTACAATTTCAGGAGAGTCTGCTGAGAATCCAAGGCTGTGCCGTGCCTCTGCGTGTAACTAGGGCGTGTAACCAATCGGATGGTGCCGTGGGTGGGACAAAATACAGCCCAGTGTTAAGTAATGGGACCTCATCATAAACTTCTTTGTTTTTTTGTGACATCAGTCTGGATTGGATCAGCACCAAAATGAATTGGCGTCTTCCTTGGACCAAACCACACCTCTGGTAAAATTTTCATGTAAATCCATCCAGTAGTTTTAGCTTAATCTTGCTAACAGACAAACAAACACACAAACAGACAAACAGACTCCAGCGAAAACATAACCTCCTTGGTGGAGGTAATTATTTGTCCAGGGTCTGTCCACAGTTTCCCTCCTCTCTTTCTGTTTCCTGACATGATTTGAACCGATAGAACTCTTACAACAACTAATGGACATCATTTTAATCTCAGACCATCTGACACAGTTTGTCTGTAAACCTCACACGTCTATTAGACAGGTATTAATATCATTTAATTTAATAACTATAAATAAAAAGTTTCATTAAATTAAAGTAATAAAACTTTAATACTCCATTCAGACCAAACATCTGGAGCAGTTTATCTTCATGGATCTTACCGCTGATGTTTGTACTAAACCAGCACCTGTTCACAAACTCAGTGCAGGAGAACCTGGGTTAGGGACTGGAGGGTGGATGGTTCAAGTCTCAGGGCAAACATGTCTGGACGTTGATCTGACTGAAGACACATGTCAGTGACATGCTGAAGAAGTGTTGATGTCCTGCTGCAGAGGTGCCTTGTCTCTGCATCACTCTACAGTATTATCAGCAGTTACCACGAGTTATCTACAGGAAAGACTCTGAACCAGTGTGGTGCATTCAGTTTGCCTCAGGATGTGAAGGCTGCAAAACACAAATCACCAGAAGTAATGTTTTATAGTTTGTTTGTATTTATTAGATTATGTATTTATTTAGATTATTTTGCTTCATGTAGCCGCTCTGCAGCTCATTTATCCTTGCTTTCTCTGATGGACAGATGAAGCAGAAATAAATGTTCTTTACATTACACAACACAAACTACACTGATATAAACATATAATCTTAGCCCATAATTTGTGTTAAACTCCAAGCAAATCTTAAAACCATAGTCCAGCCCCACAGTGAAGTCTGTATTCATGCTTTATTGAAGCAGCCCTCCATGCTGAAGAGTTGCTGAGAGAAGGTCCTGTCATCCTGTCTGATCTGATCCACCAACAGATAAAACGCTTCCTGTTTGATTTATCTGACAAACATCCTGTTAGAGGAGAACGTGGAACAGAAACACGGCCTCTCTGTCGTGTTTTGTATTTTTCATCTGTGTATTTACTTTTTAAATGTTAACGAGATCCACCCTCTGTGTTCAAATGTCAGTTTTTACAGACAAGCTCGTGGATGATTTTAGTCGGAACAGATAAAGTCTTAATGTCCTCTGTCTGTACGGGGGAATTCATTCATAACTCATCTGCTTTGGTCTGAAGAAGGAAACAAGTTTTTTTGTATGTTGTAGCTGTTTGTCAGCTCCACCTCTTTGATGCTAAACTGGTTTGAGTCCAGTTTGATTCAGATTCAGATTAAGAAGACATCATTTATCCATAGCGATGGTTCATCTCATACCCCATACACAGCTGCAGAAAAACCCTGACATTATCCTGAAACTGACAGGCAGGCTGCATGTGTGAACGCAGACATCAGGCTGTTTCACTCTGGATTCACCCTGATAATCACCTGCTGCCCCCTGCCACATAGAGAGACAGACAACCATTCACACTCATACTTCAGGGCAATTTAGAGTCACCAGTTCACCTAATGAGCATGTTTTTGGGCTGTGGGAGGAAGCTGGAGTGTCTGGAGAGAAACATGGGATGAACATGCAAGCTTCACACAGCTTCAAAATTATTATTATTATTATGATTTTATTCACTCCAACACTAATTTTCCCTCCAGGTCCTCCTTAGTTTGCACCTTCCCCATGTTTCCTTTAGACAGAGACGAAAGCTTAACAGTTTTGTCATTGCAGATAGAAATACTTTTTTTTTAATTGCACAACACACTACAAGATACATGTGACTGAGATAGATAGAGACAAAAAACCAACAGAATAAACAAACAAAACAGATAAACAAACAAAATAATAAATTAAAAAACTAACAAAACAGATAAAATCTAGATCTTTCATATTAACAAGGAGTAAAATTTGTTGGTAAATCATCACACTGTGTGTTTGGTTATGATCATGGTTTGAGTGACTGTGTACATTTTACTTTTCATTTATATCACAGTTAATTTACAAGCACAGAAAGGATGTTCAGGTGGTGGGGAAATAAAAAAGAGAGACAGAAAATAATGATAAAATAAACACCTTTGTAATAATTTAATATGTTCACTGTATGATGCTCCTTTAACGGTTCATTGCTGATGTGTATGAAATCAGGTGTTTTTCTAGTTTAATGAGATTAAATAATGATCAGAGTTTCTGTTCATGTTTGTGAAAATAGTTTTCTTCTCTAGTGTAAATGTGGACAAACCTGCCTACATATCAACTACATGCTTTTTCTCTATGACACAGTTAAAGCATGGCCTTTGACCCCGAGAGAGATTCAGTTCAGTTCGATGACAGATTTAAATACAAATTAAAACAAGAGTTTCTTTTCTTTAAGAAAGAAAAAATAATTTAATCATAGATCAAGCTGTGTGAGAAAAATCTTAGACTTTATTTGAGGACATATCTTTCAGCTTTAGTGGGAACACTGACTAAATTTCACAAATGATGATGTGAATGTGTTATAACGTTTCCATCTCGGACTCTAAGGGATGTGGGTGAAGTCTGTCAGCTTGAAAATCTAAGTGTAACGTCTGCCTTTGGTGAAAGCCTCCTCCTCCTCCTCTTAGGCCTGAGATGACTCTCACTTCTGAATAACTTCTTTGCTTTAACTTATCAAACTTAAACTTTTATTGAAGTCTCCCTCACTCTGGGATCATCCTCCTCCTCCCGCTCTTCCATGGCCCAAGCTTACACCCTCCTCCACCTGGTGCTTTGTTTCTCCATCAAATGTTCCTGAGCCGCAGAAGAAGAAACCTTGATCCCTGCCCTCGCGCTCCGTCCTTTCAGCGGCGTTTGACCTGCTGTGAATTGCAGAGGGAGGGCTGTCAGAGCTTAGGAGCCATCAGGGAGAAGGATTTTCAGGTTTTAAGTCTCTGCTCTTTGGCCCCCTCACAGTAGGACTTCCTGGGATCATGGTGACAAAAGTTAAACCTGCCTGCTCAAACAATGACTCATCTCCGGCCTCCAAAGACATTGAACTTAGAGAGAGCGCCAGGCCGGTCTCATGGTGACCGAGGGAAGTCATGCATTGAGAATGAGAGGATGCACAAAGGCACCCTGACACACTGACACATGATATCACGGAGCTCCAGGAGACGCTTCACATCAGGTTTGATACAGAGGGCAGGAGAAGTCTGACACTCGCTCTGATGGGGGCTAATGGGAGCGGGCTAGCTTTGCTTAGCTTCAGGTTTTAGTATGTCGACTCAATCAGACAGAGGACCTAACCCAAACTGGAGCTGCAAACATCTGAAGTCTTCACGCTCCAGCAGACCCTTGTTTGTTTAATAACTGTCCGTCAGTGGGAGGCCAATGGGGGATCGTGTTCCTGTTACCATGGTAACAGTGTGAAGCTCTTTAGGTCCTGCAGAATTCAAACATCCTGCAGCACAATCAGCTCACAGATCATGTTTTAGTGCTTTAGATGGGGACTATTTCCTGACAAACAGCAGTGTATCCATCCACCCTGTGCTCTGCAGGTGAAACGGAGAGCATCAACATTTCTCTGACTGTTTCAGAGAATTCACCAAACAGCTAGTCGGTATAAGCAGCTGTTTGAGCCTGCAGCGGCGTGACTACGGGCCGGTCCAAGCTTGAGCCAGCTGTGACTCTTATACCCCTTTCCCACTGGCCCGGGTCAACTGACCCTACAAGCTACACAGGTTTTTGTAGGCTCACCTCTGATCGGCTCCAGTGGGAATGTCACACCTGGGTCCACCCACTAATATACGGATGACGTCGGCGTAACATGCCTACGGCATAATATCACACCCATCTCCTCCATTTGTAACTTCTGCGACTCTTTGCCGTCTCAGCAACAAATTCCATCCACATTCGTATCATCGGCCCTCGAATGTCGTTCAGTCTACGCTGAGTTTGTACATTTTTTCAGAGGGACAAAAGTACGAAGTACGGAAAACAGTTGACCACCTTGTCTGTTGGCTTCCATGCTCATTTCCATCATTTACCAGGCCATGTTTCTGCCCTCTGATGATGTCATCAATGTGATGATTTCAGCTTGACGCACCAGAGGAAAAAAAACAGCCACACAGCTCATCTGTTGGCGATTAGACCTGGGTCTGCGGGCAGAGGGAAAGGAGTACCTAGCCGATTGTTAGCGGGCTTACCCGCATTTAAAAAACCTGAGTTTACCAGCTAATTTTAGTGGGAGAGAGGTAAAAGCTTCATCAGAGACACGTTTGAAACTAGACAGGGCGCCTGCCTCCTGGACTCTGGACTCCTGGTCAGCACACGCTCCTCAGTCCCAGGCGAAGGTGCAGTGTCTGTAAATTTCATCTGGTTTGGTTTTATTCTCTCTGCTCTGTCAGCTGGACCAGAACCTCTCACATGTTGTGTAAAAGAGCCTCCACTAGTTGGGGCTGTAGCTGCAGTCTCTGTTCCTGCACTTTGACCTGGAAATACACTTTCAGTATTGCACTGGCCATCTTTAAAACTGTATACTATAGAGGCAGCACGCACAGAGTCTGCAGTACGCAGGTATTTGTGAAATCTGCAGTATAACAAAAACAGACAAATGTCAGACTACTTTGGGAAACTCAGCAGGATGCATTGGACCAGTCTACCTCACGTACTGTTACCCACAATGCTAAGTGCCAGAGGATCAGAGGTCAAAAGGGCAGACAGTCAGCATTAGCAATACTATCATTAGCATTGATTCTACTACAGTTATGTTTGTGTTCATTGTTGAAAATCATGAAAGCCAAATAAATCACTCGTTAGACTTCTTTAAGTCTGTAAATGGATGTTAATTTAGTGGCACTAGTTGTTAGCTGAGCTACCGTTTACTTTTATTTCCAAGACCAGAAGCAGAAATTGGATAAATTATTACGTTGGGGGGGAAACTACATCGCTGTATTTGGGTTATTAAAAGGAATGTAACTGTTTTTTTGTATTTAACATAGTTTTTGGTTTGAGGAGATAGGCTCTGATCCAAAGTTTAGCACAGTACAAGGCAGTAATGAGCTTTGTACGATACTCACCACCTGCCATGAAACAGAATGAAGAAGAAGAATCAGCTCAGCCGACTGTCATGTACCACACAATAACAGCTGTTTGGCAGTCAGACTACCGGTCAGGTCAGGTCCAGGTTTAGGAGGTCGGCACTACGTTAACCTGCTTCAGTCATAGAGGTCTACATGCAGTCAAGTTTCAGGGTGCAAACCCCTTCACCCCAAGGCTCTGGAGGCGAGGGGTATCAACCCCTTCAGCTGTGTTACCAACCACTGAGGTCAGCTAGCATCTAACTACCAAACCAACCTCCAAGTAGGTTTCGATCGGGACTTGAACCAGCCATCCTCCAGCCCTCAGCTACGCTAGTCAGACCACAGACAACAACCACACAGTCTGCAGTATACACCCCATACTGCAGAGTAGTACTTGTATGTAGGCATTTTTTTTTTTTAAACAGCCTTCGTTTGACTCAAAGCAGTTCATAAGTTCGGAGCCATAGGATAAAGATAGTTTACCTGAGCTGCCAGGTACACCTTTATATTAACACGAGTAATTAGTCACCTGATGGAGAACAAGCTCAAAGACATGAACCTATAAGGAGGACCAAAGGCCGACAGTGCTATCAATGCTAACATTAGCCACACTCTGCTTGATATTGTCAGTGAAAGTGACATGAGCCTGCTAACTGATTTATTCCACCAAATTCAACCCATAATTCACAGATTGTTGGTTCACAAGGTTAGTCTTGTTTTGTTCTTGTTTGGTTCATATGGCTCTCACACCCACACTGAACTGAACTCAGAGGCATGCTGAGACCCCTAGTCTTCAGGTGGACCAGAGTTCAGGTCTTTGGTCAAAACTTTTTAGGTCTGAAAGCGACCTTAGAGCTCATCTGAGGCTCTCCTCTCTGTGCCCGAGCATGTTTAACTTCTTAAAGCCTGGTTTGTTTGTGTTGTATGAGTGCTCCATGCTCTTCCCTGGCCCTGATAGTCATGGAGAAGGTGTGCTCCAGCATCATGGGTGTCCTCATTATCGTGCATCAGTTCAATGTAGTGAGACTGCTTCTCTTGACTCTAAACCAGTGGTTTTCAAACCATACACAAAAGGATCCCAAATCTATATTTGCCCTAAATTTTAATCTCATGAAGTAGTTGTTGATTATTTTAGTTGACTTACAAACACCAATGCCAATGAAGTTAGGTTTTATGAAACATAAATAAAAACAGAATACAATCAGTTGTAAATCCTTTTTTACCTATATCCAGTTGAAAACACTACAAAGCCGAGATATTTCAACTCAACTCAAGTCAACTTTATTTATAAAGCACTTTAAAAACAACCACAGCCGAAACAAAGTTCTGTACATAATAGACAAAACAACGCAGACATAAAAACAATTAAAACAATTTAAAACAATGGATAAAGCAGGTATGAACACTAAATAATTGTTTCATTGTTTTAAAAAACAATTTAAAAACATTGGAAACAAATAACTAAAAACAACACCATAAAACACTAAAACAGGAGCAGAGTCTCATGCGGGGTTGAAAGCCAAGGAATAAAAATGAGTTTTTAAGTTGAGTTTTAAAAATGGACATTGAGGAGGATTTCCTAATGTGGAGGGGAAGCTTGTCCCACAATTTAGGGGAATCCACAGAAAAAGCTTGATCCCCTCTGAGCTTCGTTTTGACCTCGGTACCTCCAGGAGCAGCAGATCAGCTGACCTGAGGCACCGAGCAGGAGCTGATAAACTTTTTTTTAATGCAAATAATGAATCTGATGCCTGCAACACATACCAAAAACACCTGTTTGTAACATTCTACGGGTGAACAGGTTAACTGGAAGCAGGTGAGAATCATGATTGGGTATAAAAGGAGTATCTCTGAAAGACTCATTCACAAACAAGGACAGGGCGAGGTTCATCACTTTGTGAACAACTGCAAATAGTCCAACAGCTTAAGAACAACATTTGTCAGCAGTTTCAAGGACTTTGGGTAGTTCATCATCTACAGTCCATAATGTCATCAGAAGATTCAGAGAATCAAGAGAGATCTCTGCATGTGTGTAGCAAGGCCAAAACCAACACTGAATGCCTGTGACCTCTGATCATGTTTTTGGACATCATGGACGTGGGATAAAGAGTAAAAGGACCATCCAGACTGCTATCAGAGCAAAGGTCAAAAGACAGCATCTGTGATGGTGTGTGTGTGGGTGTGTGTGTGTGTGTGTGTGTGGTGGTGTTGGTGGTGGTGGTGGGGGGGGGTGTTAGTGCCTATGGCATGGGTAACCTGCACATCTGTGAAGGCTCCATTAATGCTTAAGGTTTAGGAGCAACATGCTGCCATCCATCTTTTTCAGGGATGTCCTTGCTTATTTCAGAGACAATGAAGACACATTCTGCTCGAGTTACGACAGCGTGGCTTCAGAGTGAAAGAGTGCAGGTGCTAGACTGACCTGCTGCAGTCCACACCTGTCTCCACTGAACAGGTGAGGAGCATTATGAAGAACAAACTGAGACCCTGGACTGCTGTTGTAAAACAATGTGAAAGAATTCAAAGCTTCAGCAGCTAGTGTCCTCAGTTCTTACTGAGTGTTGTTAGAAGGACAGGTAATGTGACACACTGGTAAACATGCCCCTGTCTCAACTGTTTTTAGAACTTTAAACAAGGCATTAAACACACACAAAGAGTGAATATTTGCAAAAAACACAATAAAAGTTCATCTGTATCTTCTTTGCTGTTTGCAGAGATCAGATCACACATAGCAAACATGATATTATTGAATATCTTTATTTCAAGCTGCAGTAGGTAGAAAGCCAGAAAACGGTTGATTTTTGAGTCTCATCTGAGTTAGGTTTTGTTCGTCTCCGCCCTGAGCCCCTCCTACCAGACGAGCACGCGCACACAGCATACAGCGCACACAGAGTCGCTATCGAGCTGCAGCTGGAATTCACCGGTCCACTTAGCACAATTTTGAGTAATGTCTGAGTCAGCCAGAGTCCAGTGGAGTGCTTTCATGAAATCTAACTACACAAGACAACTATCACCACAACACATTAGGACAAATACTACAAGGTTATTCATTTAGCAGCTTACCTGACCAAGAGAAGAGTGGCCAGCTCCGAATCCAGCTTCAGACCTAGGCTATCCCACAGTTCTCTCCATTTCTGGAATGCTCTGCTGATATTAATACGACTTTTGTTCCTTTTTTGGTCAGCCTCTCTTTCATATTCTTTCTTTCTAATCGTGTCTTCCTTTTTTTGGGTTGTTTAGCCATGTAGGCAGTTGTAGTCAATGCTTGAATAGCTATTTTACCTGGTGAACCGTCCACCATTGCCGCTTGCTCTCTCCTTCTGCCTGTGGCACGGGAATGCGCATATGCAGTAGAACGGCCAATAGGAACGCAGTGGTCTGAGCTGACCTTTGATTGGTTGATGCACATCGTCCCGATACTGATTCTTTAGAGGCTGAACACAGAGCCGTGGTGAGGTGCAGAAACCTATTGCTTGTCTCAGACCACTTGACTTACTTTATGCTTGGAGGATGTTATAACATTTTTGCTCAATTATACTAAAACAGTGTTGCCTACTGCAGCTTTAACTCCACCTGATGACTGCGGTAAATCTCACCACATTAAGAATGAGGTCATTATCCTCAGGCCTTGTTGTCTCCCTCCGTCTCTCTCATCTATTCTGAAGCTTTATTGCCGGCACAACTTTGTTTTTAAAAAGTTTGAGTCTCTCAGCTGCTGCCTCTAAAGTAATACGGACATTAAGACATCGGATAAATCAGCAGAACAAAATGTTTAAAAGGACGACCCAGGAGGGCAGCAGCTCAGCTCCTCCTCTAAAAGCACACCTGTGTAGTACTGGTGGAGTACGACAGCTGGAAATGGGAGGTAGACTTCCACTCTTGAAACAGTCGTACGCTAAAATGTGTTATGGAATAAAGAATCTTAAGGAACCAGAACCGATCAGCAGAACCATAATCAGGACCAGAACCCTGTACAGCCCCAGCATCTGAGTGAACAGCACGTGTGGTGGTGTGCTTCAGTGGTCTTCATGTTTTTGGCAGTGACGTAGTCGCTCCGTTAAAGGCTGGAGACGGCATTTGCACTGATGTATGACGTATGTGAGCGGTTATGAGGGCCCGCTTTGAGCCAAAAATGCCAGGGTCAATTTTCTCCCCAGTCCAGCTCTGGATGTTTCTTTCTCTCTGTTTCTTTCTCTCAGCTTTTTCTTTGTGTTTGATTCTCTTTAGGTTTTAATTGGCTTATTCTCTAACAATACCATTCTTCTTCTTTGTCAGGACTCGCCTGATGTCCCACAGAGGATCCTGAATTGTGTTGTTGTTAAAAAATGACGTGTACATAAACGTGCCTCGCCTTGGAATAAGAATTGAGCTGTAAGGACGTGTCCATTTGATGACATTATTATGATTATTATCATAATTATAAATATTAATGTACGGCTGATCATTGGCCCACGGCAGCGGGACAATAGAGCGGGGTCTCTGTCTGCAGAGGTTTAATAATGGCCGCCTGTCCAATGGCAGCTGAATGGAGGGGAGCATCCTGAGAAGTCTTTTCTCTGCATCACGCTGCATGCACACACACTCGCCAAGCTCCCCCCTCCTCCATTCTTCAAACAGCGGTGTGACTGACAGCTCCTTTCAGGGCGTTGAGACTGGCAGGGCTTTAGCACCATTCTGTATCCTGGCATGATAATGACTCCAACCAGAGCCAAGCCAGACCGAGGGGGGGGCTTATAACGGGGTTTGGATTAGAGCGAGGACTCAGTTTGAGTTTTGATGTCTGCAGACAGCAGGGTGATGGACAGGGATCATCAACGAAATAACAATAATCAACAAAAGTCGGATCAGACGGGGAAGGACATTAAACTGGAGTAAGAGGCTGACATGAGAAGGGTTTAAAGGTGAAATAAAGAAAAATACAACGTTAAAATGAGCTATGTGGACGATAATCTGAGCAAAAAACAGCAGAAATGAAGATGTCGGTGAGACAACAAAGATGGTGAAGAGAAAAACGTCAGTTTAAGCAGCACTGAACGGGCCCTCCTTCAGGGTGAGGTGCATGATGGGACGCTGCTGCAGGGACATGTTTACAGAGCAGTGTACGGTCTCATTCATACTGAGGGACAGATGTTTTCACACCATAACCCTGAACACAGGTCTGACTGTCTGTCAGAGTCTGGTTTATTTTATAAAGCAGAAACAAACACTGATTCTGTGTCCAGTTGTAGGTTGGGTTGTGAATCTCTCTTTGTAGAGATGATTTCATCTTTATCCGGATTTATAGGCTGCAAATCAATTCACTGATGATTTAACTAATCTAAAGATTCACTCTTATTTATTTGGATTTGTAAAGTTTAAGTCAGTCTGATTAAAAGTGATGATGAAATCCCCCAAGTTTTTTTTTTTTTATAAGAACGAAAGGAAAACAGTGATAGGGCTATCATTTCACAATAAAATATTCTTTGAATTAATTCTGAAAAGAGACTGAACATCAGGCCGCTGTACCAACAGATTATATTGTTTTACCTTATAAAACACCTGCCCAGGTGTCTCAGTCTGACGGTTAGTTTGGGGGACAAATATGCAGATTTATTTCACAGAGTATTCACCCCTCTGTTCATCACTTTATTGACTGTATAAAATAGTATCTAATTTTCTAGAGTCACGATTGATAAAAACTGAACATCTTTGAAGAATTAATTTAAATATCTCTGTCTCCTTACAGAGGAGACTGATGTGATTAAATAATTTGACGAGGACATTTTTTAACATTTCCCTCTGATAGTTAATATGTAGTCTGAGTTTCAGATAACTCCTAATACCTCATTTCAGTTGTTATATCCAGTTTTCACATAGTCCACCAGCATAGTGTTCAGTTTGTGCTGCGCTCTCCACAGCAAATTGCCCACAGCTGTGCCAACCACCCAATTTACATACTCAGTATCATGCCAGCAGCACAGCTCCATGCTGGTTCACCGAAAATACGTGTCGAGTCCATTAACAGCATAAACTGCCTCAACAGTGTGGCAATCACCGCCAAGCACAACAACCCAAAACAGGTAAACAGGCACTCAGAGTTTCTGGGTCATTTAATAATATACAAAAATGTGGATATAAATATAATCAGCATCAGGCAGGAAATATGACCTGCTGATACAGAGGTACCTTTGTACACAAAGATTCAAGTCGTGACAGATAAGAGAGCTTAGGCCTGTTTGTGCTGCTGCCCCCTGCTATCATTGGCATCTTAGCATGGCTGTAGTCCTGCTGTCTCAGCAGGTGAGACCAGTGAGCTCCTAAAACTGAGTGACTCTCCTCTACAGCACACAGACAGGGACACAGCTGATGGGGCACATCCAGCCCAAATGCCTTGATTTCTGAGGCTGAGTATCATTCCACTGTATAGTTGCTACCCAGTCAGGTTTCCCCCACTAATGTGATTCTTGTGTCGAGGTGAAAAGTCAGTGAGAATCTCTGGGCCCTGGAGCAGCTGAGCAGCCTCAGTAAACAGGTTTTTGACACTGCGACTGTGTCGAAGGATTATTGCTGATAAATCTGAACCTTAATCACTGATATTAATTCTGATGTATTTTGATTTGATTGATGTTTCAATGCAGACATGATGTTACACCACGGCTGTCTGGGCTCAGAGAGCTGCACATGTCAGGTAGACCAGCAGGTAGAGCTTCAGAAGAGTCCTCCTGTACCCCGCAGTCTGGGATCATTTGACCCTCTGAGCAGCACAGTGCATGTTCTGGAGGGTCCGTTCTTGATGGCGGTTGGTTCCTTTGGTGGAGCCTGCAGACCTCAGCTGGGCTCACTGCTGGTGGGAGGACTCAGGCTGTGCTGTAAAGAGGCCTGCTGGTTAAGAATCTGAGTGTCCTGCAGCGGAGAGTCTGAACGTCTGCTGGTGTCAAAGTCATCAGGAGACTTTGATTGACAGCTGAAGCTCATCGTCATTGGCCTGTTTGACCCCTGAGCCCGCCCTCCTGTCCCCAGGCCGACCCACTTCCTTCCTGTGTGTGTGTGTTGGGGGGGGGAGCAGATTCATCTTTTTGAGGAGGGGGAGTGCACTTGGCTTCGCTCCTCTTTCACCCCCACTCAAAGGTGTCCTTTGTGCCCTCTTCAACCCTTCCTCACCCTCTCACCTCCGGGTGTCACCCTCTGTCACTGATCTCTTCCGGAGTGAGGGGGGGCGGTGGGGAGGATGCACTCTGCACCTGTGCTGACCCGTCTAGACGAGAGAGAGAGAGAGAGGGGGGGGAGGATGAGGAGTGATCTTCATATAATGTCTACCCTGCCTCGATATAAGATCAGAAGGATACTTTTGTGGTGTTTCCTTTTTTAAAATTTGTCTCCATCAAATTTTTACCAGTTTATTCATTTTTGCAAATCTCAAAGAGAAACATAGAGAAATATTCTACGGTTACAGAAACACATCAGCTGTTTCTCAGACTTTATTGAAGATGATGTTCAGTATGTTGAGCTTTTTTAACATCTGAATCCCAGCTGACACAGGCTTAGAGGTGAGGTATGTCAGGCAATCACAGAGCTGACACACAGAGACAGACAACCATTCTCACTCACACTCACACCTGAGGGCAATGAAAGCAGAAGTGCCAACCATCAGGCCGTAGATCATTTGGTGCCGAGCTTTCGAGAAACAAACATTATTAATGTAATTAAGATGATTACCTTTTCTAAATAAGTGAGCCTGAAGGGTGTTTTATTTTGAAAGGATGACGGGGGGCCTCATTTATAAACGCTGCTTATGCATTAAAGAAAGCGTACGCCACTTGTAAGCAATGTTTGGGATTTATAAAAAACAAACTCGATGGGGGACCTTGCTCACCTCCACAGCAGCTCTGACCCTGCCGTACGCACAAAGTCTGGAGAAACGGGAAACTGCATTGCGTAAAAGCACAATTGGTCATGCAATCTATCATTGACTTCCTCACCACACACACACACACACACAGCATATATGTCCGGAGTTCGCTAGTTCAACCTATGAATGACTTCTTGAGCACACATGCTGGGCATATGCCCATTATGCAGTAATTCAGTTTTATCAATGAGTTCCTGTTTTTGAGCACACACATATGATCAGAGTTTGATCTAATAGCAGGGCTGAGTTTTAATATTTATTATACCATAACCATGTTTCCAAAATGTGCCATACTAATAAAGTTTTATATTAATAATAATTGTAATCAAAACAACATGATTGATGTACCAAACTGCTGATCAGTTAGGCTACAACACCTGTAGCTGTTCAGGAAATGAAGTGATGGTTGGATATAAAAAGGCACTCACAATGCATAAAGACGCACAGTGGCTGACCTGCACTGCTGGAGGACGTGGCACATGGGACTCCGGTGCATTTGGTGCATCCATGTCCCCCTCCACCTCCGTCACTACGCCGCTCAGGAGGGACTCCCCGATGATCCCAGACAGCTTTCCGTCTGTTGGGGGGGTGAGCTCCGGTGTGCCCTTTCCCACCTGTCACTCAGACACTCTTTCTATGGAGAGATTCGCCTTTTCACCTCCACTTTTATTTTGGATCATTTCTTTTTTCCTTCAGCCACAGTCCGACCCTCTGAGGCAGCCTTATTTACAGCATCAGCCACAGGCTTCACTCTGCTGCCTTTACAGCATTAGTGATGCCCACTCTGTGCCCACCTATCACTATCGCAACCTCACATTGAATGAAATTTCTTTTTTTCACTCGTTTTCCCTCTCAGACCACTCAAAAATTTGAACTTTTACGGCTACATTGTGTGTGGCTGTGCCGTGACAGTCAGTTAGCATTGTGTGGGTGTGTGATGATGCTCGTGACAGACTGTTTTTATTCCGGTTCGCAGAGTAACAGTCCATGTCCCTGTGGAAACACTGGTTAGTGAGTACATTAGTTCCGCCTAGACAGACCGCAGAGAACTCACAGACGATGCTGCAGGGCCATCAGCTGCAGTGTTTTGTGGCTGGTAGATGAGTGAAAAGGATACAGTTGGGGTAATGTCAGCTGATACATATATATGATATATAATATGGTCGCGGTGAAACTCAAGCGGGCATGACATCACTTAGCGACACGACTTGGGTGGGTGATCTCAGTTGAAAGTCACGTTCGGTGTGAATGCAGCTTAATGCTGAAAACTCCCTGTGGACACAAGTCAGCTGAGCTAGGAGGCGATGGTGGCTCAGTCTGATGGTGCGCTTGGTTGGTAATTGAAAGGTTGCAGGTTTGAGCGAAGCTCTGGATGACACAAGGCGATGTGTCCTTGGGCAAGACACTTAACCCCAAGTTGCTCCCACTGCTGCGTCAGTGGCGTGTAAATGAGCATGAAAGGGCAAGAATGTGTTTGTGATACTGATGGACTGACATAGAAACTCTGAACCATCAGAGAGTGAATGGGTGTGAATGTGTAGGTGTGACCTCAAGTCCATTTACCTGATCAAAACTTTGTATTGGTCTACAAACAGGCCCATGGCTCCCTGTGATCCTGACTATGGTGGGTTATAGTACCCCCCTGCCCCACTCCCCTACGAAGGCCAGACTATGGCCATGAGAGGTGACATAAAACTGGACTGTGGTCCAATAAAGGTTAGTCTGCTGACTGAGAAGCCTGTCTGTCATGATCTGTGGGAGGAAACCAGAGCTCCTGAGAAAGCCCCCAACATAATTCCACACAGACTGGACCTCAATCTTAAGGGTGTTGAACCAGCAAACCTCTGACTATGGGGCAGAAGTACTACCTGCACCACCGAGCAGGACTGTGGATCAGACTGATGAGTGGCACCTGGACCTGCTCAGAGAAGACCTGATGAGGAGTTTTTATGATTTAAACAGTCAAACATGGACTCTCTGGAGGCTGAGGGGCTCTCTATGCTATGGGGGCACATATAGTGAGGGGATAGGAGAGGGTGTGGAGGTGGGGGGTTGTTAGAGGAAGACCCGCTGACCATCAGGGGGGGTGTGTGTGTGTGCGTGTGTGTAATGATGGAGGAGGGGCACGGGGTTGGGGGGTGGATCCTCCTGCAGGTTAAAAGTCAGAGTTTGTTGTTGAAGAAGAAGAAAACAGCGGAAACAGGAGGTCACCATGCTGACCCCCCCCTCAAACCAGCTCACCCTCTAAACTGGGGGGGGGTCCATGGCAACAGCAGACACATGCAGGATATTTCCTGATACACCTCATGTCTCTGCAGGTGCCCCTGGCCCGCTCTGAGACTCACCTGGCTGAGCTCCTGGAGACCGTCTGTGGCAGCATGAGTGACTACGCCCTCCACGTCGACCCCGACACAAAGACCAGGGAGTACCGGAGGTTCGCCCCCCGGAGCACAGGCGCTACCGCAGACTTCCCTGACTTTAAAAACTTTCAGTTTGATGGACCTGAGGCATCAGGGGCACTCAAGTTTGCTGTGAGTAAAAAATCTAATATTTCTGGGTCATTTATGTAACTCATGAGGAAGAGTTTGGAAACTGAAGTGTCTCAATAAAGGCATGGAAATCAGAAAATCAGTTTTTATTTATTTTGTTATTAAAGTTTTATTCATCAGCTAAAGATGTTAGAGGAGGAAGTTCAGTATTTAATAATTCATATGCACAAATTAGATGATAAGCTGGGCAATAAATCAAGATTCCATTTTAATTACAGTTATTGTCTCCCACATTTCTGAAAATTGAATAAAGATTAAATGATTACAGTGCTACATGAAGTCCTGCACTTGTTTATTTTTATGAGTTATTTTTCAGACATATTTTGATTTAGTGACTCTCTTTAATGTTCTGAGTGAAAATGTTTAGGGCTGCTAATGATTGCATGTGCTTCTTATTTTAAAATAAGTGAGTAACTGTATTTAAATATCCAGATCTTAAAATATTAAACGTGATGTGTGGGGGTGCAGCTGGACTCTCTGACAGAGGTGTCGGAGAGGAGGATTCTGTCCAGGCTGCAGGACATCATGGACAACCCCCCCCCCCCCCCCCCCCCACACACACACACACACACACACACACACACACACACACGCACACACACACACCCCTCCACACATGGACAAACACACATTCAGAGCCAGACTCATCCCCCCATGATGCACCACAGAGTGCCACAGGAAGTCCTTCCTGCCTGTGGCCATCAGACTTTATAACTCCTCCCTCCACTTATCACTGCTCCGTCAGGTCCTGGAGAATAAACATTTTTCACTGTTTTACACCTCTAATATTTGTTAATAAATAGGCTAAATACTCAAACATGATACCCAGTGTAGTATCCTTACTGTGAAACTGTACCTTGCTGTCAAACTCACTTTTGGACAAACAGTGCTGTCATATTTCTATTCATATTGTAAATATAGTTAATGTTAACAGTGTAAATTCCTTGGCTTTATTTATAGTATCACGTCTACTTAATTTACTTATTATTCCTTCATAAGGAAGTTGATATTGCATAAAGATTCTTCATGTTGCATCCTGCCTACTTAATTTTTCTTTTTCTTTTCTTTTCAATTTTTCCTTTTATTTTATTTATTTAAATTTGATGCTCTTGTCTATTTTCATGTCTTTATTTGATATTTCCTACTGCTGTGCTGTGTGTAGGAGCAACTGAAAAAACTGAATTTCCTCTTGGGGATTAATAAAGTATTTCTGATTCTGACTCTGATTCTGATTAAGTATGACTATGAGTTTGATTATGAGCTTTATCATCATTGAGCAGCCCTAATGAGAAATGATGAATAAGAGCAATCAAACAGAAGAGCGGATAATGATAATTTTTATAACATTATCGAAGAATAAATTATGAAAGGAGTACAAGTTATAGATAAATTAAATATAATGGAAAAGAATAACTATTAAAAAGAAGCATAAATCAAACTGTACAATATTAACATTTAATGCAGAAAATAAGAAGGACTTATTCATGTAAAATATATTTCAATAACAATTCTATGATGAAAGTAGGGCTGCACATACAGTTGCAATAAAGACAAAATTATTTCGGCGGCTGGGACATGCAAGACAAAATTAAAAAAGTAAAAATCTTATACAACAAATTTAAATTTTGTAAAACAAAATTACATTTCATTAAAAAGTACACATAAAATGTTTTTATGGAAGACAAATCAAATTTATAATATGAAACATATTAAGTATTTTTTTGAAATATAATTTTCATTATATTGTAAAATTTTGTTGAGCCTGTAATCACAGTTTGTACAAACTAAGTAACTCAAAAGTCTCATCTCTGACCCAGTTAGAGTTTATATTTTCTTTGTTTTTTGAGAGTAGTTAGAGCAAATGTTTTAGAGACATTGAAAGTGAGAAGATTTTTGTTATTATTTGAAGTCTTTGTGCAGAATTGGATGTGTTTGACACTAGATGAAAATCAATCTTGTGGATAAAAAGAGTATCTACAGTTAAAGCAGGATCTACAGCCATAGTGAGACAAAAAACTAAAATCAAACATAAAAACATTAATAAAATAATATAAATAATATGATCTCATACCATCCACGTGCTGTGTTTAAGTGCTTATGATTCTGTCTGAAAACAGACGTCTGCAGGTTTTTGTCCTTCAGTGTGAAGATCTGTCCTTAGCTCAGATAAATATCACAGATTTTATTTTACACCATCAGACCGAATCTGAACATTTTTAATAAGAAGCGTTTACTCTGTGTGTGCTTTTACACTCTGCACACACACACACACACACCCCCACACACACACACCCACACCCACACACACACCTTTGAGCCCAGCTGTTTAAATAAACAGACGGAGATGAAATATGGACCAAAAATCCTTTAATTATATTTTTAGCTGTATATTTTTTATCCATTTATTCATCTTACTGTCTTCATCTTACTTTGATAACTTCATCATGATATTTGTAAAGTTTGAGCTGTTTACGGTCATATTTCTTCTTACCATCAAGTAGAATAAAACTGAGTTTTTGATGTTTAAAGATAACTTTTTTCTTTGAAACCATGTTGAGTGAATAGAAAGATCTTGATTTAAATGAGAGATTTTAAATCCTATCTGAGATGAGGAGGTTGGTATCGCCTGCTAAGAGTGAATATTAAATACTGAGGCAACATCATGAACATAGATAAGAAATAAAAGAGGTCCAGATATTGATCCTTGAGGAACACCTTAGTGAATTACATTCCTCCCTGACTCAGGACCATAATAAAACCTATCTGTGCTCCCTGAGCTCCTCTAGTTGAATATAAAAGACACAATAACACAAAGAAACTTTTATTAACAGTATCATCAATGATGTAATTTAATCTTAATTTAATTTAATGTTAATTTGGAAGGGACTTCGCACATTAATGAACATGAGTATATAGTCCAGGTGATATACTGTATGTCAGGGTCTATTGGCAGGTTACAAAAAAAACATCTCACATGTAAATAAAGTACAACCTGAGATGATAAAAGTTCAGTTTAAATGTTGTTTAGAGAGTGTGTTTTAAAGTGACATTTTTACAAGAATTAAAGTGTGACAAGCAACATGTGGTGAATACAAACAGACATGTGTATATGTCCGTGTGTCCATGATTTATATGACAGAGATAACAAAAGAAATAAAAGAAAATACGGAAACACACACACCCACATACACCAACATACATATGTATATATATGTATATATATATATATATATATATATATATATATATATATATATATATATATATATATATGTGTGTGTGTGTGTGTGTGTGTGTGTGTGTGTGTGTGTATATATATGTATATGTATGTATATGTATATATTATATATATTATATATATTATATATGTACATATATACATATATACATATATGTATATGTATGTGTATATATAATATATATATACATACATATATATATATATAAATTTTCTTTTATTCATTTGTGGTTCTTCTGTCTCATTTAGAGTTAACCTAATAAAAATGAAATCCTGAACCTTGGACTTAATTAATGTCATTAACATGGTTGAACATCATTATAAATACATAAATAAAATAATCTGAACCAAGAGTTCAGTTTGAGGTTTCTCTCACCCTGACCCCCCTCTGTGTGTCTCCAGTGTGAGACCATTGTGGAGGACCTGGAGGAGGACATCATGTCCCTGTTCAGTGAGGACAGAGAGGACATGCAGGACGAGCTATGCAGCAGAGTCTCAGGTACAGTCACACCTTCTCTGATGTGTACCTGTCTCAACAGGAGACCAGGAGGAGGACGGGATGGTTAACACGGGACGTAGAGGTGGACCTAATGAAGGTCACTGTGGGTCGACTGTGGACGGATGTTTGAGGACAGACAGCTGGTGTTGGGAGTTCCTCTGTACCCTTTTTAAATGTCAGTCAAACCATTTTTGCCTTTTAATCGACGGTTGGAGCTTTGTGCTGGAGCTGTGGAGCATGCTCAGTTCAGTTCAGTTCTGTTCCCGCTGAAGACCAAACTGACCCCAAAGCCACTTTATGGAGGAGAGTCAGGCTGACATTAATTTAAGTTTAACTTTGGATCAACCCGCTGAGCTGAGGTGGGACAGTTCGTCCACCGTGACTGATGCTGTAGTTCAGGGAGAGACAACTCTGGTAACTCAGAGGGCCACATTAGTTCTTTCCTAAGGAGCTGGAGGGACAAGATGTCTGAATTTAAGTGGTACACGCTCAGTTCTCAGTGGATAACTGGTTATTAAAGTATATTTTTAGAACAATCTTTTTATTTAAAAAATTCATTTATTTATGAGATAAGGGAATTTTACTGAAACAACTACAGCCAATCAAGGCTCTATTTATTAAGAATATCACTATTTATAGTGTTTTCAAGGGAGATTTTATCAAATTTTCTGTGTTAATGTTCATTTTTTTGACATTTTAAATTGACTAGCAGGCCAAATTGAGGGAGTTTTGGCTGATAGTTGATCCTCTGAGCCCGAAGAGACCAGCTCAGAGACTCCTCAAAGGGTGCTGAAGGTAAGCCTGTCCCTGAGAGACCAGGGAGTCCTGCTGATAGACTCAGGACCAGCTTACACCATGAAAACAGCCAAAAACTGAGAATTTGCGCCCTTCCATTTACACAAGAACGGTGCCCAGAGTGCCTGAATCTACAAACTTTTGAAACCAGGGTCCAGAGTGGAAATTTTTGAAAACGTTTTTGTACCTGTCTCTGAGTAAACAAGAATCAGTGTTGTCAGGAAAAACACAGCGCATGCACAGTACTCTTTCAGATAAAGGTTTCACACACACCGAGGAACAACATCAACAACGGCTGTGGCCGACTACCCAGCAACATGTGTGCTGTTAACTGTGCTCGGTTTGTTATTGCTCCTCCAACAAAATGAAGATCAATACTCTGACCAGCAGAGACACATTTGTTATACTGAAAAGTTTGTCTTCACTGGAAAGCGTTCGTGCGCAGACGTGTAATGTAACACAGCTGTTACACTATACACCTACACTGCCACCTACTGGCCTGGCATGCACGCTACCACATTTTCAGTCATTCTCGCGGATCCATGTCACTGCATATCGTTTTCACATCGTCTCCAAGTGAACGTGGAGCACTTTTGAAAACACAATGAAAAAACTTTTCTGTTTCTGGTGACAATGTTGTCGTGTAAATGGGGCCTCAGATCTTTGGGGAACAGTTCAGCTGGTCAAGGACCAGAAGTAACTACAAGCTAGAGTGAGCTGACTCTCTGTTACTGGTCAGATTCAGCCCACAAACCTTACACCACTGTGTTGGAAGATGAAAATGGTCAATGAAGTCACAGTGAATCCTGTTCAGGTGTTCATTGAGGTCACAATGACTCTGACCCCAGTGTTCGGTGAGGTCACAGTGACTCCAGCTCAGGTATTCAGTAAGGTCACAGTGACTCCGGCTCAGGTGTTAAGTGAGGTCACAGTGAGTCCAGCTCAGGTGTTCGTTGAGGTCACAGTGACTCCGACTCAGGTGTTAAGGTTTTTTCGATGAGGTCACAGTGACTCTAGCTCAGGTGTTCAGGTGTTCGTTGAGGTCACAGTGACTCCAACTCAGGTGTTAAGGTTTTTTCGATGAGGTCACAGTGACTCTGGCTCAGGTGTTCAGGTGTTCGTTGAGGTCACAGTGACTCCGGCTCAGGTGTTAAGGTTTTTTCGATGAGGTCACAGTGACTCTGGCTCAGGTGTTAAGTGAGGTCACAGTGACTCCAGCTCAGGTGTTCGTTGAGGTCACAGTGACTCCGACTCAGGTGTTAAGGTTTTTTCGATGAGGTCACAGTGACTCTAGCTCAGGTGTTCAGGTGTTCGTTGAGGTCACAGTGACTCCAACTCAGGTGTTAAGGTTTTTTCGATGAGGTCACAGTGACTCTGGCTCAGGTGTTCAGGTGTTCGTTGAGGTCACAGTGACTCCGGCTCAGGTGTTAAGGTTTTTTCGATGAGGTCACAGTGACTCTGGCTCAGGTGTTAAGTGAGGTCACAGTGACTCCAGCTCAGGTGTTCGTTGAGGTCACAGTGACTCTGACTCAGGTGTTAAGGTTTTTTCGATGAGGTCACAGTGACTCTAGCTCAGGTGTTCAGGTGTTCGTTGAGGTCACAGTGACTCCGACTCAGGTGTTAAGGTTTTTTCGATGAGGTCACCGTGACTCTGGCTCAGGTGTTCAGGTGTTCGTTGAGGTCACAGTGACTCCGGCTCAGGTGTTAAGGTTTTTTCGATGAGGTCACAGTGACTCTGGCTCAGGTGTTCAGGTGTTCGTTGAGGTCACAGTGACTTCGGCTCAGGTGTTAAGGTTTTTTCGATGAGGTCACAGTGACTTTGGCTCAGGTGTTCAGGTGTTCGTTGAGGTCACAGTGACTCCGACTTAGGTGTTAAGGTTTTTTCGATGAGGTCACAGTGACTCTGGCTCAGGTGTTCAGGTGACTCAGGTGTGTGTGTGTGTTTGTGTTTGTGTTTGTATTTCAGATTACTGCAGAGGCAGCACACGCACCAACCAGGAGCTATAGTCCAGGCGAGGGAGGACCTGTTTCTCTGAGAGACCTTTGATACAGTTGTGCAGACAGACAATATCTTTTAAATAAAATTACCATTATTCTGAACCCTTTGTGTGTTTCTGTTTGGATCTGTGTCACAACTGATTGACCCCTATGGTCACATCAACACTACGTTAACCAATCAGAGTGAGACTAAAACTGTTTGATTTTTGACTTTAGTAGTCGGAAATACAAACAACAATATGAGCATATGTACTTTATCATCCTCTACATCCATCAGAGGAAACACCATATTGAATATACACTTGGGTGTTGTTAGGCACACCTAAAATCAACCCTGAATTTCAAGGGATGGCAGTGGGAACATCTGGCACAGATAATGTAGCTATATAATATAATATAATATAATATAATATAATATAATATAATATAATATAATATAATATAATATAATATAATATTTAATATTGTATAATGTAATATGACATTATATAATATAATGTGATATTATATGATATAATATGATATGATATGACATAATATAATATCATATAATGTAACAGTATGATTAAATACCGTAAAGTAAAATTGTATAATATGATTTAATATAACATAATAAAATGTGAAAATATAATATGATTATATATAATATAGCGTAATATAATGAAATTTCATATAATATAATAAAATGAAATATAATATAGTTTAATATAAATATGATAACATAATGTAATATGAAATATTATAATAAGATTAAATATATTATACTTTTATATAATATGTCAAAATATATATAAGATAATAAGATATAATATAACATGATATAACAATATATGTGAAATAATTTAATGTAATACAGTGGTTTCAGAAAGCAGGAGTTGGGACCTCCAGATTGTTGTGAGACTCCAAAATGCTGGTTGCAATATCCCTCCCAAAAACAAGGGAACATTATATAATGAATTGAAGAGTTCACCGTGCCAGACCTTCAATATTAAACCAGTTTCAAACAAACAAAAAAGAAAAAGCAGACTCAATGTTGGTGTAGGCATCATAGCAACAAATTAAAATAAAATTAAAGCTGCAAGCAGCATTGGACTGGTCCTCACTCCCTAGCAGGTCCCTTATGCCCGTTTGACCTCCAATTTGAGGGTTTCATCCCTGTTTGACCCTTTGAACTGCTCAAAGATTGACAAAGGTTTTTTTTTTTTTGCTCCTCAAGGTTGGTCCTCCCTTCGGGAGGACATTTACTTACTGATCTAAGTTTTACATGTTTGGTATCTGTCATTGTTTTAGAGATATTACAGTTGAAGTGATGTATTTCTTGCTCCTCCTCAGTCTTTATAATGGGTGTGTATTACACACTCCATTCAGTGAGTCACATGACCAGCTGCTGTCAATCAGTGAGTGGATGACATCATCTGCTGCCTCATCCAGATTCAAACTGAGCAGCTAAGCAGCACAACAACCAAAACTCTAGAAACATTTCTTCACCATTGCCACAATTTTGACCAAATCTCTCCACAAGTTTTATATGTGAACTGGAAATTTTGTCAGGAATCCATCCATGTAATTTTCAAAGCTGTAGGACTTTTTGTTTTTTCTGTAGAGGCTTATCTTCCACAGGTTGTCCAGAGCTGTATTTTCATTCCCCATTCATTTGAATGGGAGGAGCTGGGAGGGCTTCTTTGAGGTTCACCAACTTTGAGGGCTTGTCATTCGAAAACCGTTTGAGAAACAACAAAATCCCGAATAACTTTTGATCATCAATGCCTCCTCTGTCATCTGTCCAGGTTTCAAGCCATTTACGGCCTCAGAGGAGATAAATTTTGCGTCTGGCATATATTTCCCTTGAAATTTTATTTTGAAAGGCAAATTGCCGGTTTCCTGTTTGAGATAGGTCAGGGGTGTCAGCACGTGATTTGTGGGTCTCGGTGAGACGAACATTTAGGCGTTGGTTTGATCTCTCTATGACATTCCTGCTGGCCGTGAGGGCCGTTTTAGTGTGCCTAGGTGACGCTAGAGAGCTGATTTTGGCATGTTGGGGGTTAATTTTTTAATTTTATCAAATTTTTCACCGATTCTGAGGGGCCTGCCAATTTTGGTGAGTTTTTGAGCGTGTTTAGGGGGTCCAATTGAGGTTTAAACACGCGGGGAATAATAATAAGAAGAAAGAAATGGACCAAAGGGTTAGGGTCCTTGCCCTTCGGGCGAGGACCCTAATAACAAACTAAATTTAGAAATTTGGGTTTAAATAAACAACTTGCAGCTGGTTTGTGCACTGACATATATTCTTTATAATTGGTTTAATTTATACAATTGATAGTTTATGATAAAGTTAAAAACATCTAATTCTTTGTTGAGTATAAATATTTTATGGTTTGATAAAGCAGAACCCAGACATTATTGTTTATATTTATGAGCAGAAGGTTAAGAATGCATGTCATTAAATACAGTCATGATAGTCTTTATTTATGATTATGATTTAATTGTCACAGTTTCAGTGATTAATATTTCACTGATCCATAATAAAGTGAAGAAAGTCTCTTGAAATTACAGTGTGTTGTAATTATAATAAGTATAATAATTAGTAATTTTGTGTTACAGTTCTCTGACCTGATGCTCTTAGTAATGAATCCTGACCACCTTAAACCGTCTGTGAGAATTAATCCACATCAGGCTTCGTCTGACAGCACAGGTACAGTAACAGATCAGAAGTTTGTTAGAGCAGAGTTAGAAACAGAGGAGACCGAGAGCGCCACCATGTGGAGGTAAGAGAAGGTCAAGCAGCTGCACCATCAGACCATAATAATCACCTATGTGGACAGATCTGGATGAGGTCATGTGATCTCAGCTGGCTGATCATAAAGGAGCCTTTGGGATGTTCTGATGCATCATAATGCCATACTGCACGCCATCTCAACCAAACTTCAGATCAACCTACTCACAGACTGAGCGGTTGTGTTAAGGCGGGACTTCAGGCTGTCTGACCAACAGCAACGCCACACAGACATGGATCCAGAAATCTTCACTAAGGTAAAGACTGGTAAGATTCATGCCCTAAGGTGAGAGCACACAGGTGTGTTATAATTTTACACTGAAGCTGTTCTTCTAACCAGGCGGTAGGCCGTAAAAACCATAGTCATAACACCCCAGGGGTCCCTGCAGCCAGCCTCAAGTGGGCAGTCGAGAAACTGCAGCTGTTGGCATTTCAGCAAGGGCTTCTTCTTCAGCACTGGAGGTCGGTCATGGAGATGATTTTGGATAATTCTTAAGCTAACATGCTTAATAACAAACATTAGTCATACCATGGATGGGAGAACGATTTGCTAACTTTACATCCAAAAGCCCTTCAGACGGCCCAGAGAACATGATCCTGGCATATTATTATGTTCTTGAAGTCAATGACCCAAAACTAAACTTCTACTTCAAATTTAATGATATCACATTACTTCAAAAACAAGGAACTACTAAGTATCCAGGTGTCATTTTTTGACCTTGCAGAGCATTATCTGCTGATACATGACTGTAGATGGAAGCACTCTGTGGTTTCTATGAGCTTACCTTTTTGTGAGGGGGGTGGGGGTGGGAGTTGGGGGGTTTGTTGGCACCAAACCCCTGGCTCCTCACCTGGGACCAATCTGGTCACCTGTAGCTACCTTACAGGTCCCGTGTCCTGCAAAATCAAATTCCTTTGTTTTATTGTTGTTAAAGGGTCTTGTGGATCAGAGGATCATGACAGCTTTGACCAAACTCTCAGTTCACAGAGAAATGCTTTCTCCCTCTTTAAAGAAAATGACCCTTCAAACACTCTGTTTTCACTTCCTTGGGTTTATGATGTCATAGCTACACAGCCTCCACCTACATGTGTGTTTCTGCTGGTCATTGCAGACACCATTGGTGCATTTGAAAAGTCAAGCAAACTCCTCCCTAAGTCCTTTCCTATCCACTTTACCTTAACTCCGATGGAAACCGTCACAGGGTCAAGGAAAGGAGGGAATAAGAGGAAAGGAAAGGAGAACTGCGGTGAAAGAGGAATTCGACTGCTCTTTCACTTTGGTGTGATATTTATGCAAAGATAATTTCTTGTGATGTAGGTAAATGGTAAATGATCTCAAGCTTATACAAGCAGCTTTACATCGCAGGTCACATCTACCCATTCACACCCTGATGGTTCTGAGTTTCTATGTTAGTTATCCATCAGTATCAACTAACACATTCACGCCCTTTCATGCTCATTTACACACCACTGATGGAGCAGTGGCTTAAGTGTCTTGCCCAAGGACACATCGACATGTGTCCCCCAGAGCTGGGCCTGGACCTGCAACCACCTGATTACTGACCAAGCGCACTATCCAACTGCGCCACTGACGGTGAGCAAGTGCTTCCTCATGGTCAACCGTGAGGAACTACAATGTTCAGAAAATGAACTACAAGAAGCATCTCTGCCCTCTGCTTTACCTCACAGTGTTGTTTTGTGTCGGCTTCACCTGTTAACATTAACCATCCATGGATTTACCTGTGACAGGTGGTTTGTCCTTTGGTCATGCAGTGTGTGTTTTCTGCTCACAGCTGTAAGGTTAGGTGAGGGCATTTATAAATGTAGACATCTTTGAGTAGTAAAGTGCCCCATTGGTTCCTCTTTTATTGTTTTTAAATAAACATTATTATTAGACATTATTAGAGACCCCATTGTTCTGTTTTATTATTGGCATGATTCGTAAATTAAGATAGATGGAAATGTGGTAATTAATATATAATGTTAATATTGGAAACAAGTACCACAATTGTATGTTTAGTGTTCATCAACATTGTGGGCAGTTATGGAGAAAAAGAAATGTTTTAAAGTAAGTGCTTTATAAATTATAACCTGTAATTGTTCATCTGTCTAGTTTAATAATGATTGAAAAAGAATGAACTAAAGGTTATATTTTTGAAAGCACTGACTTTGAAGCACATCTTCTTCTCTACACCTGCCAAAATCGTTTACTCAGTATTATATACATATCTTCACAGTCCCACAAAACTTGTCCTTTCTCCGTCATAAGTTTCCGTAAATTACGTTGCTGCCACAAGGCATTATGGGGCGCTCCTTTCTCCTTTCCTTTCATAAAGGATGGTCCAGTGTTTGTTTTCATTGTTTAAATGGAAACACATAGAATTTCCGTGTCTATTGAAGACACGATTGCCGCCCCAGCTGTGTGTCTGATACGTATCCTTTTCTCCCGAGCTTGTTTTGGGCACAGAACATTCTTACAGACATTTTGGAGCACCTTTGCACTCCTACCTCCTACAGCGCGGTGGAAATCTCTGCATGGGTTTTGCCATCCCGAAAAAGTGCTGTACGAGTTCTGAGTAATTCTCCAGTCCAGCCATGACGCTAAAGCCTGTTTCTTGATTTTTGCCATGACAGAGTATACAAATGTTAGTCATTTTATTTATATTTAGTTTATTTTGTCTTTATTCTCATATTTGGTATTTGAGTAATCCAAAAGTACTTGAAAATAATCAAGTTGCATTACTCTAATATTATGGTACTTGGATTATGTTTCTGACCACATTTTCTAACGGGTAACTAGTAACTGTATCAGAGTACATTTTTAAAGTAACCCTCCCAACCCTGATCAGCACAACATGCTGCTGAGGACAGAGGGGGGACCTGTGGAGCCTCGTGGGGCTTTAAAGATCTACTCTCCGTTAACCCTGGAACCAGGAAGTCATGGCTGGGAATGACATCCAAGTTATTCACGATCTAGTTGTGAGCTGGTAGACTTGGACTAACTGAGGGTCCTCAAAGTCTGAATCAGACTTCAGGAGGCTTTTCAATGTGCAACATCCTGTCTTTAGCTGGATCACACCATTATGGTCCACAGGGAGTGAGGAGGGCTCAGACAAGCTGTGAGTGTTTTTGGAGATAAAGACAGACTCTGGCTGACTGGTCGATGATCTTTCTGATCCTAGGATGGTAACTGGGTTGCTCCAGCTGCAGACTGATTTACTGCAAGTACTGATGGTTGATCAGAGCGTGTTGATCATCTCAACAGGCTGCGTTAAGAACATCTGTTTGGTGTGTTCAGATTCTCCAGAAGGCGGGACTTCCTGTTCCTTTAGGTTTTTTGTGAGCGTGTTTGTGTAACAGAAACAAAGTTTGTACTCCTCAGCACAAAGTTTCCTCTGCAGCGGCAGCATTAACTTGTATTCTAACAAGATTAAAATATATTTGTCCTGCAGATTAGCATAGTTAAGTGTTTCTGTCCCCGGCAGGCTTTGATCAGCAGAGCGCGGCGAGGCCTCGGCTTGGCCCGGCCGTCCGGGGCCGGGTGTGAAATCGCTCTGATGTCATCCCCCGCTCACCGCCTCCTCCAGCTTTCACAGGCCGTAATTATATTTCCGCCACAAAGCCCCCGTCCCCTTCATCCATATTCCAAGTTTGACTGGGAAGCATTTAGAGCCTGTGGGGGGAGGGAACTGGGGGGGGACTTTGTCTGCAGGAGACACAGGGGGGACATCAGGACTCCCTGATATGGACTTTTCTTTTCTCCACTTGTCTGGCCTTTGCTCTGCCTGCAGGACAGGTTACCTTAGAGACAGGAACTCTGGGTAAATAACTGCAGCGCTGTGTTTGTGGCTGCACCAGGAGGACACAAACAGGAAGTGAGCATGACCTGTGGGAGAAATGTTGGCTGAAGGTGTGCAGAGGTTGCAGTGATGGCCACACTGAGCACTGTCCTCATGAGGACCTGAAACCAGAGCTCACCTGCTTCCTCTCGTGCACTTAACCGCCCTTTTCAGGCTTACCTGACACCCATCCACCTGTGCTCACGTATCCTAGCATGCTTTGAGCTGTTAAGCTGCTGGAAGCACACATGAACTAGAAAGCACTCAGAGAGCGCAAACCTCTGATAAAGTTACCATCATAATATGATTCACCTAGCACTCAGAGTGTTGATATCATTATTAGTTAGACATTTATTGAGCAAAAACCACTAATAGAATAGAATAGAATAAACCTTTATTCGTCCCACACGGGGAAATTTGCGATGTTACATGTATATAAATAGCATGAAGATAGCAGTATGTACATTATTCTACCAATATAAATTTTTAAAAAAGGGCTTGAATACAGAAACTAAAAAGCTAATCCTATAAGGATAAGGATGAAGGATTATAAGGATTATAAGGATTATTTACACATAATGGTGGTTATCTGGATCACCACCAAAATCTAATCAACTCTAAGCTGGGCCTTTACCAACATCTCCTGCAAAAATCCATCCAGTAGTTTTTGAGGAATCTTGCTAACAAGATTGGGCCTCTCTTTGTGGAGTTTATGTGATCTCCCTTTGTGAATTGCTCTCTGTTTCAACATGTCAGCCCTGTGATTGACTGGCCAGTTGTCCAGGGTGTACCCAGCCTCTCACCCAGTGTCTGGTGGGACAGTCTCCAGTCCCCAGGACCCCAAAGAGACTAGTGGTGTTTAAAATGGATGGATGGACTAGGGGACATTTTTAAATGATTTTAGGTCTTCAGTGCAGTGCACAGGACAGGGGACAGATTTGTAAAGCAGGAACAGAGAGTGACCCACTCCAGACCCAGACCCAGACCGGGACCAAGACCAGACCGGCCACAGCAGGCCTCACTTTGAAAACATGGACCCACCATGAGGCCCCCAGCGCCCTGAAACAGAGGAGACTAAAGAAGAACCAATCAGAGAAGGAGCAGATCACTGTCCTCATACCTGCTACTCTGTCCACCTGCTGCTCCTCACAAAGACCATTTGACCTTCATCTAACCCCCCCAATCATCAGCCCCCCCACCCCCACCCCCATGCCTCTTTTTTATTTGACAGCCTCCCACTGAGCAGAGGAACCAATCACAGCTTCTGCAGACGTCAAACATCCTCAGATCATCTCTAGGTCACAGATCAGAGATTCTGCTGCTTCACCTCTGTGTAACATCACTGAGTAACAGTGATAAATATATCATTTTAATCATGTACAGAGATGTGTTATTAGATTAATAAAAGCTCTTCACCTCTGTGTAACATCACTGAGTAACAGTGATAAATATATCATTTTAATCATGTACAGAGATGTGTTATTAGATTAATTAAAGCTCTTCACCTCTGTGTAACATCACTGAGTAACAGTGATAAATATATCATTTTAATCATGTACAGAGATGTGTTATTAGATTAATAAAAGCTCTTCACCTCTGTGTAACATCACTGAGTAACAGTGATAAATATATCATTTTAATCATGTACAGAGATGTGTTATTAGATTAATAAAAGCTCTTCACCTCTGTGTAACATCACTGAGTAACAGTGATAAATATATCATTTTAATCATGTACAGAGATGTGTTATTAGATTAATAAAAGCTCTTCACCTCTGTGTAACATCACTGAGTAACAGTGATAAATATATCATTTTAATCATGGACAGAGATGTGTTATTAGATTAATAAAAGCTCTTCACCTCTGTGTAACATCACTGAGTAACAGTGATAAATATATCATTTTAATCATGTACAGAGATGTGTTATTAGATTAATAAAAGCTCTTCACCTCTGTGTAACATCACTGAGTAACAGTGATAAATATATCATTTTAATCATGTACAGAGATGTGTTATTAGATTAATAAAAGCTCTTCACCTCTGTGTAACATCACTGAGTAACAGTGATAAATATATCATTTTAATCATGGACAGAGATGTGTTATTAGATTAATAAAAGCTCTTCACCTCTGTGTAACATCACTGAGTAACAGTGATAAATATATCATTTTAATCATGTACAGAGATGTTTTATTAGATTAATAAAAGCTCTTCATCTTTAGGAAAATCCTCTTGAAACAGAAGCTGAATTACGTTAACTGACTAATAATTGAGGAGTAATGCATAATGAGCTGATAATTTGTCATGATTTTCCTCCATGTTTTCTGTTCTGATCATATATTTGTGATTTTATATATCTATATATATATATGTGTGTGTGTGTCTGCGTGTGTGTACATATATTTATATGTATGTATGTAAACTCACATATGTATATATGTACGTATGTATGTATGTGTGTGTGTATATATATGTGTGTGTCTGTGTATATATATATACATACACACATATATATAGTTTTATATATATATATACATATATATATACACATATATACATATATAGTTATAGATATATAGTTATATATGATATATATGTATGTATATATATATATATATATACACACTCACACACACACATATATATACATAGTTATAGATATATGATATATGTATGTAAACTCCAGAATAAAACAGTCCCTGTACAGCAAAGATGAAACAGTCAGTCTGATATTTGTGATATTTTAATCATCATATAAATTATGTACACGTGAATCATAGAAACAGTCCGTCAGCACTTGCTCAGTATTAAACATCATTACGAAATTAAAAATCAGCGGATCAGTGACACAGTGTGTGTTCATGTTGCGTTTAAGGCCGAACATGCTGCGTTCAAAACACAACAAACTGCAGGAAAAATAAGTTAAACAGTCCACAAGCCGATAAATAAACAGAAAAATACATGAAAAATACTGACTTACGAAAGAGAGACAGTTTCTAAACATTCGCGATTATTTACTGGGCTCAGTCCGCAGGCTGCGGGGCCGGGCCGGGCCGGGCCGGGCGGCCTCGGTCCGCAGGCGCCCCGATCACAAAGGCCATGAGTGTGTCTGAGCGTGTTTTAGGCACTATGTCGTGATTTTTTAAATTATTTTTTATTTTATTTTATTTTTTATAATTAATTGCTCATTATTCTTAACCGGGAAATCCAGGGAAAAACGAATCAGGAGAAGTCCTGAGTGAGAAGAGCGAGGAGAGGACGATGATTTTGAAGAAAAACCGTTTGTTTCAGAGAAAAAAAGAAATTACAAAATTAAAACTATATATATATATATATATATATATATATATATATATATATATATATTTACATTTTTTCTTGGCTTTCTAATGAATTACTGAAATTGTTAGCTTTATCATCATTTTCTTGACTTTTTAACTTAAACCTTTCTCCTCCTCGTGACCCTGATCAAAGTTCTAGACTCAGGGGAAATACAGACACAAAAACACATTTAAATTCATCTCCAGCTCTCCTCTCCTTCCTTTAGCACAGCAAACAGAATTATTCAAATTAAATCTAAGTAAAGGAGGGGGAGTATTAAATGTACATTTTTCTTTCATTTAAACAGATTTTAAAAACACTTAAGTCACATGAACGCATCAGTCACTCTCAGACTTGGGGGTGTATTCAGGACATCCGCTGCAGCTTCATCTTTGGATTTTAGCTTCTCATCATCATCATCATCAAAGTTCATCACACTCTTCAGGGCTGTGGTCCACGTGACCGTCACCTGTCCGTGCACGTGCTTCAATAAAAATGTCATAAATATAAAGAGGTCAGTTTGTGTCCATGCTTGTATCCATGCTGCTCATAGCCCTGTCCATCCATGATGACCAGGATCTGACCCGGGTCTGTCCCTGCTCTGACCCTATCAGGCTGCAGGTCAGACCATTCAGGGGGTCGTGAGCCTGCTGTTTCCCCTCTCTGTCTGAATTTAAAGGTCTTCAGTGGTCCTCACATCAAACCATTTTAAGTCCATTAGAAATCAAAGCTTCACCTGAAATGTCCCTGGATACAGACGCCCCAGGTCAGAGGTCCCCAACCTGTGATCCGGAACCCCTCAGCGGGCCCCAAAAACTGATGAAACCTTCTGGGGCTGCTTTCACACATGCACTCTTAGAATTTACCTAAAGAAACCAGGACCTCTCCTCTGACTTTTAAAAATGTTTTTGTTTCAGTCATCTTAACAATATTACAGACTTTCACCCTGAAACGGTCATTTAATGATGGTCCCTTAGCGTCTGGGTACGGTCCCTTAGACTGCTGCTGTTGGTGAAGGGTAGCTGCAGTGAGTGGGGTTAGGGCTTAGGGTCCTTCCTCTCAAAGTGAACTGGTGATAAACTAAAGTCACTAATTTCCACCCTGTTACCTTTAAAGTTTCATGTGTTTTCTGGCAGATTGAATCTAAACTAGGACTGTTTTGCCTTGGTTCTCTTGTAAGTGGAAACTCATTAAAGTCAGAAATATCGCTCATTTTTCCTCAAAAACAAGGGATGCATGATATTATTGGACCAATATCGGTATTAGCAGATATGAACATTCTGGCAGTTATTTACAGCTGATATTTTGACCATAAATGCCCATAAATATGTCAAACACCAACTGTGATATTGGCGAAATGTACAATCGCTCCATAATAATTTTCCTCGCTTTTACTATCAAAATGATCATTAATAAAGAATATAATGTTGTTTTTCTTGCTTCATATCCGTTACTAACACAAATGGGCTGTAAACATGATTGAACAGCTCAGTTTTGCTTGAGAAGAGACTTTCTGCTCTTAATACAAAAAATCAGAATCTGTAAAGACTTTGGAAATATCAGCATATTGGCAAAAATCCACTATCGTGCATCCCTATCAAAGACCTTAGACTGTTTTTTAACTCTTTGTTTATGTGAGCAGTAATTAATACTGTCAGATTCAGATCACTCAGAACTTTCAGCACAGTTTCAGGAGTTAAAACGTGTTTAAAACTGGACCTAAATGCAGTTTCTCCCATTTTAAAACATTTTAGCCAAGTCTGATATTCAGTTTTTAATAAAATCAGTTAAATTCATGTTGATTTAACAGAAATGTGTCACTTCTTCATGGGCCTGAGGGCTTTATCGCTCTCTCTTTCTTTAAAATAGACCCGGGGTCATTGGGGCAGGCTGGGGTCGTCTGACCTGGACAAACATGAATCATAATCATTTTTATTTTTTCGGTCCCGTGGGGAGTTTCTGCAGTCAGGTCTGACTCCAGAGCAGGATGGGGTCGTTTTAAGTTCTTAGTTCTAAGAGGCTCCCCATCAGTGTTCTTATGTTTGTCCTTCAGGGCCTCCATACCAGGGTTTATTGCTGTTTGATATAAGGCTGAGATCAATATTTCACATCATTAAAACACATAATCACAGGTTTTAGCAGCTGACTCAGTGAGTCAATGAGGCATTCAAACAAAGGCTAACACGCTAACATTAGGCTACAGGCTAAAATCAGGCTACATACTAATACCAGGCTACACGCTAACAATGGTAAACCTGAGAGAGCTCTGCTGACGGATGGACTCAGGGACAGCAGGACGTGGGGTGCGGGCATCATCTCCTTCCTCGAGTGGCCCTGATGGTCACCTCTCCTTTGATACTGGCCCCGCCCACCTGTGTGATGTCACATCAATGAGGGCAGGTCACTTGGCAGAGCTAAAGTCCTGATCCTCCTGAGTCCACCAGCCAGGCCATGTGAGCTCTGTGGTCATGTGACCATCTACAGCCCTGAGGATTCACCCACTCACAGTCTTCATGCTGTTCAGGAGGTTCATGTTGCTGCCCTGGATCGGTTTAGTCTAGGTCTTTGCCCTGGTCCTAGCCCACTGTTACTCGCTGTCTGTGGGCTCTCGGGCACTGCCGGTTTGGTTTCCGGTCTGGTTCCCGGGCTGGTTGGTGGAGTGGTTGTAGAGGCCCTGGGCCATCAGCTGCATGGCCAGAGAGTTCTTGTTCCCGGAGGTCTTCTTGATCTTGGCTCTCTTGTTCTGGAACCAGATCTTGATTTGGGACTCATTCAGACCGAGGTCCTGGGACAGACTCTGTCTCCGCTGCTCGGTCAGGTACCGGTTCTTCTGGAACTCCGCCTTCAGCCGCAGCAGCTGGTCAGCCGTGAAGGCGGTGCGGGGCCGCTTGTCGTCCCTGCCCGGGCCCGCTGAGTGCTTTGGCTTTCTGGATCTGGGTCCTGAGGGGGGCAGAGGAAAACCTGTGAGCTGGATCAGACTTTAGACCTGTTCTCAGCAGACTTGGTACAGTATGAGACCTTTGGCTGGGCCTGTTGACCTGCCTTGGGCCTCGTCCTCTGAGGGGCCTGACGTTCACAGATGAAGTTAAATTCTTAAACTGCAGAGTTATGACTGAAAATGTGGAACACTGATAAAAAAATAAAATAAAATAAAATAAAATAAAGGAACAGCCATCAGTGACCCCACAATCTGACGTGTTTGTGGTCAGTCAATTAAAACTCTGGCCCCAGAGTGTCAGTAAATGCAACAGCGTTTTTCAGGTGTCAGTGAATGCAGCATCAGATGGCTCAAAACTTGGACTGATTGAAAATGTCTAAAATATATTAAAAAGTTGAAGAATAATCACAAAAAACGTCTTTGAAATGTGTAAACCCCTGAGGATGTGACTGATTTCACAAATAAACTTGAATCCACAGGTTCCTGCACTTTGATATCATATTTCTGATTGCAAACATGTCTTAAAACTATTTATCTGCCATGATGGGGACCTTGCTGCCATCTTTTCCCGTCAGTCGGATTTTTTGTTATTTTTCCTCAGTACCTGTGCATGTTTTTTTTTTTTTTTAATCTGGATAAACATATGTTTGATTTATTTCTGATCAGATAGGCTAAGTCTTTAGCTTTAGCTTGTATTCTAAAGGAGGATCACTGACGTTCTCGGCCCGTTCTGGACTCTGGTTTTGGTGGGCCACCCCTCAAGACCCCCTGAGTAAATATCTGCTCACTGAAGGAGGTCCACGAGGCTCTCCGGCCGAGTTTCAGAGTTAGTATTTTATGTTTAACCACTTTTTACTTATTTCCTTTTAGTGTTGGGTTTTAAACAGTTTTATTTATTTACCAACTTTTAGCACTTTATTACCTTTGATGTATCCGATCTTTTATCCATTTAGTCTTAGCTAGTGTTTCCTCATTTTTAATTCAAGATAGCGTTTCCTCAGTCCTCTGTTGTTGAATAGTCCTGACTAGTGTCCCTCTGTGTGTGTGTGTGTGTGTGTGTGTGTGTGTGTGTGTGTGTGGATTGGATGCGTGTGTGTGCGTGAGTGGCTGTCTGTGTTAAATGTGGGCTGGGAGGGTGGGTGGGGTTTCGTAGTTTTTATTATTTTATTTTATTTTATTGTTGTATTTTAGGCTATTTTCCCCCTGACTCTTACCTGCTTGTGCACTTGAATGTTTGCCACTTTGTGCTTCATTTTTTATGTATGAAAAGTGCTTTATGAATAAAGTTTGATTTATTGATTATGAATAAAACACAGAGACGTGTTTGTGCATCAATGAAATCAGTCCGTGCAAAACACAGGCGTGATCTCAGGCCTTTTCTTTGTGATTGCTCCTCGGTAGGAGGGTTTAGGATGCAGATAAAACATTATGAAATATCGACGATAGCGAAGGAGCGGAAATGCGTTTGAATATTTTGTGAACATTTCAAAAACTTCAGGAAAAACATTTTTAATTAAACACAGACATGCGCATTAATTAGGGTAATCTGACAAAACCAAGCGTCCCTCAGCAGGACGACCGCGGAGACCTCTGATTTTGCTGTTTTCATGCTCTTTATGAATAAACTGTTTGAACCTGCACATCAGATCCAGATCCATCAATCCAAGAACAATCAGCATTCACCATCGGGCCTGTTCGCTGCGTTCACTTAGATCATTAATAGATCATTGTGTAGGTGAAACATCTGAGTCCACACGGACACGGAGAAGCTGCAGAGAAACTGCATTCAAGTATTTCTGGTAAATGAAATAGAGCTGGAGAGAAAGACTGAGCTGGAGTCGGACTGTTTCGTCTCTGTTTGGGCGGAAAGGCGCGCACATCATGAAAACTTAGGATACTGGGGGCTGGACGAGAGACCAGCAGCACAAAGGGGACAAGGTCTGGATCAGGGTCTGAACCAGGGTCTGCTCAGCCGTTTCTGCTCCTCTGTGACCCTGAGGACGTTTCCTTTCCGCTTGAGGAGAAAGTTCCATCATGGTCCAGGGAGGGGGTCCACCTCACGGAGACTGGTCCAAAACTGTTTGACTGGGACAGGACATTTAAAAAGGCTTCATCTTACCCCCTCCCAAAATAGGCCTACTTCTAACAAGAAAGAGAGCCGCCCTATTTTTTATCAGTCAAAATGTGTTTGCAAAATTCTTGTTCTCTGATATTTTGGTAAATTCTAATAATTCTCTTTCAGGAGAGGAACGCCATCCTTTTCTCAATTAATGACAAAAATAAAAACAAATCCAGAGATTAGGAAAGGTTTGTTTTCAGATATCCATCAGATATGCCTTAAGTTGACCAACAATAATCTAAATGTAAGGAAAGGGGTTCTACAGTATACTCAAGTGGTTCTTAACTGGTGGTTCGGGACCTAAAAGCGGGCAGCAGCGCCGTTTTAAAGGTCACAGACAAATGTCTAAAAAGCCAAAATTCTGTTCTTTACTGAAGTCTCAGCAGAGAGAAGCACATCAATATAATTTTTCTCCTTTTAATAATAGACACGTTTCTGTTGCTTTAGTCCAGATTTTGACTCCATTGTCTTCTTCTTCTTTTCTAACAATAGCTCTGAAATCTGAGTTAAATTCCAAAATAAACATGCAGCTGTGCAGAAAGGGTGTTATATACATTTTAATGTCCCTTTTGGAGCATGTGTGCACTCTATATAAAACAAGACGATAATTAAATAAAACATAAAGAAAGAGGTCAAAAACAAACTTCAGCACTTTTCATTAAATATATTTCATATGATCATATTTTTTATTTCTCATTGAGAAGACGGTGGATAAATAGCTTTAATTATGGTCATACTGTACAGATGGAGAGTCCTTCATTAAAATACGTCAAACATATTTAATGTGTCTTAACAATAACTTCACTTTCTTGCTGAATACATTTCAGCTTAATATTAATTTAATGATTTAATAACTAAACAGCTGCACCATCTGATGATGCAAAAAAAAACTCAAACTCCACAAAATTACATTGAGCTGTAAAACTGATGCTGCCACATGTGCCACTGTTGTTAATAAAGGTCTCATAAATGTGAAAATATTTACATCAGGGGTGGGAAATGGAGGCCCAGGAATCACATGTGCCCCTTGACCTCCCTCAGTGTGGACACTGGCCAAACATAAATATCACGGAATGTCTTTAGATGAAGAAAACATGACAAAAATTCTGACGGAGACATTAAGAAAGACACATTTCCTTAAAAACAGCTGTAATTGTTCCTGTGAATTTCATTTTTATGTGTTGGATGAATTTGTGAAAACAACAACCAGTGAAATAAACTGTAGTGATCAGGGAATAACCCAAGGCTTCAGCTCTGCTCAGCTCAAATAAAAATGGATTTGTGTTCACATTCACATGAATATAATAATGTAAAAATAATACATACATTTTTGTCTTCATTTTACAGCCACTGACGTGTTCCTCGCTGAATATAAATCATGTTTACGGTGCAGCTTAAATGAGTGCAACATTTTGTGCCCCAGTGAGGACAGATTTATCGTGGCCCTGTCCCTGATTAATGAGTCTGTTTTTATTTTTATATCTTAATTATTTTCAGAGCTGAGACGCCCTCACTTCATAAAATCACCCCCGATAATGAGCCTGTGTTTATTCATCTACTGCAGTGGAGTCCAAACAGAGCTTGAATTTAAGATTTAATCAAATCATTTTACAGACACAAGGGCAGGTTTCTGAAATAACTGAGCAGGATTTTATTTTTATTATTTGACTTTATTTTGTCCAGCAGAAGGAGTGGTGAAAATATACAGGTCATTCAAACTCTCACGGATCTGCTCACATCCTGAGGACTGATGAAATACAGAGCTCATCACTTCCTTCACAATAAAAGCCTTTTTAACATCAACCCAACAACCCGAACTGTGCTGACCCATCAAACCAGACCCTCTGATGGGACCAGGGTTGCATCGGGGGGCCACAACCCACAGAGGTACTAACTCCTTCTCTAAATATTATATTTTTTTAATATTAAAGTAAAAACGTTTTCTTCAAATGGAGACTTTCTGGTCATTTATTTATTTATATATTTATCTATTTTTTTTTTCACTTTGGCTATAATGTAATCTTCATTCAAGCCACTTTGGTGTTGCTCAAAGATTTTAAAACCTTTTAGATTCATTCAAAAATCCTAAAGATCAGAAGAAAGCTCCTTCTTATGGTCTATATTTTTTCCCTTTGAATATCAATAGATTTCAAATAACTTTATTTTAAAGATATTTTGCCATCGTTAAACAGAAAAATCAGTGCAATAAAATTAAGCAGTCATATTAATACATGAAACTCAGGTTTTTACTGAAGAGATTTTTATTCACAATGGAACTGTAAAATAAACTAATTAGAAAAAAACAAATATGAAGCTTATTTTGCACTGAATATGCCTTTAATTGTCTTTCTGTCATATTTAGCTCATTAATCAGTTTTACTGTCGGTTTTGAGCTTCATATGAATGTTAATTCTGATAAAAGTTTCATTTATTGTTTTGTTAAATCACATATATTTTATTGTCTTATAGATTATATCTATTTAGTACATAGAGTACATATTTGGCCCTCTGAAGCTGATGATAATAAAGTGACCCTGTGGTGAACAGAGTGGTCCATCCTTGTATTAAAATGTACAAGGTGGTTTTTTGTTGAAGATTAATAAACTTCCTCACATTAATATTTTTTGATAAATCTGAGAAAAGTTGAGGTGATTTTTTTTTCTAGTGGCCCTGATCCTCTTCCGTGGTGTCCTGCATTCAAATTCACCAACGGGTCATTTCCACGATATTTAAGTTTTGATTAAATGGATTAAAATATTAAGTCTCGTTTGTTCCAGTGTCTCTCTGACTCCACAAATTTCACTTGAGTGATTAAAATTAAATAAATAAATAAATAAATCTGAACTGCAGCATCTCCTCTTCTTGAACCTGCAGCAGCCATCAGCGCATCTGAATGAAGCTCAAACTGAAATCTGACTTCAATCTTCAGAATCTGATCATCTGATCAATAAGCTGTGTTATGGTATATATATATATAGGCTATTTATATATACAGATCATCTTTAATCCTAAATCTAATTCGGCCTCATTAACTCAGATTAACCCTTTAAAGGGAGCTGCACGCCTCTCCACAGTCTGTCCGGACTTTGAATCGCCTAGTGCACATGCTCTTCGTGCGTGTGCGCGTGTGCACGTTGTCTTTTTGCCTCTTTGACGGGAGGAGGAGGAGGAGGAGGAGGGTGATGATGAAGAGGAGGAGAAAGAAGAAGAAGAAGAGAGGGAGGATTTTTGGGGAGGGTTGGGGGTGGGGATATGATGGAGGACGGGGGGCGTTCGGCGCCTCTTTCCCTCCCTGTTACCATGGAAACCACATTTTAACAAAAAAGTTTAAGACAAAGATCAGAGTCTAAAGTTTCTGAGAGTTTTTATCATGATGGAGATTAAAAATGAGGCAGAAGAGCGCAGAGAGAAAAGGTGTGAGGGTCAAAGTCAGGAGGCCTCACGCTGAGAAACACTCAAAACTAACGAAAAAACAAACTCAAACGATCAAAACATGATTATTTATTTAATAAACACTTTAACAGAGTTTACCATCATTACTTAAACGTTTTATTTTTTGATCGTTTGATTATTTTTCATCTATGTGAGGCTGAGTTTGTGTTTCTTTGTGCTCAGTCTGCAGCTCCTCAAACTTTATCAACACAATAAAACTTTAATAAATCCACCAAACACCGCATTTATAATTATTTACTGATTAAAACTGACTTTTCGTCTTCATCATTTCAGTTCAGAAAAGAACAGCATTAGTTAATGAGGTTATTGAACGAGGAGCCCGTGAACTTATCACAACAATAAAAATATATAGTATATATATTTATTAAACTAAAGTCCGGAACAGTTATTATCAGTAACAACTTAAATGCTCTTCTTTACCGATTAAGCTCTATTATTCATCATTAATGGTTATTTAACGAAGAGCGCGTGAACTCAACCTGACAAAGAAAAGTCCAAGTGAAGCACGAGCTCACCCCAAAAACATCAGCAAACACCAAAATAAATCCCTTTTTTTAATTGATTTTCACTTTATGAACTATTTCTCAGTTTTAATAGTGATAATTAAACCATAAAGAGGCCTCCGCATTGAAAAGATTTTCTTTTTAAATTAAGAACTTTTTATAAAATAAATCAAACTGTCTCATCCAAAAATAGATGTTTATGTATTACATTTTATCGTTCATTTCTGCGAATATGTTAACGGTTTCAGGTATTGTTATTCGTTTTTAAACATCGAATTTGTGTTTTTTGGGACCCTCTGCTTCACTTTTTGGACCCCCCCCCCCACACCACCACCACCACCATTGTAAAAAAAATATGCAAATGAAACATCAACAAAGAAAATGACGAACAATGGCGTTAAACTTGATTTTACTACAATTCTCACATTTTAAACTTATTTATCTCCTCATATTTTCTAATAATGACTTTATTTTCACCGATTAATGGTGTTCATTGATCCACTTTATCGAGATTTTCTCAATAAGAGTTCATGGGAAAATGTGACATCAGCTTAAAACGCGTTAAGATTCGTTTTATTCTTGTAGAAAATGTTTGTGTTGTTTATTAAAAAGCTGATTTCGTTTTTTATATTTCGACAGAACGAAATTATGAAGTTATTCGACTGAATGTGATATTAAATTGATGGTGCAATAATCTCTTTGTCAGTCAGAGTTGATGTGTTTATCAAAGAAAAGGGAGGAGGGGTCTTTGGGCAGTTTGATTCCCCCAAAAAACTTTAATAACTGAATAAAAAGCGTAAAAATAAATATCTGTTAAGCGATTTAAATCTTTTGGCTGCATTATTCACCTTTATTATTATTATTATTATTATTATTATTACTTTTATTATTATTACCATTATTATTTTTTATTATGACTATTGTTATAATAATCATTATTTTTACTGATAAAATCAGTTAAGCAGGCCTGTGCTGTAAATATGAAAGGATGCACAAAGCACAAGTAATTGAAAAAAAAATCCTTATTTTAATAACGGTCACTTAAGGTCCAAAAAGCTGCGTCAGGATCTGTTTATTTCCGTTTAATTTATTTTATATTTCAACCCTCATTGTTTGGGGTATTTTTGGTGTAAACACGGTGTGTGTAGGTGTGTTCCTGACCTGCGGAGGGCCTGTCCGAGTACCGGGTGCAGTAGACCCAGGCCGGCCACAGCATCGGGCCCTTCTCGGCCTCGTCCCCGGGCCTGAGCTCGGGCCTGAGCTCGGGCCCCGGCTCCTCGGGGGTCTCCCGGGGCCCCTCTCGCTCCCTCTGCGGCTCTTTGGAGGGTTTGGTTTGGTGTCTCTGGATGGGCCCCCCCTCCCGGTCCTTCCTCCCGTGCCGGCCGAAGTCTGGCCTCAGGATGGTCTCGATGTAGAAGTTAGTGACCCGCTGAGGGTGCGAGTTTCCCTCCATGGCCCTGTCCTCTGATAATCCCTCTGAGATGATCGATTAATTATTAATTCTTCTGCTTTTATGCATCAAAACAAAAATGGCGGTGGGCAGAATAATCCCGAGATGATTTTATTCTCTGATGAAGAAAATTCAACCTTCCGTTGAAGTTCCCCTCGCGCCTCCTTTTCGTTAAAGCCTCATTTTGATCATTAGAAATATAATTAAAAATATTAATTAACCAGAGTGAGAGGTCTGTCTGTGCAGCAGCTCTGATCCAAACTGACCCTCAAACACTGCACGCGCTCATACTTTCACTACTCATTTTGTTCTCTCCTCTGATTGGCCGACACACCCTGCGATGACGGCCCTCTCAGACACGTGCCTCGGACCAATTAATGGCCAGAGCCAAGGTCACGTGAGGTTAAAGGAATTCCCCGAGGTGGAAATTAATCCAATCATCAGTCAGCCTGTGAGGCGTTTAGGGACAGCGGAAATTATCTGTTTCACTCAGAGGTTCTGCTCCAAGATGATGGAGTTTCCTGCTCTGATATGAGACAGTGAACGCATCAGTGACGCTCACACTGGACAAAGGTGGACTGGTCAGATATGAGGCCCCTGCATCTAAAATAACACCTCAAGTTAATAACAGTCTTTAAATGTCCTGCGCGCTGATGTTTGACTCTAAGGTGGGAAACCATTTTTTTAGTTAATATACTTTAAAACAGAGCTGTCAGAGCCAGTGACCCTTACAGGAGCGACGATGAAGTCTGAGGGCTTTAGATGAAGATCTCTGGGCTGGTGTGCTGTGGCTGCAGAAACCATCTCACACCTACAAACAAACTTTGGACATTCATGAAGAGAAGCCGCTGCAGCATCATTCACAGGTAAACCCTGTGTTTGGTTATAACTCTTTTATTCTGAAACATTTTACCACAATCATTTAACAAGCTTCACTGAAACATTAGACTGGTTTGTCATGGTCTGGGATCAGAAACAAGATTCATCAAAGTCTTGATAACAGCAGCCTCAGAGGAGAGCAGCTGTTCACCTTCTTACACCCTGGAGGTGATGGAATGTTCCAGAGCACAGACACATCAGTCTGACACTCAGTGACGTAATTTCACCCACAACCTGTCTCCAGATCCAGAGCTAAGGACTGGACGGAGTTGGAGGGCAGCTGAAGCTGCAGCCTGGCTACAGAGTGTGGACAAGGACCCGGGGAAGAGCAGGTCTTATCACATAACAACACCTCACAATGACAAGTCAAAGGGGAAGGACAGGAGGTCAGCGATCCAGGAGCAGGTGGTGTGGACCAGCAGGATGGCTGGTCTTCAGCTGCAGGGAGCCTGGACCGGACTTACATGGGCTGAGCTCTGGAGGGCTCAGCCATGGCCTTCTTGATCCAGGCAGTCTCTGACGGACTACTGGCCCGTCCAGCCTGCTCTGCCGGGGAAAGGTGGAGTCACCTTGGGCTGCTGTTCAAGAGCCCTGGGCGAAGGTGCCACCGCTGAAGGAGCAATACGGTTTTAAAGCAAGAGCAAAATCAGACATGACAGCGGCTCCACCAAGGGAAGAGGGCCATCACTTTGTCAGGACCGGGGCCACATGCCGCTGCCAGGGCCACCTCCTCTGGCCTGCTGCTGATGGCAAAAGACTGGAAACTGAAAGGTGACCTTGGGCAACAGCTGATAGTCCCAGAGTAGATCCCCAAGACAACAGTGAAGCCGCATCTAGAGCTGATCCTAGCATCCTCTTGGCAGGTTGTTCTGTTGGAGCTCACTGACCCTGGGAGGACTCTGTTGATTGGTCTGATGAGAGGAAGAGGGACAAGTATGCTGAGCTGGTGGAGGAGTGCTGAAGCAACGGATGGAGATGTGACCCATTGAGGTGGGATGCAGGGGGTTGGCAGGCCAGTCCCTCTGCAGGGCCGAGCACATGCTGGGCTTCACAGGGGCCATCAGGCCAAGTCAAAGAGGTCCCTGAGGCAGCAGATGCTGGATCAGACCAGGACACGAGCGGCTGAGTGTACGAGGCAACATCAGTGATGATGTGTCCGGGTCACATCACTCGTGGAGGTGTTACAAGAGGTCAGAGGTCACGCACAGTCTGCAGACTTCCTGCTGGAGCCTTGTAGATTTGCCGGTACATGGGTGGGTCGGGGTGGCTAACACTACGAATGTCAATTCCAGGTTCAGAGTTCAGAGTTAAAGATGCAGCAGTGACACCGGCAGATCTGATCTATCGGCTTCTATTTTAACTCTTGGTTTTATTTTCAATTCTTTTTCTGTTGAGAGTGAAATTTCAGGGATTTGTCTCCATCAGAGTAAAACAAACTTTTCACTCACAGAGACTTTACCAACACCAAGACTTGAACAAACTCTTCTTTCAAAGAATGAAATGCATCTGTGATTCAGAGGAGGATTTGTGGAAAGTGTTCAGGACTTGTTTCAAAGATTCAAAAGCAGAGGACACCTTCTAAATCTATACAGCCACAAGAAAACACAAAGAGTCTGAGAGCAGCTGCTGGTCCAAAACCAGGGCCAACCACAGCCCTCTATCAGAGGGTGTGGCACAGATCAAGCAAATAATAAAACAAATAATAAAATCCAGCTCCACCTGAGCTCTGAGGAGGATGGAGCGCACCTCAGGAGCTGGACGGGAACCCAGTGAGTGATTTCTCTCAGAGACTCAGATAGGAAGAAAGAGAGACGGTCTCTATGCTCGTTCAGAGTGTTTCCAGTTTTTTCTGTTTCAGTGAAACACGGTGACAGCGCTGTGTTCACAGCACAGGTGAAACAGTATGAGTCTCAGGTTATACCTGAGTGAAGCTGAAGTTATAGCAGACTTTAATGAGTGTGACCTTGACCTAAAGGACACCATCCTCTTCCTCATGTTCTTTATAATTAAAATTATAATAATAAAATAAAATTAATATAATGTGACAGTGTAAATGGGTTAATTAAAGCAGAGAGGTTTATTAATGTGCTGCTGATTGAATGTGAGACTGTAAGTAAATCTGCTGCCCCCCCCCCCACTGGGACCAAGACTATTACAAACACACACACTCTTTAACACACACCAACACACACACCAACACACCCACCCATCAAAGGGCAATTCAGAGAAACCAATAATCCTAACATGGATGGAAGTCAAGTACTGGGAGAAAACCCTCACACGACGTGGAGATACAAACTCCACACAGAAGGACCCCTCAGAGTTGAACCAGCAGCCGTCCTGCTGTGAGGCAGAAGCACCACCTGCTCCGTCCAGGCCTGTATTGGACCACATAATTAAAAGATGTTCAGGGTTTGAACTCTGGTAGATCTAAGTGTCCTTTAACTCCAAATTTGATTTATTTCGTCTTGTCCAGCTACCGTAGATTTTGTGTAGTTTTACCCTGAAGTGGGGAAATGTTGAGGCATGCAGTGGCACCATGTGCTGATATGTATCGCCCAGCCACCGCTCCCAGCTATCTCCCTCAGGGGCAGAGCTGGACAGCTGATACATTTACAAGCGTGATGGGCCTCAAGCGAACTTAACATAAAAAAATGAACTATCCTTCCAAAGTGTCAGGAGCTCCAACAGAGAGCCTCAGACAGAGTGAGAATACAGGTGGATCAGGGGTACTTGTATATGAAAACCAAGAGGTTTCGTTGAAATTAGTGATTGTACTCTATTCATCATGATAAATGTATAAACCTGCTTCAAGGTGAAATATGAGGCCGTCCATGTTGTGTAAGCAGTTTTTAAATACCTGGAAGTTGTTCTTAAAGGAATTAAATTATCGAGTTTGAAAAAAGCTTCATGTCCAACAGCGAGTCAGTTCTAACTGTTTCGAATAGGAAATGGGCCAACAACAACAAACTTGTCTCACCCAGTAACACGGGAGGGTCGCGACCCCTGTGACCTGATGCAGTAGCATGATTATAGGTGATGGATGGATGGACAGGTGAATGTGATGACAGAGAGATCAGACTGAAGGAAGACACACCTGTGAGAGCCTTCATCCTGTTAGTCTGACAGAGACGTCTCCCCAACACCAGCTGATCTTTGATGGAGATGGGCGGGGGGGGGACCATAACAAGGTGTTTAATGAGCTTTTACAGTAACAATTATATCACGCTGAGACGAGGTCAGCCATCACCTCCACCACCTTCATCACATCCCCATCATCATCCTCAGTGTAGCTGTCAGACTGATTATCTGATTACTGCCCTGTAATGCTCACTGTCAGGGTGTGTTAGTCTGACGATGATTGAACATCACTGTGTGTATTAATGTGTGTGTGTCTGACAGGCGACATGTTATTAATCTACATCACAGATTATTCTATAGTTTTATTCAAATGTACAAACAGAGTGTCAATCACCTACATTAACACCATAGTTTATAGTATATCCATGAACAATGAAGATATATGTTATAACCAAATATGACAGAACAGTTTATGGGGCTCTTCTTGTTATGTTGTTGTGGATCAAAAATTATATTCTGCATTAATAACAATGACGGGGTGCTAATGCAGAAAACTGAAATTAGAATGAAAAAAAAACACATTTTTTAGGACATCATGCCCTACCTGTGCCCGTGCTCACTTTAAAATGGAAGATAACCTGCAGAATCAGTTCTTCTCATGCTGTAAGAGGGGATGGCCACCATACGGGGCACAGAAGCATGACCTGACCAATCATAGTTGATCGGCCACCTTCAGTGCCACAAATGGGCCGTTTCCATCAATGACATCAACTCCACTCAGTTGTTTTGGTTTATAGGTAGGGCGCGTACCTTGTTACCCCAACGATATTTTTCTAAGTGGCAGCTGGAATGATTCAAATTACTGAAGACGTTTTGCGTCTTCTCCAAAAGGCTTCTTAAGTTCCAAGTTGACTTGGGAAGAGCTGAAATATAAAGGCTAAGCTGAGCATTAAGATCTTCTGGGTGGTCACCTTGGAGTCACTGGCAGAGTTGTTGAGCGGTGGGCATTTCCTGAGTTGTTTGGGTCACATGTACTGTATGTTGATTCACCTCTGGCAACATCCCAAATGTTTTGAGCCAAGACTACAATGTTATAAGAAGACACTGCTGTCCTCTGGTCATCACCACAAAGAGAAAGCGTATCAGCTGTGTTAAATGTCATTGGTTGTCAGCTCTGCAATGCTGACTTCTCAAACTCTCCTCTGTTTTATCCGTATGTATGTAACCAACAGGGGCTGGCAGGGCTGCCCTCAGTTTAGTCCCGCCTTGTATGAGGATGTCACTGTAGTTTCGTGAAGCTCTGCCTATTTAAAACAGGTCCTACCAAAGTATGGACTGTGATGGAAAACAAAGCAGAAAATATTCAAACTATGAAGAGACGAGCAGTGTCTCCATAAGAGTATTTTGAGCCCCCCCAGCAGGTAAATCATACCATGCTCTTGCACCTTATCACTGAAGTCCAGTTTTCTTCTCTAGACGTTCTGACTTCTCAAAGTGCTTTAACACATTCACTCTCACACTCACTCACTGATGATTCAGAGTTTCTCCGTCAGACGTCTATCAGTATTACCAAACACATCCTCACTCTTTCATACCCCTTTACACATAAGCAATAATATGACAGTAATAGACTGTAATAAGATAGTTTATCCCTGAATAATCTCTCATTTAACTTATTCACATCTGCAGAAACACAGAATAGTTAAACCAGATGTTTCAGAAGCTGAAATACTTTGCTTTAAAGATGCAAAATAACTAAAAATCCTTTTACTTAAGAGGAGATGTTATGAATATTAATCAAAACCTGATCAAAACCAGAACTTTTTCGGAAAGACTGGAGCTTTTGGAGAGCAGGACTGGTGGGGTGAGCAATCAGATTCAACAAACAGATGACTCAAGCTTGCCTTCAAATCCTGCCTGAGGTTATCTGTATTTTAGGTTGTTTTTCTCACAACTCAAACTTATGAGTTTGGACCCAAAACTCAAAATTCTACTGCAGACAGTTTCCCTGAAATTTTGAGTTTACTGAGCTTTTTTTTTTTTTTTTTACTGTGCACAGATCGGCCCCTGTCACGAATCCTCAACGTTTGATGGTAAAGCATACTTTCAGACTTAGTCATTGACGGTGGATCTCCTTTGCACTTGTACAGCTGGAAGAGGTGGGCTTCAGCATGGTGCAGAAGCCCCTTTCATGCACCAGTGTGGTTGTGGACAAAACTAAGCTGATGAAACAGTTCTTCTCTACTATCATGAAATAAACGTATTTGTGTTTTAGCTCTGTATTTGACAAAAGAACTTTCAGAAGTGTTAAAGACTGACTGAGAGAGCACTTCTTGAAAACTGCCTATGTGTTTCACAGTGTGAGGACCTAAATGAGCTCAGGCATGGTTAGACTGGAGCACTGCAAGTGAACAGGGGCTGGGATGATGATGATGAAGGGTGCAGGTAGGAGGTATTTTTGTAGGGTACCCTGGAGGTTAGTATCAGACTGTCTGCTCAGGTCACAGACCTGTGGGATTTTAACAGGTTTGGGATAACTGCTGGTAATGAGGTTTGCTGTGAAAGAACAGAAATGAAATTTACACATTTTGTTCATATTATTACCGGTAATCTTTACAAGGGTACACTACTGTCATAATTATAAAAGTGTCATTGAGTGAACGCTGGTGTTAGGGTCATACAAAACTACATCATGACGTACTGACTTCAACACAACACTATGGGCTTTCAAATTTTATTTCATGCATTTACCTTTCTGATGCTATTCTCTCTTTATTAACCTTATCCAGTGCCAGATATGTGTACAATACACAGTCATGAAAAAAATTATTAGACCACCCTTGTTTTCTTCAATTTATTGTTCATTTCAACGTCTGGTACAACTAAAGGTACATTTCTTGGACAAATATAATGATAACAAAAATAGCTCATAAGAGTTTAATTTAAGAGTTGATATCTAGCCATCGCTGAAGAGAACCTTAGCCCAATCATCAACAGTCCAATCCTTGTGATCCCTAGCAAAGAGTTACCGAGCCTTCCTCTGCCTTTCAGTGATGAAGGGCTTCTTCCTGCCCTGAGTGACTTCAGACCAGCTTCAAGAAGCCAGTTTTGAACTGTCCTTGCTGAACAAGTCACATTTCTCGACAGTTCCCACTCATTTTTAAGGTCCTTGGAGGTCTGACGAAGATTCCTGAAACAGGAACAGATGGGTGCACAGTCCTCTTGTGGGGTAGAAAGATGTTTCCTACCTCGACCAGCTAGCAATCTGGTAGTACCATGTTTGGCTTGCTTTTTCTTGGAGTCATGAACGGCTGTCTTGGAGATCTTCAGTTTTTTGGCTACCTGTCTCTCACTCATGCCAATTTCCAGCAGTGACAAGATGGCTCCCTTTGTGGCTTCACATAATTCTTTTGTTTTAGGCATTATGTAAAAGCTGACAACTTCTGAGTTGTGCTATGGCTTGAATATAAGCAGGAAACCACTCTAGGCCTTTGCATGTGCAGTGTACTTATGACATGAAATGGCCTCTTATACACCCCGGGAATACAATTAAACTTAAGCATGTCAAATATGACATAAAGTGTTATGGAATTAACTGCATTTTTTGTCATGTTCATTGTATTCTTCAGGAAATATACCTTTAGTGGTACCAGGCATTAAAATGCACAAGAAATTGAAGAAAACAATGGTGGTGTAATAATTTTTTCCATGACTGTATATTATTTTAAAGATGATCACAAGTTATAATGTTTAATGTCCCAATCAGATCCTGTAGTCCAAGTTAGAGACTTTAGATTAACTGCCCATTTTAAGATCCATTGAAATTAATAGTCAGGACAAATTTCAGCTGTAATTTATGTTGTATAAGGAAAAAAAAACAGAGATTAAAATCTCTTATGTTACTGTTCACCACAGACCTCATCTCTGGCATTTTGCAGAAAACCTGTTCAAATATCTCACAGGCTTCAAGATGAAGGAAGTAGTATCAAAATTAAATTGTAAAAAAAATTAACTAAGTGCTGATGAAAATTAGGGTTAATTCCTCTGTCATTCAACATGTGGTGTGTGGGCTGCAATTCATGTATGACAACAGCAGTGCCTGCATACTTTAATTTTAGTGAGAATGTTATCAGGTCAGAGCTTTCAGACTGTCAGCTCTGCTCCACGTATCCAACATGTCAAAAATCTTCAGAGCAGGACACTCACCTATTTGTTCCATGAGCTGTGAGTGTATCTTGGCCAAAACTGACATGAGCCATCCTTACCTTAATCCAGCAGGTATGAGTTCACAGTGGGACAATATGTCACAGAAAGGACATAAACTGTTCAGTTCCTGCCTCTGCTTCTCAAAAATTTTGCTTAATTTACCACAACTGTTCATTCAGAACTATTATTCTGCGGGGTTCCCGGTCAATTATTCAAAGAATCAGGTCCCTGTTGTGAGATTTAACATGACTCTTTCTAAACCTTCAATAAATGCTCATAATTTGGGGGAAATTTATGAAAAAGTAGAGCTGTGACAGCAAGAAGATGCAGCCACAACATAGTACACGCACCTGCCTGATATGAAAGCAACAGTGTCTCGAGCTGAAGCTGCCCGCACGTCAGCCACATTCACTGTGAAACCACCGTAGGAGAATGAAAACTGAGTTTAACCTTTAGAGAAGAATAGTGTATGGCCTCTCACTCTTACTACTACAGACCAATGGCACCAGCCACCACAAACTCACCAAACATCACTATGCTGAACAATATCCCTTTATATTCTGAAGTCTTGAATAGATAAATGATAAATATACAGTGCGCCGCTTACTTGCACTTAAGAAGGATACTGGAGTAAGGATTTAAGATTCAAGACTGTTTATTTATGTATTTATGTTTGTTTATCTATGGGTGGGCTCGCTGGGCTGCTGTGGTCTCTGGTGAGATCATCTCCACAGGAGAGGTTACACTGGGCCTGCCGCCTTTCACAAATCTAGACATGAAAAGTAGAGGAATAGTGTGGAGTAGGCTTGAGCAAGATTACATGCAAAAAAATGATAACTTTGACTAGTTGGCTAAAGTATGGAAAACAATACTTTAATGATGTGGAAAAATAGACAAACATTTCAATTTTTATTTTAGAACACACAGTACAGCTCAACATAATCTTTAAACAACACATCTGCATAATATGTATGTACATGTTTTACTGTGACAAAAGTTAATCAGTGTTTTATCAATTTAAACTGTATAATGTAGAACTATTAAACCACAAACACTGACTTAAAATAATAAAGAAAGCATACATATTAAGTTGTCAGATCAATGTCCTTCATGACCCAAACTAGACTGTGGGCACTAGAAAGGTGCATGTTCACGTGTCAAACACATTAACTCTGGTACCATGATTGGGGGGATGTCATTATAGGTAGAATAGAAATGATCAGAAACTGTGAAAATAGCAGATCTACATGCTCAAACACATCACATTGCAACATGCAAGTTGTAAGCTTGTAGATCTGCAATGTGGCATCCTGTGATGAAAGTATAAAATACAGCTTAAGTGGTTAATAAAAGCAACTAACCAATTAATCAGTGCAGTTATTGTTTTCCAATACTTTAGAGAACTAGATTTAGCTGTAACACACCACACCGTGGTTGCTATTTGTTATGTCACGAAATTCATAGACGGTTAAGCAACCGCTCTGAACCTGCTTGAATACTTGAAGGCACACCTGCTGACCACAGTCTCACCTTTGTCACCATAAATTCACCTGCCTCCTCCTTCTTCCCCTGCTCCTGCACTGTGGGCAGTGTAACCCGACACCACCTGCTGCTGTGACTGACCCACTGAAGCAGCAGCATCGGTGCTGCTCCCTGCAGCAAACATCTCTGTCACCTTTGTGCTCTTAGGGCCTGTTTACACGACGACGAAAACGGCCTGAAATGGAACATTTTGATTGAGTTTTAGCCTCCCGTTTACATGAGACCGGTGCCGGGAGTGCCTGAATCCACAAACTTTTGAAACCAGGGTCCAAAGCGGAGAGTTTTCAAAACGCAGGCTTCATGTAAACAGGATTCATCGTTTCAGGGGGAAACGCTGACGTCACCGCATGTGCAGTACTCTTTCACATAAAGGCTGCGCGCGCATACCAAGAACAACAACAGCTTCGGCCGTCTACCGAGTAACATGTGTGATGCTTACTGTGCTCGGTTTGTTATCCAGACAAAACTATCCAGACAGATTTGATGTCCCGACAGATTTGTTGTCCAGACAAGAAACTCCTGTGTCTTCATGCATCCACTCGCCATTATTGTTTGTGAAAAGTTTTTCTTCTTCGTACGTGTGTTGTAACACTGCTGTTTCTCTGCAAACCTACATCGCCATCAACTGGACTGGCATGCACGCTACATCGTTTTAAGTCCTTTTTCCGTCTCCATGTGGACGCAGATCGTCTTTGAGGACGCAAAGGAAAAACCTTTGCATTTCATGTCAGAGAGTCTCCGTGTAAACAGGGCCTTAGCCTATGTCACCAGAACTTTCTTTTTTTTTCTCTAAGTTTCTCTGCACCTCCTTTTCGTTTTTTGCTTGTGCTCTCCATCGTTTTGTTGTGCTGCCAAAACGCTGATGTTTCTGTGTCTCTCTCTCGTTATCGAGCCTCTGTAGCCTCTCACAGAGGGCCATTGGGTCAGGTAGTCTTGACAGACAGGCCACTGACTGGGCCAATCAATCGTCACCTCTCTGTCTCTGTGAGTGTGTGCTGTCTGCAGCTGCATGTCCCCGAGACGGCCCAGGAGATTTACCGTAGCTACCAAGGCAAGGCGCAGCAATAAATAAATAAATAATAAAACGTCTGTCAATGATCGGCCCACCAGGAAAACTCCTGGTACTCCCGATGGCCAGTCCACTCCTGCCTAAATGTGCCCATATATGATTGTTAAATCAGAGGAGAACTTGGTGAGTTCCAGCGTTTAATTCAGGAGCTGAGACTGTCCCTCAGCTGCTTCAGGACCAACTGTTCACAGCAGTAGTAATTTGAATTTACACACACCATGGTCCTACTGCAGCTCCAACACTATCTTCATCCAGATATTATCTTTATGTTCATCATCACTGACATCTGCTGGGAAACAAACACAATCAAGAGGTCCACCATGATGGAGGTCTGGACTGTGAAGTATGAGTGAACAGCAAGTGCTCTCATTGGTCAGATATAGATTTACCAGATGCAAAACTTCTGAAGAACATACAAGCCAGTATTTAGCTTGGTGAAATCACATTGCTGATATGTAAGCTTGATTTAAGTAGCAACAGGATAATAATTAATTATGTGCATTATTTTCCAGAAAAAAACCTGTGTGGTGTGGTCCTTTAACCTCAAACAGGAGCACCCAGAACCAAATGAGGCACATGGTAGGATGCTGGACGATTTTTGTAGCATGTCGCTTCTTCTTCTAGTGGCATTTCCCACCTTGCAAAGTGGCACTTGCCATCTGAAATTATGTGTATGTTTATGCATTAGTTTGTAAAATCAGCAGAAAGTGCCACTTAAAGCAGCATACCACTAAAAAAGTGGTAGGTCCCTCAAGAGGTACTGTCATGCCAATAAAAAGAGAGGCATACGAGGTGTGTCAGAAAAGTTCCAGGACTGGTGCCACAAAAGATTTATTTCAAGCCCAAACTTCAATCTAAGAGTTTTCCCCTTCAAAGTAATCCCAGCATGTCTACAAAGAGATACTGCGGCGTTTGCTTCGTTCAGTGCGCGAGAAAAGGCGAGAGTTGTGGCAGGACAAGTCGTGGCTGCTTCACCATGACAACGCGCCTGCTCACAATGCCCTGAGCATCCGACAGTTCCTGAAGAACATCGCCCTACTCACCCGACCTGGCTCTGTGTGATTTTTTCCTCTTCTCCAAGCTCAAGGGGGTCATCAAGGGGACCTGTTTTGAAGACATGGACGACATCAAAAAGGCTGTGACGATGGAGCTGCGGAGGATCCCGGAAGAATCCTTCCATGAGTGCATGAAAGCGTGGCAGAGAAGGATGAGAAAGTACATTAGACCCCAGGGGGATTACTTCGAGGGGGGAAACTTGTAGGGTGTAGGTTGGATTCTAAATAAATCTTTTGTGACACCAGTCCTGGAACTTTTCTGAAACACTTTGTAAAAAAAGAGAAGCAGGTGTGGTGAAAAACGGTGATATGCCACTAAAACAGTAGCAGATGCAGTGAAAAACGGTGACATGCCACTAAAACAGTAGCAGATGCAGTGAAAAACGGTGACATGCCACTAAAACAGTAGCAGATGCAGTGAAAAACGGTGACATGCCACTAAAACAGTAGCAGATGCAGTGAAAAGCAGTGACATGCCTTTAAAAAACTTGCAGGTGCCACTAAAAGCAGCAACACTAAAAAAGAGTAGCAGGTGTCGCTAAAAGCAGCTTCATGCCACTAAAAGAGTAGCACGCGCTATTAAAAGAATAATGTCCCACTTAGGGTGGTAGGCTACGTGCCACTAAAAGCAGCCAATAAAATGCCAATAAAAGAGTTGTAGGCACCACCAAATGCAGAGACATGCAACTAAAGGACTGGTAGGTTCCACTAAATTCCACTTAAAGAGTAGCACGTGCCATGAAAGGAAGGGAAATGCCACTTAAAGAGCAGTAGATGCCACTTCAAGCAGTGGCATGCCACTAAAATAGAGGTAGATGCCACTAACAGAGTAGCAGGTGCTGTTAAAAGCAGCAACAAATGACAGAGTGGTAGGTGCTGCTTAAAAGGATGGTCTGCCATATTTGGATCCCACTACCATTTAAAATGTGCAAGTAGTTACCATGTTTGTTGGGTTAACATTTACGGACACTTTTTTTCACTTGTTAGAATTTATGACATGTAATTAACCAATAGAAATCTCTATGGTACAACAAAGGAGACCAGGAGGACATTTGTAAGAGCTCTCATCACAACTCAGAGTAACTACACCTTTCCTTTTTAAGGTTAATTCTTGCGGTAATTTGATTGTCATGTACCGTCCACATTTACATTTAAGTTCAGATTTTCAAACTTTAGTGAAATGAAACTCTGAAATTTCCTCAGCTCACTGTCTGCTTCAGATAATCTAGGTTAGACGTTTAGGCGCAATCATCTCCTGTCATATTTCAGGGGTTTCACATGTTCTCGTAACAAAATGTTTAACACCCCATCATCCTTAATATAGCTACAGTACATAAGTAGTTAACTGTAAATTTAGATATTTTGATGACATGTTTTGTAATAATGTGTTTTGAAGAGCACAGATGTCTTAAAGAAGCAGTAACAAATCAGTAACAAACAGGAGTTCTCCCCCCCCCCGCGTTGTCGTGCCGCAGTGGTACAGTCCGAGGCGCGCTCAGTGATTTGGCGCTCGTGTCCCGGTGCTCCCCTGTAGCTGCTGCTCTAACTCTCCGTTAGCTCTTTTAGGTCTCCGCTTTCACGTCAAACCAATGATTCTAACGGGCAGTCATGTCTGAAGAGGAGAACAAGGTGTCCGACGAGCTCTTCAAAGATGTCAAATTCTACCTAGTGGGGGACATCGACCAGAAGGTGAGCCTCAGGACCTTAGCCTCTCCTAGCTAACAGGCTAGCATGCTAAGATGCTAAGTACCATTCAATCTAAATGGGAGGTGCTGAAGCTAACAGCTAGCACTGAGGCTGGAAAATAGTCGTGTTAAACTGTTCCAAACAATAAGTTATCAAAGTGCTGTGTGTTAACATGTCAGTGTTTTAACGTGTTTAGAGGTGTGACGGCGAAGACCTGCTTCACTGCACTTTGATTTAGCATTAGTATTGAGTTTCGTAGTTACATAGAGGTTAGCTGCTAGCATGTAGCGGGCTTGTTTGTGCTGAAATGTTGTTTATTGTATTATTGTAATCACCCAGCAGCTTGTAGGCCTGTCACTGACCCTCCGTCATGTAGAGAGACACTCTGTGAGCTGTTGGTGTTGTTTTGCTGCATCAACCTGTGAGCATCAACACCCTGACATGCCCTCTGCGCAGGCGCCGTCACCGCTGGATGAGACCTGTGGCTGACAGCTGGACTCTCCGACAGTCCGACAGACAGACAGTTGGACAGAGAGACTGACAAGACAGGCAGACATACGGACAGACAGACAGACAGACAGACAGCTGGACTCTCTGACAGACAGACGGACTAAGAGACTGACAGGACAGACAGACATACGGACAGAGAGACTGACAGACAGACAACTAGACTCTCTGACAGACAGACAGTGAGATTGAAAGACAGACTGTCAGAGAGGCAGCTCAAACTGATGTGTCTAACATCAAATCTCAGTTTGAGCTGTAAACCAGTGATAATTGAAGCCCCTCAGCTGTAGACTGATGTCCTTATTGTGGGAGTATTTAAGGTTATACCTACACGGGTCATCACTAACTATCTGTAGACTCTAGTTTTGAACTTCAATGTGATGCTCTTAAAATAAACCATAGATATACTTTTTAACAGGGCAACAATAATAACTGTCAGTCCTAAACCCTCGCTGTTGGGTAATATATTTTTATTCAAAGGAGTTTAAGACAAACTCTTGCCCTCCTCTAGCTGTGCTAGACATGTGTAGTGGTCTGGGAGCAACTTAACTTACTTAATGTTTTCAGTCCGCTCTGACAAAAAATAAATATGTATGCTTTTCTAGGATACTCTCATACTGTTAGAGATATTGGTAACTAACAATTATTAACTGAAAGATGAACATCTGAAAGAAACACAAAGTATTTGTCCTTCATCGACCACTGTTGCCACCTGTAACTGACCCAGGCTTTGTACATGCAAGCCCCAGGCAGTGACAGTGCTGATACTACCTACCCTAACACAGGCCCTACAACCCTACTGATGGACTTATGTGCAGAGCTACAAAATCACTGGGGTCGTCCTCATCTGGGGAGTTTTGTCAAGTCAGCCCCCGGACACCTCAAATGGGACTTTTCCACCTGTGGTATCTGCTTCACTTGGCCGACTCTTCATGTTTTGGATGCTTCCTCATATGTTCATTGATCTGTACCTTTTTAAAAGTCCCACATCCTGCAAAAATCAATTTCCTGTACTTTTAATGTTGTTGAAGGGTCTTGTGGAGCAGGAGAACATGACACCTTTCACTAAACTCTCAGTTCATTGAGCAATGCTCTCTCCCTCTTAAAGGAAATGACCCCTATAACACTCTGTTTTTACTTCCTGGGGTTTATGATGTCATAGCTGTACAGCCTCCTCCTAATTGTGTGTTTTCTGCTAGTCACAGGCAGACGCCATAGCTGTTTTGAAAGTCCACTTTGCTGCCTGAAACCCCTCCTCCTCTCTTTATCAGACATCGTCTGAGTAGCCAATTAGAGCAGAGCTCATTATCATTGCCTCCTGTAGCTCGGCCCCCTCAGATCAGAGGGGAGGGGAAAAGAGCTGCGTAGTAGTAGTGAGGCTTCGCGAAACTACGGTGGCATCCTCACAACAATTAAGGTGGAAACAAAGGTGAGAGAGCTGCCGGCGTCTGTGTGGATTTTTGTTTCAGCTGACAACATTCAAAACAACATTCTGTATAAGAAGAGGAGAGTTTGGGAAGCCATACAGCATCTCAGAGCCAACAGCTGTCCCAGGTACAAGGGATGTCCCGAGGCTTTTCTTGGCCTGTACCGTTCACCTGCTTGTGAGATCAGTCATGTTTAGTGTGTGTCTTTGTCAACAGATTTTCAAGTGTTTGAGACGTACAAACAGATCTCAAGGAGCAATGAAATAAAACATAAAGAATCTTATTGTAAGGACACTAAATTACTCAGTGAAATGATTTATTTATTACTGTATTTGTTTATGTGAATGAACAAAATTATTGACAGACTGAAAAAGATATTAATTTGTCCAATAGTCAAAACAGTGCAAACAGACTTATAAATTAGATAAACTAATTTAAACTAAATAAAGGCAGCCAATATTCATAGTCAATATATCAGCCATACATATTGTCAGAATGCATCCTTATGCTTCAGCTTGCAAGGCAAAACATCACATTTTTGCACTTTTAATCAGAACTGACACTATCGGCTAAAGTTCTCTTCTCCATCCTCACAGATTAAACGTTAATGTGTGCTGTAAGGACTGAAGGTTAAACTTTAACTACAGCAAGTTAAGTGTTTAAAATGTAACTTTTGTGTTGATTACCTCGGGGAATCACACTGAAGAACTGCTGTGATAAAGAATTCATTTTAATTTGAAAGTATAAGACCCTCGAAAAGAGTTGTATTTGTATTTATGGATATCCAACACTGATTAAACCTCTCTGGTGGTTGTTTTCATTCTGCTGGGACTTCCCAAACTCTCCTGTACTTTTCAGAAGTACTTTGTCTCCCTGCTTGTAACCATCTGGATCAAATTCATCTTCTTGCTGTGACAAAAAAGACTCAGACCTAGGTGTCTATCTGTAAAGTTATGGAAATGCACCATAAACTGATGATTTAGTACTTTAAACTGTACTTAACTGATTGAAAAGTGCTAGAAGCTTGAATCTTTACTTCGTGATTAAGTCACAAAACTGATCCTTTGTGAAATGGTCTGCAGGATTATTTTGATCTGAGGGAGCTGGTATCTTCAGTCTTCTAAGAATTCGATTGAATAGGTGTTGTAAGATGCTGTAGGAGCTTTGACTGATGACTTCCTGCTCTGTGAGCCAGGATTGGTTGATCTGTGTTTGGAAATGTTTTGCAGAGATGCACAATGTTGTTGTTGGGGTTTTTGTTTTTGCAATATGGAGATATTTCCTAGTGCAATCTAATAAACCCTCATTTTGTGCAAATGTGGTGTTAACAGTTACAGTTAAACCAAGGTTCAGATGTGACAACCTGCTGACAGAAGCTGGACTTTTGATGGAGCCCATACCTGCAAATCCAATGTAATTCTCCCAATTCAGCATGTTTGAAGGAGCAAAATTAACGTAATGCTGATTTGTAAGGCTATGATACAGGCTGTAAATATGGACAGAAATGTTGAAATCTGTTAACAGTGATAGTTCACTTTAAAACATATCGAATATCTTGAATGACTGTTTTATTGCTCTCCCTGGGCTGTGAGATCCTGTTGTCTCTCTAGAGGTGGTCAGACCTGTGCTCTTGTTCCAGGTGGTGCAGCTGCTGAAAGCTGGTAAGGGGAAAGAGGTTTCCTATAATGCCCTGGCCACTCACATCATCGCTGAGGATGGAGATAACCCTGAGGTGGGCGAGTCCAGAGAGGTGTTTGACCTCCCTGTGGTCAAGGTAAGACCTGCTTCAGGTGGTCACCCTCACATTAATCCGTATTTGAGCTGAGGGCCTTTATGCTTTAGAGTAAGATGGGTGGTCTTTCTGTGGTGGCTTCTTTTTTAATCACCTGTGACAAAATCAGCTTTGCTCCACCGTGTTAGACCACCGTGTTAGACCACAGTGTCTAGACGATGCGAGCAATGCAGAGTGATGCCAAAAAGCTAGTTAAAAGAGACAAAGACACAGTAAGAACAAGAAGTTGGTCCTCATGAACTTTTTATTGATAAATCTTGAGTCAGCTCACCTTTATGTCTCCAATTCTTCACTTTTAAAAACAGAAATTATGTTATAACAATGCATTTTATTAATGGGCAGCAAACAAGGACACCATATTAATCCAACAACAATGTGAATGAAAACATTAACTCATGTCCATTCAGTAAAAGGAAACAGTTTACAAAAGCATGCAGTGAAGAGGTAGAAATCATTTGCAATTAATGTTATAAAAGGCACTGCTGCAATGATTAGGAAATTCCACAAAGGTGTTTTCAGGCACTACTTAAGTATATAATAGCACATAACATTATACTGTGTGCAAGAGTTTTTGTTGAGTTTAAAATGGATGCAATGTGTATGATCATGAAGGACTGATGCTGCACCGTACAACCTGATATTCGGTGTTCGCATGCCCTTGGGTCATCTAATTTCATAAATAGACTGTACATTGACATCCACATCTGGTGAGCTTGGTATAGCAAACAGTATAAAAGGGTCTACACATAAGCATGCAACATTTAACTGCTTCAGACAAATACAAGCTGTGTCAGAAAAGTTCCAGGACTGATGTCACAAAAGATTTATTTGTGATCGTCCACTGCAAGTTCTTGCAACAGGGCCAGATGATCAACCAGCATGTCTACAAAGAGATGCTGCGACGTTTGCTTCGTTCAGTTCGCGAGAAAAGGCGAGAGTTGTGGCAGGACAAGTTGTGGCTGCTTCACCATGACAGCTCACCTGCTCACAATGCCCTGAGCATCTGCCAGTTCCTGGCCAAGAAGAACATCGCCATGCTGGAGCAACCTCCCTACTCAAGCTCAAGGGAGTCATCAAGGGGACCCGTTTTGAAGACGTGGACGACATCAAAAAGGCCATGATGGCGGCGCTGCGGAGGATCCCGGGAGAATCCTTCCAGGAGTGCATGAAAGCGTGGCAGAGAAGGATGGGAATGTGCATTAGACTCCAGGGGGATTACTTCGAAGGGGAAAACTTGTAGTTTGGATTCTAAATAAATCTATTGTGATACCAGTCCTGGAACTTTTCTGACACACCTCATATGTTCATCTGCTCTGTGTGTATTTTGCCCTGCAGCCGTCCTGGGTCATCCTCTCCGTCAGATGTGGAGACCTGCTACCGTATCCTTCAAACTTAAAAATCTAAACTTAATGTGTGATTTTAGCAAGTTTCCGTTTTTGTAGTAGAATGATTCAGATCATTTCTATACGGATTTTAGGATGCTTGATCACAGGTTTGCTTTCCTCTCTGCTGAGTTTGTCCATAACTACAACTCCTCAGAGTCACTGGATTCTCTCCTGAATCAGGACAGATATTCTTTGGAGTGACGGTGTGCCTGCCCAGGGTAAGTCTGAGTGTGTGTCTGCTCTCATGCCCATTAACCCTGGACAATGGTATAAAATAATACAACAATCTCTAATCCAGCAAAGTATAAGTTTTGTTGTTTGTGCTGATGGTGGCCTCTACTTTGGATATTAACGCCAGCTCACAGAAGCTTTCTCTCAACTAAAAATAATGTGAGCATATCTACAGTCACTAGTCTCTTTATTATGAGGCTTATCTTCCCTCTGATGTCATCACCACCTGATTGAGACCTGGGCCATTTTGGACCAGATTCTGCATTTTTAAAAACCTCAAAATCAGTAACTTTTGACCATATCAGTACTGTTACAGTCTTGTGTGTCCTGTGACATAGTGTCATTAAATCATTGCCTGCCTATAGTGCACAAACATGACAAATGCTGTGTAATCAGTCCAAAGCAAAATCCAAACCTATATGCCTTAACCTACCTTAAAATTTACACCTTTGACAAAAATAATGCAAACACAAAATGTTTTCTGTAGCACAGAAAACATGCCTCCTTGTATGCTCGAGTCAGCCTTGAAAAGTGCTCCCAAACTTCATAGCAAGTCCTGCTGAATCAACCGTCAGTCAATAAATAAGAGACTTCACAAGTGAAAAGATTATGTTGTGTGCAAGGTCTGCTCAGAAAAGTGACCATTCACTGAAAGTAAATGTTAAAATGTTGCATCCAGAAAAAGGACACAGAAACATGGTTGTTTAGAGGCAAAACTTGTATTCTTTTCCATCATGTGAATTTATTTTAGATTTATAAATATAGATGTACAAAAAGGAAAAAAAGATTAAAAAACAGACTATTGATCATTTTGTACTAACTGGACTAACTGCCAGATGGTCTTGTGTCTCCACTGGTTTACTCTTGTACTTCAACTCCTCTGATATAAATGTTATTGTCACACGTCTGTCGTCACGTCTCCAGGTAAAGCCTTCATCGCTCCTCTACAGAAATCCTGCTTCCTTTTTAGGGATTTGCCCTAGTTGTTTTTTTTGCAGTATTTGGGCTTCCTGTGTAAATAAAACCAGAGCCGTGGCAGGACAAGCTATGATATTTTGTGCATTTAGGAAGGTCAGTCATCAGATGTTGCTAAATGGAATTTGCTATTATAATTCGTTGAGTGTATTAGTCAAAATACACTGAACACGAAATACATTTGCGTCCGTGAGGCAGTTGAATAGTGTGCTTGGTTAGTAATCGGGAGGTTGCAGGTTCGAGCCCAGCTCCGGGTGACACATGGTGATGTATCCTTGAGCAAGACACTTAACCCCAAGTTTCTCCCACTGCTGCGTCAGTGGCGTGTACATGGGCATGAAAGGGCGTGAATGTGTTAGCTGATACTGATGGATAACTAACATAGAAACTCTGAACCATCAGTGAGCGAATGTGAGAGCGAATGGGTGTGAATGGGTAAGTGTGACCTGCGGTGTAAAGCCGCTTTGAGTAGTCAAATACTAGAAAGGCGCTATATAAGCTCAGGTCCATTTACCATTTACCATATGAAAAGGCACGATTTTACAAACTGTGTTTTCTGCTATGAAGTCTACAAAGAGCGCTTGTACCCTGTTCAAATAAAGACATGCTCTCCTGAGTCACTCTTCTTCTCCCTCCCTGTGAGCAGCTTCCTGAAGACCTGAACGCGTTGTGGGCCTACGTGACCTTTTATGGAGGAGAATGTCAGCTGAACCTCAACAAGAAGGTCACACATTTGGTGGTGAAGGAGCCAAAGGGGGTGAGTTTACGTTCTGTAAATTTTAACCATTAGTTTTATATGAGTGTGTGTGTTAGTTAGGGCTGCCAAGATTAGTCGACTAGTCATGACGACGTCGATGACTAATTTAATAATCGACGTCGTTGTTTGTTTGTTAAAGCATTATTTTCTCTCAAAACTGCTGCCGTACCTTCAACTGTCTTGTCTGCCTTTCTGTTCTTGACGCACATGCGCAGTAGTGGTAATTGGGTCAGCCGTGATGTTACCGGAAGAGTTATCCCAAAACGGTATCATGGCTAGCTGGCAACAGAGCTCAAAAGTTTGGTTGTGCAATGTAAAATCTGCAAAGCAGAACTTGCCTTCAATGGCAGTACGACTGCAATGCATAAGCATCTGAAAAGAAGCACGTCATGGCTGATTCAATTTCTGACAAACAGGGACAGTCGTCTCGGTAAGCTAATTGGCTAGTTAGCTGCTAACATTAGCATTAACAGTGAGCTTCTTACTTATAGCTGTAAACGTTAACAGTAACGATGACGATTTCATTAGCCTTAGAACACATATGTTATGTGTTTGCTGTAACGTTATAACAGCTGCAAAGTTCATTAAAGTTGAATGAACTACCTTCTTAATGGTCTTTATTTTTAGTTAGCACATACCTTAAACACTTCAAGCTGGAGTTTATGATGGTTATACAAGCGCAGCTGCATGCTGGTGCGGTAAGCTGCAATTCATGCATGATGTGATTACTTGACTAATCGCAAAAAAATAATCGTTGACGAGTCGATTATCAAAATAAACGTTTGCGGCAGCCAAAGTGTTAGTAAAGATTCTCTGATGACGGTGTTGAGATCAGTGCTGCAGGTGGAAACCAAAGATTTTTTATTATTCAGACGCTAACATTAATGTGCTTTTTTCTTTCAGGCAAAGTTTGAGTGTGCCCTGAAACACTCCAACATCAAGATCGTTACCCCAGACTGGATCACAGACTCTGTCAGAGGTCTTTATTCTTCTTTTTAATAGAAAAACATTTATTTTTGCAACATGTGTTTTTCATAGCAAACATAAGAGCCCTGCTGGAGGAACCACTTTAATGGGTACACCGGTGTTAGGATTTAACTGAGGGGTAGATCTCTTTAAGGCTCTTTATTTTGTGATGTGATAGCTGTCAGTCTTTCCCCCCTCACACACTCTCTCTCTCTCTCTCATTCAGTAACTACAGACTCAGGTGTGTGTGAGTTACAGTGTTACATGTTCATCTGACATATCTTTGAAAAGATTTCAAGACTGACATGAAACTAAAAATTGATTACGGTAATTATTTAAGTGAGATAAGTTTCAGAAACACTGATGAGATTTCAAAAAGCACCTCAAAGATCACAAGACCACCTCATGATTAATATGAAATTGTGCATAAAATGTGATCCGACTGCAGAAAAGAAATGATTTAAGTTTAAAACGTCAGGGGAAGACCCTCTGACCCCCATCTCACCTGATGATGTCAAATAAACATTTATGATTTCCCCACTGCAGGTAAAACCTGATCCTGTGGAAAAACACTGAGGAACAACGAAGACAATAACAGTGATAACACAGGCTAATATTAATTGACTGTTATGTTTGTTGACAAGGCATATAATCAGAGTAAACACACCATTGTTGTCATTTTAGTTCCAACTTAATTAATGCAATATAATATGGTATAACAATAATGCCAAGTTGAAGCAACAAAAAAAAGAAAACTATGCACATATTGTTTGTTTAAAGTTAGGGCAATAAAAATACATTTTTTTTCCCTAACATGATGAATAATCGTGATTAATAATTGTGATTATCATTTTGGCCATAATCATGCAGCCCTAGTCCAAGGACATTAACGACACAATAAGAGTATTTTTGGAGCCACCAATTGAAGTTAAAGCACCAAACAACAGGATAGAAAAAGAAGGTGACCATGCAGATACCTGTTACAGAGCAGAGGCACAGACATCCACAGAGGGCCACTTTAATTGTAGCCTTACTGCTAGAGGTCCAGAATGTTTTATTTTGACTAATACACTCCTAACTATCAGAGTACTGACTGGTTAAAGTGCACATTAATAACAGATTAATTTTTATTTTTACAAATGCATTTTGTAAAGCACATAAGGAAGTTTTACAGAAACAGACAGTTTCTGTGGTACTTTATTAAAGTATTGCTCTTATAATGTAGCAAAGGCAGATATTGTCAGGATTTCTGTATGTACATGTGACCCCCAGTAGAGTTGAACAATTTATCCTTTTCTAAACGAAATCACGATTTCAGCCAAAGTGATCATGTGATTGCCGAAGCTGCAATTTTTTGCAGCACTCCTGACTGACCCAGGATCTGTTGTGTCAACTATTTGCTTGTGGCAATGTTGTTACATGTCAGCGCTCATGTCCAAAACCATCAAAGGTTGACATGATGATTTGGCATGGCTGGCTTTTTTCCTTTGTTGGAATTGCTGAATTTTGTTTTTCTTATTGTTACTTATTTAACATTGTTTTTTTAGGGTCCTCACCCTAAGCTAGAGAGGTCCTTTCCTTTAGGGCGAGGACCCTATTGTACCTGGTCTTTTTCTTTCTTCTTCTTATTATTCCACAAGCTCTTTAAACCTTAATTTGACCCCCTAAAGGCATTAAAAAAACTCACCAAAATCAGCACACACCTCAGATTTGGCGAAATATTTGATAACATGAAAAAATTAACCCCCAACATGCCAAAATGTGCTCTCTAGTGCCCTTTAGTCACACTAAAACGGCCCTCACGGGAATGTCGTGGAGAGATCAAATCATGCACTGACACCCCTGACCTGTCTCAAACAGGAAGCCGACAATTTGCCTGTAAAAATTAAATTTGCCCCAAAAATTGCTCCTCAAACAAAATTTATCTCCTCCTACGCCAGGGGTATTCAAGTAAAAGTCACCGAGGTCCAGTTAATAAAATTTACACCAATGTAAGGTCCAGTTTGTGTTTTATAGCCTTCCCCTATGTCCACATTTTTATGGTTTCAACAATATTTATTGTCAATTTTTAATGTAGGAAATGTTTTATTGAGTGCACAGCTAGCTCCTTTACCATAAATAAAAATAGTCCAAGGCAAATTAATTTAAGGCCTTTATTTCAGATTAAAAAAGAAAAACCTAAAATAAAATAAATAAAAAACTGCAAACAGAGCCAAATAACCCTTTTTTCCTCTTCAGTGAAAGAGTTCCCAGCCAAGAATTGAAGGCCTTCACATCAAGTCAAAAAGTCAACATCTTCAGAAAACAATAAGATAAGACTGGCTCTTTAGGAAAAATCAAGTACGTACAGAGCGCTGATTAGATATTTTTCCTCTTCTATTTTCTTAAATAAGAGAGGTCACAGCCTAAAAAAATGAAGACCTACACTTCCAGTAAAAAAAAGTCAACATCTTCATAATACAAGCAATTAACTCTTAGAAGTACAATCATTTGTCATTTGTTACTGCCGTGTTGTTACAATATATTGTAACAAGAGAGTGATAGATAAATATTTTATTTTTGCAGATTCCAGATTATGCTCTCTCTCTCTCTCTTTAGCTCTCTGTCCTTAACTCTTTCTCTCTCTCTCTCTCTCTCTCTCTTTAGCTCTCTGTCCTTAACTCTCTCTCCTTCTCCGTCTCTTTCTCTCTCTCTCTTTAGCTCTCTGTCCTTAACTCTCTCTTTCTCTTTCTCTCTTTCTCTCTCTCTCTTTAGCTCTCTGTCCTTAACTCTCTCTTTCTCTTTCTCTCTTTCTCTCTCTCTCTTTAGCTCTCTGTCCTTAACTCTCTCTTTCTCTCTCTCTCTTTGGCTCTCTGTCCTTAACTCTCTCTCTCTCTCTCTCTCTCGCTCTGTCTTTCAGTCTTTCAGTCTTTCCCTCTCTTTCTTTCTTTTTCTCTCACACACAAACAGCGCTGCATGCATTGCATGAACCCACACTCACATAGGCTAATAAATAAATAAACAGAACAGTGTTGCTAGAACTTGCAAAATGTGAAACATTCAAAAACAGACTAGTGCTAAAAACTGTAGAACTGCAACAATGAAAATAACACGAACAAATGATCAACTCGATTAGTAAACAATTAGAAAAAGAACAGGATCAGCCCCGTGGACAGCGCAGTGCCACCACAGCGCAAAAGCTCTCAGCCCTCGTCAGCATTTCTCACACAGGTCGGTCGCAAAGCTTGCAGGTGACAAGGGTCTTATTTTCTTGCACAGGCAGTTTATTTGTCTCTGCCTCCTGTTTGCTTGTGGCTGCTGCAGCTTGTGCTGTAAACACGATAGCGGCGGGAAAATCACCTCCACTAAATGAATCATGTCTCGTTCCTCTTTAGTGCTTCACGAAACAACCTTAAAGCTTCAGAAAACATAGAGGACATATATTTAGGAACACTTGTGGCATGACCGGCTTGTGATCAGACCACAGTAGCAGTTCTAGTGTTAACTGGAGTAGCAGCGCCCGCTGTCAGGCCAGCTGACAGTCTTGCCTGGGCCCGGGACAAGACAATCAGATGCCCCCCCCCACCCCCGCTCCACTGTGACCGTGACCATCTCTCTCTCTCTCTCTTTCTCTCTCTCGCTCTCTCTCTCTCTCTCTCTCTCTCTCTCTCTCTCTCTCTCTCTCCCTCCCTCTCTCTCTCTCTCTCTCTCTCTCTCCCCCTCTCCCTCTCTCTCTCTCTCTCTCTCTCACCAGTACTTGGCTCTGTCCGTCTGCTCCGGGGCAGCGGGCCCCTCCCGCCCAGTTCTGGTCCCCCCCCCCATGGGCCCGGGACAACATAACCGTTTGTCCCCCCCTATTGGCGGGCGTGCCCGCTGTATATCCGCGACTGTCGGAAAAAAATGCTCAATTAAAATCTATTCCTAAGAATTTATCAGAGATTGGTCACACTGGTCTGGACAGAACCATCACTCAGTCTGCCATTTGGTGATGCCTGTCCTACTCCATAAATGATATCAGTTGAAACGCAGACAGATGACACAGTAGGCCATGCTGGTCAAAAGTTCTGAAGGAATTTGTTGCTTCTCCAACGGTTTCTGAATGATAAGCCCTCAAAGTTGGTCAACCCCGTAGAAGCCCTCCCAGCTCCTCCCGTTCAAGTGAATGGGGTGAATAAAATACAGCTCTAAATTAGCTGTGCAAGTTAGGCCTATTCACAACAAAACAAAAGTCCTACAGCTTTAAAAATTACATGGATGGATTCCTGACAAAATTTACCATCAAAGTATCATATTTTTAGAGCGATTTGGTCAAAATTGTGGCATCTGTGAGGAGGTGTTTTGAAGTTTTCACTCAATTTCAGTCTCCCTCAGGGCCAGTTGGTGATGTCACTCACTGATTGACAGGTCATTGCAGCTGGTCATGTGACTCACTGAAGGCGGGAACATGGAGTGTGTAATACACACCCATTATAAAGACTGAGGCTCCTGACAGAGCTGCAGAAACACACATCAGTCTAACTTTGAGCAGGTCACAGGAAGCCACAGGAGAAGTTGGGAAGACCAACATCATCATGGATTAATTTTTATTTTTGGGCATTAAGATACCAAGCTGACTGTTTGTGTGCACACCTCACATTAATAATGTTCATTCAGAATTCATTTGGAAATCTCTCATGTAAGTAACAGCCCCATACAGCACTTTAGTGCCATTTCCCCCCAGCAAGTTAAGGTGTGCTCACCAAGCTCATGAGATTGCCTAAACTGCTGTAAAGTGGGTACCGGAAATGGCCTTTTTCAATTTTGGGAATAGATGACAGTCTGATGAAACGAGATCAGGCGAATAAGGCAGATGCTCAATCAATTCAAAGCCACAATCTTTAATGGCAGCCATGGCAATGACAGACTTGTGAACAGGGGCATTTTGTACATTTTGCAAAAGTCACTTGCCTTCTTTACTTTAGTAAGAATGAGTAAAACTTGGCTGCCATTGCAGCCAGTAAAATGCACTTGTGTGGAGGAGCAACTGTTGTGAATGAGACTTGGCACCTAATATTCATCAGTCAGATTTATTAACTGCTCTTGTTTTGCCATCTAACAGACAAAAACAGGAAGGACGAGGCTCTCTATCACCCCAGACTAACCTACGTGGAGCCCGAGGAGGAGGACGAGAGCGAGGGGGAGTCGTACGAGCACTCGGATGGAAGCTACAGCCCCAGGCGGGCATCCAGCGGGGGCTCGTCCGGTGAGGAGTCGAGCCCCCGCAGGAGACCGGGACCCAAAAAACTCAACTCAATGTCCCCATCTTCACCTCGTAAACCTGAGCGTCGCAATGAGCGAATGTTCGACGACTCTGATGACGACTCCCCCACAGAGAAGGAGGGCACCAACCTCAACTGGACCCCGGCTGAAGTCACCACTCCCACCCACCCTGTTCCCACGGGCACGGCGAGACGGCGAGGAGGACCCCCAGGCACTAAGGAGCCTGTAACCTCGACAGGAAGTGGACTGATCAACCTGTGTGCCACTGTTCCACCTGTACCAGGAGGAACCACGCCAGGAGAGGCTCGAGCTGTTGCTGCTGTTAGCCACAATGCACAGCAAGGTCAGTGTGCACACCTTCACTGCACAGCTCGAGATAAACATCAAAATGTGTAACACACAGTGTAAGTCTGCAAACTCAAACCTACGATTCAGCAGATCATTGAGACAGCTATCAACTAAGCTGAACAGCACATCAAAACTGAGCAGTTTGAGATCTTTAGGTTCATCTGAGGATTTTTTTGTTCTTTTTCAACATTTAAACTTAATTTCAAATACATCATACCATCATCAGTCACACCGACCTGGAACATGTCATTTATCTGAGTGTCATGTCGCTGAAACTGTCCCATTGCCTCCTCTTGTCCAGGTGTTTCAGGCCATGAAGGTCTTCCTGGGTGGAGTCCTGCAGCCAGAACGCTCAGAAACATCACCAACAACTCGGACATGCAGCCAACCAACCGACCTGCTAACGTAGCACATGTAAGAGACGAAGGCCTGAAGCCTAACGGGCGCTGTAACCGTGGTTATAATGTGTATTCTGACCTTAGTGATGTGGGTTATACCCTCTGATTCATGTTTCTTGTCTGACTTGCAGATCATCCAAAATCTCACAGGTAATCAAACGAAGCCATTGGAGCAGCAGACCAATCAGAGCCATACTCAGACCCTGAACAGTACCACGCCCCTCCTCTTTAATCAGGCCAAACCGGGTGCTCAGCCCCTCACAGCCGAGCAGCAGCAACATTTACTGCAACAGCAACAATCCCACCAGGCTGCTCAGCAGCAGCTTCAGCAGTTACCACAGCAGCAGCAGCATCCCATGATGCACCTGCAGCAGCAGCAGCAGCATCAGATGATGCAGCTTCACCACCAACAGCAGCAACATCAGCAGCAGCAGCAGCCGCAGGTCGCACAGCAGCAGGGCTTCCCTCCGCTGCCCCAGCAGCAGCAGCAGCAGTTTCTGCAGCAGCAGCAGCAGATGCACCAACAGCAGATGTTCTCTCAGCAGCAGCAGCAGCAGCAGCAGCAGCACGCCTTCCCCCAGCCGCAGCTGAGGCCTCAGCAGCTCCTCAGACCTGGACTACAACAACTACAGCAACAACAGGTGCTGCAGCAACAGCTCCAGCAGTTCCAGCAGCAGCAGCGCATGCAGATGTTACAGCAGCAGCAGAGCCAACAGCAGCTCCACCAACAGCATCTACAGCAGCAGCAGCAGCAGCAGCATTTCCTGCAGCAGCAGCAGCAGCAGCAGCAGCAACACATGCAGCAGATGCAGCAGCAGCAGCAGCAGCTTCAGAACCAGCAGCTGCAGCAGAACCAGCAGACTCTACAGCAGCAGCAGCAGACCACGCTGCAGCCTCAGGCCCAGCAGACGCCTCACATCTCACAGCTGTTCGGGCACGAGCCGGGGCAAGACAGTAAGTATGACCAGGTCACGCCTGAAGCTGGACAGTATATCCGTTTATTTTTTAATACATCTATGCATGAATTATTTATGTTCCTTAAAACCCACACCTTTTCCCAAAAAATCCAGGAAGGTGAGCCTGAGAAGTCAGTTAATACCAAACGAGATGAAGCAGTCACGAATGACAATCATGTATTTATCATTCAGTCAGGTGGTCAGGAACACTCGCCCTCATCAATTCTATTTAATCTTGTTTTTTGTTGTTTAGTTGGAACATGTGTCTCTGTTTTTAGGAGCCCTGTCTTTTTTTCTGCAAACATGGATTAAACTCATAATGACTTTTTTGAGGATGGGACCTCCATTATTAGATGTTAGATTGTTCTTCTGGTCTGTGTGTAAAGGCTCTTGTTGTGCTTCAGTTCCTCAGGACGGCTTCCTGCTGGGCTGTGTGTTTGCCATCGCTGATTATCCCGAGCAGATGGCTGACAAACAGCTGCTGAACACCTGGAAGAGGGTAAGACCTGCACCATGATGGAGGAACAGGATCATGATTGTGGTTTTAATGTGGATGATGATGATTAGTCTGTTTCAGTGAGAGGACAAGGGATGCACAGAATTAGATTTTTGCTGATATTCAATGTGTCAGTAACATTATGGAAGATGCAGATGTTATTTGTCAAGAGCATAAAAGCCTCCACTTCACTGATATTGACCTGACCATCTATCTGTGTTCGAAACAGATGTGAACCTTTTATTCTTTATTAAATTATACTCTTGATTTATTCAAACTCAGTGATAATTAAATGAACCATTCTGGTACATTGTGCATTCTGACAATATTACAGCCAGTATATGGGATCTTTGTGTGCTGCCTAAATACCGTCTGTAACTATCAGCAAACATAGGAACTTTCATAACTGTTGATACTGATATTGTTCCAATAATATGATGCATTCTTTCTTATTTTGGTGTCATTCTTTCATAATTCAATATTTTCTTTCATGTTTAAATCAGAGTTCTTCCAGCAGGTCTTTCTTTTACCCAATGAGGACCTTCTTCATTGACTCAGTTAGCTGTGCTTCATGTCAACATCAGATCGATGACAGCAATAGAAACATCTGGATCTGATATCTGCTTATCCCACATTGCTGATTGGCAGAGTTTGTGAAAGAGAGTAACACTGTTGAAGTGAAGCATCAGTACATCCCTAGTATGACTGACAGGTGATCATTAGTCAAGAGCAAACTGATGCAGGCGTTTATGCTCCCACAGGTGATCCAGGCATGTGGGGGAGCTGTGGACTCCACGCTGACTGGCCGGTGCACACACTTACTGTGTGAGAGTCAGGTCAGCAACATGTATGTGCAGGTAAGAAGATGTCTGCTTTATTATGATTTTATCAATACACTGTCGGAGGAACAGCCTCATGTCTTCTGCTCTAGCTTCAGTCTCACCAGGTTGGGGTGTTTTATTAACTGGCCTCCAGGTAGTCTCTGACCAGGTGTTCTCTGTTAACAGGCCCTGAGGGAGGGGAAACGCTGTGTGACGGCTCACTGGTTAAACACTGTACTGAAGAGGAAGAGGATGGTCCCTCCTCATCGGACCTTACACCTGCCTTTTGCCTTCCCACCTGGAGCCAAACCCTGCTCTCAGCATGTAAGAACACCTTTGATAAAGACTAAAGCTGGAGATGTACCTGCTGTTAACCAGGCAGATGTGTTCGCATGATTGCCGTCCTCTATGATAATTCAGGGCGATGGTTGTGCACATCATCCAGATTTAACACAACGCAAACATGAGCACCAGTCACGTCACCAGCAGGATCAGTGTAGAGCAGGGGAAAGACTGGTCACAGAAACAACAAGATAAGACAAAGTGACAAATCCAGGCCATCATCATCATCATCTGAATACTGAACAGACCACAACGTGACTGATCATTCAGCTGATGAGGACAAATCCTCCTACAGAAGTCAGGAACAAGGAGATAAGTTTAGTTTTGGATTCATCTGGTGACTGTGTAGATTGGTGACCTGGAGTTGACTCCATGGTCAACTGTGTCTGTATTTTCTCACATATAAACTAATGATCTTTAGAGGTCCCATATTTTGCTCCTTCTCTGCAGTTTAACATGGATCCTTGATGTCTTCATGAAACGTTAGTAACATGCTTTAGTCCAAAAAGCCTATGGATAAAGCACAGCTGCATTCTGTCCACGCTCACATAACCGCTCTGTTCAGAACGGCTGGTTTTGGGGGCAGTCGCCTTCGTATTCTAATGAGCCAGAGCAGCGTACATACGGGAACTTGCAGTCCTGAACACACACGAACCGCAAATTCATAACAGTAAAGCTCGTTTCCCCCAAACATCACAGGCTAACGCACAACATGCTAACCACGGCCTAGTCACCGCAGTGGGACAGCCACAACTTGCCTTACCTTCTTCCGGGCTAACGTTAGCAGAAATGAAGGGATAATGGGGTGGGTAAAGGACTGATTATATTCAGCCAGCTGTTAAACGTCTCTTGACTAATGTAAGAATGCTCATACATTGAAGTTTATCCTTCAGACTTTCAACAATAACGTTAACATTGATGAACATGTTGTGCAGTTACCTCTAGTTCACTTCAACCTGCTGTTAGCATTAGCTCGTAGCAATTAGCAAAATAAATACTACACAGCATTAAAATACTCACATTTCCATCATCAGGTTTGGTGACGGATTGTCGGTACTGAGCTCAGATTTAGAGAAAAGTCTAGTTCCCAGTCCTGTGTAGAACTGACTGAAGTTGAAGAAGCAGTCGGACGTGAAGTGACTGGCACACACATACAGGTTTTGGCCGACTGTAGCTGCTCATTCCCTTCAAAAACAAAATTAATCCACTGGACCCTTTGGTCCTCCGAGGCTGGTAACCTATATGTGAAGATATATGTTGCTGTTTACAGCCAAGAACAGAATAGGTTTTCCGTCTAGACATGGTGTACACTGATCTCTTGCTAAGAATGTAAACAATATTGTGGCACTTTGATCAGAAATTTCTCAAGCTGGGGGTGGGGATACTCAGGTAGGCTTATGCAAATAAAATGCTTGTTGCGTAACAGTATATCCACAGACGAAACAGTTCACCAAATACCATGAGTTTACATTTATGCAGCCTGCTAAATACAGGTTTTGTTGTCTAATCTCACTTGTTGTGGGTTGAGAGGAAGGCCAAATACCCAAAAATTCGTTCAAAGGCCTTAAAAAAGTGATTTTTGCATAGTATGTCCCCTTTAAAACACTGATCAACAAAAGTGAGGCACTGACGGTTTCACCCTCTGCTTTTTCCTTTGCTTCGACTACATCTTTTAGCGCAGTCAGCAACAAGTCATCAGTTAACATGGTAACTCATTACACCCAAACACCGAGACAGTTCCAACGGTGCACAGAGGAAAATATCATAGAAACAGAGTTCAGACGATGATGATGGTGAGGTCTTTTACTCTCAGAATCAACGCCAAATTTGCAGTCCAGTTCTTACGCAGCAGGTCATTAAATACATCCCTAAGGTCTTTTGCACCCTCTAGTGGTGTCCTTCAGTAACACACGTCACATGTCAGGGGAGAATATCAAAAGAAATGCTCATAATGCCAATGGAGGCAAAAGCAAGGAAAAACTGCAGGCATATCTCCAGCTTTATTGTAAGTTCTTGGACTATTTTACTCTTGGAGTCTAAAACAATGCCTTTAAAGAAAGTATATTCAGTGGTACATATATATATATATATATATATATATATACACCCCTATATATTTTAGGGGTGGACAAAAATATCGATTCAGCAATGCATTGCAATTATTCCCCTTTCAATTCAATATCGATTCAGCAAATCCTCTGAATCGATTCACCTCCTGGCCAGTGGGGGGCGCTGTGCACCTTTTCAGTGTTTATACAGCTGCCACCAGTCGCAGAAGAAGACATGCTTGCAGAGTGATAGGATTAAGAGCCGTACATGAGAGTGATTTAATGGCTGTTTATCAGTATTTTCTGTGTAAATAATGTAAAATATTAAACACAACAGCATTAGTATCACTCTGGAGTGTTTTCTTTTTGTTATTTTGTAGTATTTTCTCTGTGTTTTGCCGTATTTCTGACATATTTTCTGCGTGTTTTATCATCTTTTTTTGCCATTTTCTTTTTGATCATGGTTTGTTTTTTATGGATTCCATAAATAGTGATTTTAGAAATACTGGAGGAAGAAGTGTTGAGATCTCTGTCTTCAGCTGGACAGGAACTGCTTCAGGGACTATCATCAGTAAAAGAACGCCTGGACATGGTCTAATATAACAGGCTGTAACATGGACACTAAATGCTGCAGGCAAACAAAAATGTTTGAGTTTATGTTAAATAGGTGAAGTTTATTTATGGTCATCTCGAAAATTTCTACATGTTCATTTACAATTGTTTATGAAGAGAATCCTGTTGAAAATTCAAAGCCATTTTTATTCTTTTCTTGTAATTACACACTGCTTTAAGTGTTATAACATAATAATGACAAATACTTGCAAGAATTGTTTACTTTTATTTCTTGTGAAAAGAAGGTGAAAAATGTATTGAAAGGACAATTCCTGACACATTTATTGACAAAAAAGTCCAGGTGGACATTTATTATTATAGTGTTAACTATCATGTTTTTACTTTTGTACTCCATATGCGCAAATAAGTTATTACTGTGCAAATTTTTATTTTCAGATTGCTCAAAAATATGAGGTGACATACCACATATGTTCACATTGGCAACAAAATTAAAAAAAGTCAATAATTATCAACAGGTACTCTAATTATTTGTGTAATTCTACTTCTTACTGAATCGATACTGATCTGAATCGCCACCTAAAGAATCGAAATCGAATCGAGTTGTATATATGTGTATATATATATGTGTGTGTATATATATATATGTGTGTGTGTATATATATATATATATATATATATATATATATATATATACATATATATATATATATATATATATAAATTTGAAGTTGTACATTGTAAACATGTTCATTAACATTGATTCAAAAATACAGCACCTGTGTGTGAGTCCATGTAATAATGACAATGATGATTAAAAGTTATCCTTAAGTAAACTGATAAAACCGCATTAGTCTAAACATTGCGGTCTGTGTTAAAAGAGAATATTCCTGGAAGTGATTCTGGATGTAGACATTTTTTCTGAACATTAAGCCAACAATTTTGTTTGTTTTGTTTTGTTTTTTATTTTGCTTTGACTGTATTGACAGACTCCTGTGTTTTCATCGCTCTGAAGTGTGTGGTGTGCTTGTATCTAAAGCTAGTGAAGTCACAAAACAAAACCAGAACCTGAGGATGAAAATGTTCTTGTGTTTCCTCTCCGTCCCTCAGATCATCTCAGTGACGGGGTTTGTGGACGCTGACAGAGACGACCTGAAGCTGATGGCGTACTTGGCTGGAGCCCGATACACAGGATACCTGTGTCGCAGTAACACCGTGCTCATCTGTAAAGAGTAAGATGATCAGCCCTAATCACACTTGATAATGTTTTATTTTGTTACTGTTTCCACCACATTTGGTGTGTTGTTATAGCAGCTAGTTTATCAGGTGGTCTCTTTAACTTCACAGTTCATTGGGGTCACCTGCTGGGGTAGGGCCCTATAAAAACCATTTTTTTCCCCAGATTTCTTTTTTTCTCATACTCTTTTTTTTTAATTTGGTTTTATTTTTTGAGAATTCGGTTTTTAGGATTTTTTGCAAATTTAGCCACGAGACACTGTATAAAGTAATGAAATATAGACAGTTTATTCAGTTATAACTGAAAAATTCAATGCTTCCACGCATTTCAATGCCTTTCAACCGTTATTTAACAAAAGTGCATAAAAATTGCAACAGCCTTTGCAGTAAACAATAAAACATTTTTTGTTTTGAAATTCAATCTAACTTTAGTGGAAACATCAAAAAACATGATAAACTTTAATTTCAAATCTCATCTGAAGGACAACACTAGTAGGTATTATTAGTCCTTCAGCTCCTGCAGGTTTTCCAGCGATTACCGACATGTCCATTGAAGTACCTCAGCCTCTATCTGTTTAGCTCAGTGAGTGACTCTCGTTTGTCTTTGAGAAGAGTCTTGTATTTTCTGAAGCTCTTTTCACAGTCCACTGAGCTAACTGGGAAGTAGATGTAGGGGAAAGCTACATCTGAAACTCTTGGGAATCCAGCTCTCATGCCTCTCTAATAGTCAGCAAGGTCTAGATCATCTGGCAGGGCTTCTCTGGACGCACAGTGCTGATAGGCCAGCCACTGTTCACTGAGCTCCGCTGACGGGTTTGCAAGGGGCTTCAGTCCACTTGGCCGTTGCTGGAACCTGCCTTGGATCAAACACCCTTATCTGCCTGTAGAATATCAATAATAATAATGTCGAAATATCAGTATTTGTTTGGCTACATAGCACAATTCCAAACAGCTATTCCAAAGTCCTCCACAGTATTGACATAGAATTAATATAATTTAAAATAAAGAAAACCTCTCTGGCTGGATGTGTGCCCCAGTGTTTGGAGATGGCTTCATGGAGATTTTCAAGCACCTCCCTCCTCTCTCTAACCTCCATATTATTCAGCAAACCATCAGTCTTAGCACCAAAACCATGTTTTAGCTGTTCCATTGACTAGACTGGATCCCAAATCTTCCATTACATTGTATGCAGATACAGCTGTGGGACGGAGGGTTCCCTTCAGAATAGTCAGAGCTATCATCAGTTTGGAGCAACCCTCTGAGATGAAGGTTGGCTTGAAAGTGAGAGCCCTCACCTTCCTCTCTCCTCCGTTTCCACCTGGCTGAGGATGTTTGTGACAGCCATGCTTGTTGACTGCTCTTCCATCAGGAACTCTCTGTACAGATGAAGATGATCTGCAAAACCAGCTATTCCATCTGGTACACACTGCTTCAGGAGGAGCACTGGCAGGGTTCCCACACATCCTGGAAAACCTGGAAAACTTGGAAAATGATTGACCAATTTTCTAGTCATGGAAAACATGTGGAAAATGAGGAAAAAAAGTAAAATGTCCTGGAAAAGTCCTGGGAAATGATTTCTAGAAAAGAGAGGGAACACTGACTGGCTTGCTGATGAGGAAGCGCCCCCATCTTCTCTTTCTGGCATCATTTATAAATATTCTTAATTCCCCATGTGAGAGAGCAGCTGTAACATTGTGATCAATACATTTGCCTAATTTTGATGCATCAACTATATATTTACGATGAATTAATGCTTATACTTAGGGCTGAACGATTTATCGTTTTCGGATAGAAATCACAATTTCAGACAATGCAATGTTACCGCCAAAGCAGCAACTTTTTGCTGTGCTCCTGAGTGACCCAGGATCTGTTGTGTCCACTATTTTACAAATTTGCAGGCAAGTTGCATTTACAGAAGTGCTGGTAAGCAGCCAACAATACAAAGCCTCTGTTTAGGAGTAGAAGTTGGAGTATCCCTTAAATAATAGAAACAGATTATTTATCATCAATATTAGATGATGAATAATGTGTTATGTGCTTTTGATCATTTATTTCCTCCCCGTTGTCTAAACTGTAAACATAGTGAATATTGCGCTGAAGCTTGATTTGAAGAAAATCGTGGAAAAAAATTGAAATCACAATATCTGCCAGGAAAATTGCAATTAGATCTTTTCCTGAAATCTTTCAGCCCTACTTATAATGTTAGCTTATCGATGACAATGTTAAGGATGCTGCAGTCCCATGCATCGGTGCTCTCATCAACAACAACAGAATACTTCCTCACACAGATTTTGTCAAGCACGGAAGAAGTGCAGTGATTAAACAAAGCAGGCAGGTAATGCTGATGAAGGCAGCTCACATTCTCCAGTAAAGCCCCCCCCCCCCCGTTTGCAGTGTTTCACCAGAAAAGGGTGCAGCTTTGGTTGCTTCTCCAACGGGATGTCAGATTCAGTGCAAAGAGCCACAAAATCCTCGACAAGCTCGCGTCTTGAATTCGTAGATGTGTTACAGGCACCAGTTGTTGTCTGAAGCGGCGTGGTGGACGTGGCCTTTTGCTGCAGTATGGTGTTCCTCCTTTTTCTTCAGGTGTTTGTCATTCTTCAGGTGCTCCTCACACGCATCTTTGTCCAATCAACAGTATGTTGATAAAATTTGCAGAACATTTGATTGCCTGGCACATAATAGTTGTTGGGAAACTGCTCTGCTCTGTACCTTGGAGTGATGCGGGAGTTTTGTAGCTTCTTTGCCAACTTAGCCGCTGTGACATGTTTGCATTGTTAATGAGGGGAGGAGGAGGGGTAGGGGAAGTGAAGCTGCATTGTCCCCAGCCTTAGTGACCCCCCCGGAGCATTTTCCCTAGAGATATGTTCCTCTTTATTCTGGAAAAAAACTTAAATGTCAGCCATTTCTGCGATATTCTGCGTTTTATGTCCAATCCAGCGATTCTGTGATTGTGGATTTTATAGGCCCTACAGGGGGCAGCAGAGCCTGAAAAAGGAGCACTAAGTACCTCAGGGTGTGGCCTCACTATTGCCTCGTTTCCTCTGAGTAAAACCGAACATTGAAGCCTGGTTCCTCTCAGTGGTCTGGTTTGGTCAGTACAGGTCAGTTCAGTCTGGAGCGGAGAGTCCTGATCCTGTTTGCCATTCCACCTTCAGCTATACCTTCATTGAGAGGAGGTATGTGTACTGGGAGGAGAGGGTCGCCGGCTAAGTTAATGTGTGATGTCACAGCCGCGCGACACTGTGCAGCGGTCTGCGGTAGAGCGCAATTTTAAAGGGCACTCCAGTCCTCAATGGAGCATCGATTCAGTCTTTACAGCAACAGCAGAGAACAGATCACCCTAAAACCACAGATTATGAAAACATGGAGATAATCCCTGTGCTTAGCTCTACCCTTTAGGGTTGCTTTCATGGTATTTTTTGGGTATGAGGAGAAAGGGAAACACCAGTAGATGCGTGCCGGACTGAGCAGAACTGAACCAGACTGAGCTGAACTGAATTGGACTGAGCTGAGCTGAGCTGAGCTGAGCTGAGCTGAGCTGAACTGAACTGGACTGAGCTGAGCTGAGCTGAGCTGAACTGAACTGGACTGAGCTGAGCTGAGCTGAGCTGAACTGAACTGGACTGAGCTGAGCTGAGCTGAGCTGAACTGAACTGGACTGAGCTGAGCTGAGCTGAACTGAACTGGACTGAGCTGAGCTGAGCTGAGCTGAACTGGACTGAGCTGAGCTGAGCTGAGCTGAGCTGAGCTGAGCTGAACTGAACCGGACTGAGCTGAACTGAGCTGAACTGAACCGGACTGCTTGGTTGAAACGCAGCTCATGATTTTTTCTGGATGTGCTTCGACGCTCAGATCTTATACCTTAACACCACCGGTCTCATTTAAATTAAGGAGCCTCTTCAAATAAAAAGCTTCACTTCCATAAGGTGTATTTATTCATCAGCAAGCTGCTGTTTAAGTTTCTTTGACTATAAGATCATATTTAAAGAGAAAAATACTTTGAGAGCATCAGTTCCTCACCATCCCTCGCTGCAGCCCCAATTGTCGGGTTGCAGAGGTTTGACATAGTCATTGTTATGCAAGTAACAAATAAGTCTCAAGTCATGGCCCTAAAGTCAAGACAGGCAAGTCTCAAGTCAAGTCCTAAGTCCTACAGTTGGAGTTTTGAGTCCTTTGGAGTCTTTTTCGAGTCTATCTTGGCTGCTTCTGGTCTGTCATGTTGTGCATCACTGGGTTTGACTTAAATATATTTGTTTTGGGGGTGCTGGTTTGGCGGGGTGGTTAGCAACCATGCACGTCCCATATACATACTTATGCTGGCCCGGGTTCGAATCCAGCCTGTGGCCAGTTTGCAGAGTGTCTTCCCCTACTCTCTCACCCCTTTCACAAGCCTATCCACTGTCATCCACTCCTGTCACTCTCTCCTATCAATAAATGCCCCCCCCCCCCCCCCCCCCCCCAAAAAAAAAAAAAAAATATATATATTTGTTTTCCTGGTTGAATGTTGGCTAGAATTGGCTGACAGGTCAATTTCTGTAAAACAGACCCAATCGTTTCAGGGGTTGCATTTACAGCTATAGGGAATCAATAAAAAGATATACTTTTCAAACCTAAAGTAACTCCCCCTTCACATTTTTTGAACTTGATAATGTAGGGCCCTATAAAATCTGTGTTATTTTTTTCTCATGTTCCATTTTAGTTTTTCCCATATTCCGTTTTTTTCGTATCTCTATGTGTCCAGTCAACAGTATGTTGACAAAATTTGCCGAACGTTTCATATCCTAACACGTAATTATCATTGGCTGACTGCTCTGCCCTGTACTCTGGAGTTAGCCAGGAGTTTCGGAGCTTCTTTGCCAATTTACGCACTGCTTGATGTCGCTCATGTCGCTCGCGCCGTGTCGCTCGTCGCCCCTCAACGCCAGCAATCATTGAAAATGAACGGCAGCTGGACGCCGATGATGCACAGATCGCTTTTGGTGTGAACGCAGGGTCAGCCGGTGTCTCAGACGGCCGCTGTGACATGTTGACGTTGTTAATGAGGAGTATTTGTTCAGTTAAATGTTATAGTTTTATATTAACAGTTATTTATTACAAAGTTTTAGTGATTTTTACCATGGCTGATGCAAGTGTGAGAGAAGGACTGCCCCACAGCAGCAGCAACAGAAAAGTTTGTTTTTGATTCATTTTAGTTGAAAGTGTGGAAGACAGCAGAGTCTTAAAGGTTCCATATTTTGCTCCTTTTCTGCAGTTTAACATGGATCCTAGATGTCTTCATGAAACGTTAGTAACATGCTTTGGTCCAAAAAGCCTATGAATCAAGCCCAGCTGCATTCTGTCCATGCTCACATAACCACTCTATTTAGAACGGCTGGTTTTGAGGGTGGTCGCCTTAATATGCTAATGAGCCAGAGCAGAGCTGTATACATAACGGCAATTCCCGATAGTCCTTCAGTGTAACTCGAGCGAAGCGGGCACCAGCCACGCGCCGCTTCAAGTCCTGAACACACATGAACCCTTAATTCATGCCGGTTACCGCATACACAGTCACAGCAGCGAAACTCTTTTTCCCCAAACATCACAGGTCAATGCACAACATGCTAGCCACAGTGGGATAGCCACAACTTAGCCTACCTTCCGGGCTAACGTTAACACAAACGGAGGGACCTGGGGTTGGGTAAAGGACTGATTATATTCAGCCAACTGTTAAGTTTCTCTTCCTGAACACACACGAACCACAAATTCATGCCATTTAACAGATAACAGCGATCTTGTTTCCCCCAAACATCACAGGCTAACGCACAACATGCTAACCTCAGCCTAGTCACCACAGTGGGGCTGATTATATTCAACCAACTGTTAAACTTCTCTTGACTAATGTAAGAATGCTCATACACTGAAGTTTATCCTTCAGACTTTCAACAAGTAACGTGAACATTGACGAACATGTTGTGCAGTTACCTCTAGTTCACTTCAACCTGCTGTTAGCATTAGCTTGAGCAATTAGCAAAATAAATACTACACAGTATTAAAATACTCACATTTCCATCATCAGGTTTGGTGATGGATTGTTGGTACTGATCCTGGATTCAGGAAAAGTCTAGTTCCCAGTCCTGTGTTGAACTGACTGAAGTTGCAGAAGCAGTTGGACGTGAAGTGACTGACACACACATACAGGTTTTAGCCGACTGTAGCTGCTCATTCCCTTCAAAAATAAAATTAATCCACTGGGCCTCCGAGGCTGGTAGCCTTTATGTGAAGATCTATGTGGCTGTTTACAGCCAACAACCGAGCAGTGACAGCTTCTGAGCTTAGACATGTTGAACACAGATCTCTCACTAAGAATATAAACAACATGGCTGCTCTTCACAGAGGAATCTCTCCAGCAGGGGGGAGGGGGACACTCAGGTAGACCAATCAGGTTAGGTATGCAAATCAAAAATACACTGTTAGGTAACAGTATATCCACTGACTCAACAGCTCGCCAAATGCCATGAGTTTACATTCATGCAGCCTGCTAAATACAGGTTTTGTTGTCTACTCTCATTTTCTATCCGAAAACGATAAATCGTTCAGCCCTAATTATAAGCATTAATTCATCGTAAATATGTAGTTGATGCATCAAAATTAGGCAAATGTATTGATCACAATGTTACAGCTGCTCTCTCACATGGGGAATTAAGAATATTTATAAATGATGAAATAGGACAGTTAACAGAATAAAAAAAAGCAGCTGTCTACGTCAAGCTGTGCCTTTACTGTGACACAATATGTGGGCTGGGAGGAAGGCCAAATACCCAAAAATGTGTTCAAAGCCGTAAAAAAGTGTTTTTTTGCATAATATGTCCCCTTTAACCAAAATGGAAAAAGCATGTTGTCTGATCCATATTCATGTATTTTCAATCAAATTAGCCCATAACAAAGTTTCTGCAGATGCTCACAAAGTCTTGATTTTGGGTTTTTTTGTGATTTATGGTCATAAAAATAAGTGTTATATTTATCACTGTGTGGGGTCTTCAATTTTAGATGGCAGGCTGGCCCAGGCTGTTTAGGGCCACTTAAGAAAACACCTATTTAATATGGTTGCAGCAGTTTGTTTATCAAGCTTTAAATGTATTTATGTCCAAGTGCAAACACACCTTCTTTAAGGCCGGTGCTCCTTTCCCCTTTTTGGAAGAATAACATGATCTGACCTCATCTTATCAAATTAATGTTTTGCACCCTGACTCAGTTGGTTAAAGTAACAGTCTTAATCAAATCAACCTTTTGGCTCATCATGGAAAAATTAATTATATACTGCACATACTTGAAAAAACCTCATGATTTTTCCTCAATTGAGCTCTTAAAGTGGTCCCAAAGTCTTGAGTGTGGCGTCAGAGAGTTTGTATGACCCTGGAACAGAATCAGGCCCCCTTCTGTCTGGATCTCTCTAATCCTCTTTCCCTGGTGGACTGACTGTGAGCCTCTCCCTCTGCAGGCCGGGCGGGCTGAAGTACGAGAAGGCCAAGGAGTGGAAGATCCCGTGTGTGAACGCTCAGTGGCTGTGCGATGTCCTGCTAGGAAACTTTGAGGCTCTCAGACAGATCCAGCACAGCAGATACTCCAACTACACTCTCCCAGAACCTCTGATACCTAACCCACAGCTGGTCCAGAACCTGCTGGGTACGTACTGAACCACCAAGCACTGAAGAAACCTGAGTGAGGTTTATCAGACAGACAAGCCTCTTTTTAAAGTGAGCTGGATCAGAAATATATATATATAAATATATATATGAAGTATATATATATATATACATATATATGTATAGACATATGTATGTATGTATGTATGTATATGTATAGACATATGTATGTATGCATGTATATGTATAGACATATGTATGTATGCATGTATGTATGTATATGTATATATGTGTATATATGTGTATGTATGCATGTATGTATGTATATATGTATGTATGTATGTATGTATGTATGTATGTATGTATGTGTATATATATATATATATATATATATATATATATATATATATATATATATATATATATATACACACATATATATATATATATATATATATATATATATATATATAGAGAGAGAGAGAGAGAGAGAGAGAGAGAGAGAGAGAGAGAGAGAGATAGATAGATAGATAGATAGATAGATAGATAGATGGATGGATAGATGGATAGATATGTATATTAGATTAGATAGTACTGGATTCAGTAGCAGTTCAGTATTACAGATTAAAGACATCCGAACAAAAATATAAATAAAATAAAAATAAAAAATAGTATTTAATAAATATATGTATAAATAGCATACATATATAATATGTAAATAGTATACTAGTATATTGTATAGTATAAATAAGTATATGCATACACATATATGTATACATAAGTGTGTGAGAAAAGAAATGTCCCATTATTATGTTCTTATGTGGTAAACAGCACAAACATTGAACTTTATGTTGTCTGTTGTAAAACGTCACAGTATTTAATGATGCACAGTTCAGAGCATTTTACATTTTATTGTTTTTTTTTTTTTTTACAGCTGCTTGGAGATCTCCAATCAAAGTCTCTCCTGAATCTTTAGCTGTAAGTTTAAGGCAGATTCGTATTTTATTTATTTATTTATTTTTGTGTCAGAAACAGATCATTTATCGATTACATACACACGTGGACAGAATTGTTGGTACCCTTCCGTTAAAGAAAGACAAACCCACAATGGTCACTGAAATAACTTGAAACTGACAAAAGTAATAATAAATAAAAATTTACTGAAAATTAACTTTTGAATTGTGGTTCAACAGAATCATTTTATAAACCATAAAATAATGAAACTGGCCTGGACAAAAATGATGGTACCCCGAGAAAAGATTGAAAATGGTTTGACCATAGGGACATGTTAAACTAAGGTGTGTCCTGTAATTATCATCACAGGTGTCTTCAAGCTTGTAATCAGTCAGTCTGCCTATTTAAAGGCTGAAAAGTAGTCACTGTGCTGTTTGGTATGGTGGTGTGTACCACACTGAACATGGACCACAGAAAGCTAAGGAGAGAGTTGTCTCAGGAGATTAGAAAGAAAATTATAGACAAGCATGTTAAAGGTAAAGGCTGTAAGACCATCTCCAAGCAGCTTGATGTTCCTGTGACTACAGCTGCACATATTATTCAGAAGTTTAAGGTCTACAGGACTGTAGCCAACCTCCCTGGACGTGGCTGCAAGAGGAAAATTGATGACAAATTGAAGAGACGGATAATACGAATGGTAACCAAAGAGCCCAGAACAACTTCCAAAGAGATTAGAGGTGAACTCCAAGGTCAAGGTACATCAGTATCAGATCACACCATCTGTCACTGTTTGAGTCAAAGTGGACTTAAAGGGATAGTTCAGTATTTTTGAAGTGGGGTTGTATGAGCTCCATATGGCCACTATGTACCTTAGATGCAGTAGAGTGTTCTCTCCTCTCCCTCAGTGAGACACAGTCTGTAAGAGTCTGTTACGCAGATATAGCCGCAAGCAGGGAAGTATCGTACCAAGAACAGAGGGTATTTTCACCGCCTGCAAGAAATCCCTCAAAAAATAACACCACAGTATAAGAGTACGCTACCTATACATGTTTTTTAGTGCATTCACTTTTTGGAAAAATAAAGTTTATCTGGAACTAACCGGCTCACGTCACGTATTCCTCAGCGCAGCCGTGAGCCGCTGAATCACTCCGCCTCCCTCTCAGCTGATGTAAACATAACAAGCTAGCAACCTCAGACGCCGGTTGTAGCCTCGTGTAACTTTTATCAAGTTTTGTAATTCTTTTGTTCTGACTCTTAGTTATGCGAGGAAAAGACAACGTAGGAAATTAAAAACGAGTGATTATCACAGCAACAATGAAGTTCCATTCACTTTGGAGCCAAGAGGATACCTGTGTGAACCGGAGTTCACAGGAGAAGAGCTGCTGCAGATGGAGACCGAACAGGCCTTACCCCGAGTGCTACTGCTGCCGACTTCAGGATCTGTCTGAGTCAGAGGATGCTGGTGACTCTCATGCCGTCTGTGTCACAAATCAAACTGATTTTCCTGCTCTTCTGAATCCTGGAATTTTGCGGACATTATTCAATTTCCCGAAGACAAACTGGAAAAAACGTCCCAAACCTGAAGGACCTAATGACAGTTTATCCTCAAAGTAAGTAATAATGATCTGTCAGAGACAAACAAGCAGAGTGGAGGAGGCTGTTTACCATAACATTGCAGACTACTTGTGTGTGTTTCTCACTCTCACACACACACAACCATCACTGTTGTGTATTAGCATTGCGCAGCTCTCGCAAGTGCTGCCTGGAGGAATACGGGACGTGAGTCGGTTAGATCCAGATACACTTTATATTTCCGAAAAGTTAATGCACTTAAAAACATGTATAGGTAGCGTACTCCTAAACTGTGGTGTTATTTTTTGATGGGAGTTCTTCTAGATGGAGAAAGTACCTTTTGTGCTTGGTACGTTACTTCCCTGTTTGTGGCTAATTCTGTGTAACAGACTCTTACAGACTGTGGCTTACTGAGGGAGAGGAGAGAACGCTCTACTGCATCTAAGGTACTTAGTGGCCATATGGAGCTCATACAACCCCACTTCCAAAACTAAACTGTCCCTTTAATGGAGAACGACCGAGGAGGACACCACTGTTAAAAGCAAATCATAAAAAAGTGAGACTGGATTTTGCCAAAATGCATATTGACAAGCCACAAAGCTTCTGGGAGAATGTCCTTTGGACAGATGAGACAAAACTGGAGCTTTTTGGTAAGTCACATCAGCTCTATGTTTAAAGACACAAAAATGAAGCATACAAAGAAAAGAGCACTGTACCTACTGTGAAACATGGAGGAGGCTCAGTTATGTTCTGGGGCTGCTTTGCTGCATCTGGCACAGGGTGTCTTGAATCTGTGCAGGGTACAATGAAATCTCAAGACTATCAAGGCATTCTGGAGCCAAATGTGCTGCCCAGTGTCAGAAAGCTTGGTCTCAGTCACAGGACATGGGTCCTCCAACAGGATAATGACCCAAAACACACAGCTGAAAACACCCAAGAATGGCTCAGAACAAAACATTGGACTATTCTGAAGTGTCCTTCTATGAGCCCTGATCTAAATCCTATTGAACATTTGTGGAAGGAGCTGAAACATGCAGTCTGGAGAAGACACCCTTCAGACCTGAGACAGCTGGAGCAGTTTGCTCATGAGGAGTGGGCCAAAATACCTGTGGACAGGTGCAGAAGACTCACTGAGAGTTACAGAAATCACCTGATTACAGTGATTGCCTCAAAAGGCTGTGCAACAAAATATGAAGTTAAGGGTACCATCACTTTTGTCCAGGCCAGTTTCATTATTTTGTTTTTTAGAATGATTCTGTTCAACTGCAATTCAAAAGCAATTTCTGATTTTCAGTACATTTTTATTTATTTTTACTTTTGTTAGTTTCAAGTTGTTTCAGTGACCACTGTGGGTTTTTCTTTCTTAATAGAAGGGTACCAACAATGTTTTCCACATGTGTATTGCTGGTCAGCCTCTCTGTCACCGATGTGTTGTATCACAGGAGTTTAGTTCTGCTCCATTTATACTCTGCTGTCTTTATTTAGAGTCTCCAGCTGCAGCTCAAACAGAGGATCGGTGACCAGCCGGCTAATAAGAAGGCCAGGTGAGGGCGTGACACCCATCAGACATTATTGATCCTGATCTGCATGGATTGATCGTATTGATGATGTTATGTGTGTGTGTGGGAGTGCAGGCTGGATGATGTGCAGTCTCCAGGTCAGAAGCTCCCTCCTGAGTCCACTCCTCGGGTCATGTTCACAGGGTTTGAACCCAACCAGGTGCAGCAGTACACAAAGGTAACTCACACAGACACACTATAAAGAAACGACACAATGCCAAAAGCATTCAGAAATGACTCTGCACCAAATCAGAGAGCTGCTGTGCAAACACTCACAGATTTGGTTCTCTGCTCTGTGGAATTCAGTTTCCACTAAAAAAATCTGACAAACTTTTTATTTGGAGGTCAAGAAACTTAAATGGTGCCCTGAATTGGTAAGTCTTTGACAATCGTGGGGCAAATGGTTTAGCCTGCGTGTAATTATGAGTAAAAGCTCACTTCACAAACAGATAGATGTGCCTGGATAGATAAATGCAAAGATAAATAGGTGAATAAAGGCCTTATTGATCTTGAAGGGTATTCAAGCACCCGGCAGCAGTCATAAAACACACACGACATGTGAAGGAATAAGTTTGAGATCATCAACACCTGCTACCTCTGGATTCAAACTGCCCCAGTGGTTTCAGCCTTTGCTGGTGCCCCTGTTGGATGTACCTTTTAGCCACACATACAGGAACAGGTCCTACAATCACCTGCTAATGGAGAGACATCAGAGTGAAGGCTGCTGCTACTGAGGAGGTGTGGGGTTCATTTCCTTGCTCAAGGGCGCCTCAGCAGTGCCCAGGAAGTCAGCTGCCACCTCTCCAGCTACCAAACCAACTTCCAAACATGGCTCAAGTGCTTGAGGACTTACCTCCTCTGCCCTGAAAATAAGGCTTCCTGTGCACGAACACAACATGGTCCTCATGTCCACCTGTCTGTCTGTGTTCTCTGCAGAGGTTACACTCGTTAGGGGGGGAGGTGGCCGACAGCAGTCAGAAGGTGACCCACCTGGTGGCCTCTAAGGTGACTCGGACTGTGAAGTTCCTGACTGCCATGTCTGTGGTCAAACACATCGTCAGCCCCGAGTGGCTGGAGGAGAGCTGGAGGAGCCAGAAGTTCCTTGGTAGGTCTCAGAGTTAGCGAAAGGTTGTCCATGAGGGCTCAGGCTGGAGAACGTCATCAGGCCTTTAAATATGAAGACGTCTTTGTTTCAGTGTCACAGAATTTAATCTGTTAATCAAGCTCCATTGAACATCATCTTGGTCAGTGCTGGAAATCAAAAGACATTTTGACTTTTAATCTATTTACGTGTTTCCAGGTCTGTACAGAAATGATAATATTCAGACACATCATTAATGTAAAATCAATTCAACAAAAATAAGTAACTAATAAGGTAAGTTAAAATGGTTTCTACAGATCCATAAAAGTCTTCAATTATATTTAAGAAAATGTCGAGGAGCCTGGATGATCTGAAGTTGCAGAGTACTAAAACAGGCCTGACCGAGAAAATCAGGGCTGAGGATGTCTTCATGTTCTTCAGCTGAGGGTTTTCTAGTTTGATGGTTTTGACCTGCCAATGCTGGTTCTCCTGTGTGTTTGTCTGAATTTATGCAGATGAGCAGCCGTACTCTCTGAGGGACGCAGAGGCTGAGATGTTGTTCAGCTTCAGTCTGGAGGAGTCGCTGAGGAGAGCTCACAGCACGCCGCTCTTCAAGGTCAGGCCACACCACTGAACCAGTGAATACAGAAGTGACTGTAGAGACGCTGTCCTCTGCCTCAACCTCTCTCAACCTGTTTCTCTCTCTTTGTTCCTGCTCCTCCTCCTCCTCCTCCTCCTCCTCCTGCCCCTCCTCCTGCTCCTCCTCCTCCTGCTGCAGGGTAAATTCTTCTACCTGACCCCAGGTGTGTGTCCCAGCCTGGGCACCATGAAGCTGATCCTGGAGAGTGCTGGAGGGAAGCTGCTGACCAAACAGCCGTCATACAGGAAAATCATGGAGCACAAACAGAACAAGGTCCTGGAAAGTCCTGGAATCCTTACAGGAGTCTGGAAGAGATCAGGATTATTTATAGAAAACTCTTTATGTTGCATGTTATAAGCATGCCCTTAGGGGTCATTGAGATGATCAGAAATCCTGAAACCAGTTTGACTTTGTGTTGCAGAATCTTCCAGAGATTATTTTGATCTCCTGTGATAACGACCTCCACCTGTGCCGAGAGTACTTCATGAAGAACATCGGTAACACACACACATTAAACCACAATGATATGATTCCACATGTTTCAGCAGGGCACTCTCTGTCTTTAACATCTGAAAACATCTTTAATAATCCGGAATTAGTCCAGTCTGAGTCTCCTGAAGAAGAACGTCTTCATCAGCGGCACAGTTTACAGACGTGCTGTACACACCTCTAAATTCACTTCTCACACATGAGAAAGGAGTGAGATCAAATAAACTGAGTTATAAAACATCATTAGTGAAATGTAAGCTACAGTTTAAGAGCTTGATGACCAGGAACAAACTGAGGCCTCAGAAGTCTTGAACTTGGCCTGTGGAGGTTTGAGGTCACCTTCACACCATTAGTCCAGTTTGCTTTCTTGAAAGTCCGATTGATTTGGTGTGAAAGCGCACATAGACCAAAGAACTGAACTCTTGACCATCTAAAAGTGGGGCTCTCATTACGCCCTCCAAGTGAACTAGAGCTCCGTTTAGCAGTGGGAGTGAAAGCCATCCAAAACAACAAGGATCAAACCTACTGAGCAAACCAAGGAGTAGTTCATCCTTCTCATAACAACTCAAAATCTACAAGTCCACGAGGAACAGAACACAGATCTCTGCTGTAAATATTCCATCTTCATCTGAGCAGCATAAATACTTCATCTTTATTTCATCACTCAGTATACTCATGAGCTGCTTTGAGCTAAACGAGTTGTTACTGGATGTCATGGTGGAGCAACAACAGGCCAGATGGCAGAAAAGGAGACCACGGCTACAGCTCCATCTAGAGTCAGTATTACACTTAATTTGACTGGCTTTGCATTCATCTTCGGTTGATGTGTTGGACTTTAAATCTGTCATTGTTTTTATCAATCAGGTATGGATATGGTTTAGTTTATGGAGTGTTTGGTTACAGTAAAACTGCAGAACAGGAGAGTAGAGCGAAAGATGGACCTTTGTGAGGCTGGAAGGCAACAGGACCTCAGATCAGTCATTGTTAGAGCTTCAGGAAAGTTGTGGCGATGAAAGAAACACACTGCAGGGTTGACCATGTCAACAGCTTAGTTCACATAAACTGTAGTTTTGGTAAAAACTTGGTCTCCTGATGTTGTTTGTTATCTTTGTTTCTCCAGATGTCCACAACGCTGAGTTCATCCTCACCGGAGTTCTGACACAGAAACTGAACTACGACTCATATCCTTTCAGCCAATCAGGAGTTATCTCAATATTTAACAAGTTTATCACGTATGTTGTTCTCCCAGTTCTTAGGCTTGACACACCAACCAAACACATGCCTGTTTGATCAGTAAAGGGTGGATCCATGATGTTTAATTTTCTATTTGTCTTTTTCTGTGTCTGATCAGCAGCTGAAACAGAGACTCACCACATTTAACCAGCATGAACGTGATCTCCATTTAAACACCGTGTTTGTCAGGGGTCTACCTGCTCTTTAATTATATATCCAGGGTAATTCAGTGTATGATGTTTGCCTCTGAGTGTGAAAGCCTATTTCTTTAACAGTCACACGTACAGATTCACCTGATGAAGAGTCATCATCATCATCATCATCATCATCAGCGTGAGGATGAGGAGTGTACAGCTGTCTGATTTTTCTATCTGCAGATTTTTGTGTTTTTGTAGCTTTTTGTAACCTGTTGGAATAAATACATAAATGGATGATGTTATTTTTGTGAAATGAATGTTTAAATTATGGAGGATTTTAACCTTTTCCTGTTGTTCTCATAGAATGTGTCAAAGCTTTCAGCTGCTTTTGGAATAAAAACTACATCTGTTTGTGAAAAAAGCCTGGACTTTACTCTTTTTATGGCCTTAAGTGAATATTACTCTGACTGTAGCCTTAAGTGGATATTACTCTATGGTTTTAAGTGGATATTACACTGTGGCCTTAGATTGATATTACTCTGTGGCCTTAAGTGGATATAACGCTGTGCTCTGAAGTGGATTTTGTTCTGTCTGTGGTTGTAAGTGAATAATACTCTGTGGCCTTTAGTGGATATGACTCTGTCTGTAGTCTTAGGTGGATATTACTCTGTCCATGGCCTTAAGTGAATATAACTCTGTATGTGGTCTTAAGTGGATATTGGTCTGTCTGTGGCCTGAATTGGATATTACTGTGTCTGTGGTTTTGAGTGAATATTACACTGTGGTAACAGGTTGACATTACCCTCTGGCCTTAGGTCAATATAACTCTGTCTGTGGCCTTACATGGATATACCTCTGTGGCCTTAAGTGGATATAACTCTGTGGTTTTCAGTGAATATTACTCTGTCTGTTGCCTTAAGTGGACATTACTTTGTCTGTGGTCTTAAGAGGATATTAATCAGTCTGGGGCTGTAAGTGGGTATTACTCTGTCCATGACCTTAAGTGAATATAACTGTCTTCTGGCCTTAAGTGTTTATTACTCTGTCTGTGGTCTTAAGTGGACATTAATCTGTCTGTGACCTTAAGTGAATATAACTCTGTCCGTGACCCTAAGTGGATATTACTCTGTCTGTGGCCTTAAGTGGATATTACTTTATGTGTGGTTTTAAGTGGATGTTAATCCGTATGCAGCCTTAAGTGGATTTAAATGCTGCATGTGGCCTTAGGTGGACATTCATCTGTGGTTTTAAGTGGACATAACTTTGTGATCTTAAGTGTATTTAACTTTTAACTGTGGCCTAAAGTGGATATTACTCTGTCTGTGGTCTCAAGTGGATAGAACTCTGTCTGTGGTTTTAAGAGGATATTTCTCAGTCTGGGCCTGTATTGGGTATTAGTCTGTCCGTGACCTTAAGTGAATATGACGCTGTCTGTGGCCTTAAGTGCTTAATACTCTGTCTGTGGCCTTTAGTGGATATGACTCTGTCTGTGGACTTAGGTGGATATTAGTCTGTCTGTGGCCTAAAGTGGATATTACTGTGCCTGTGGTTTTGAGTGAATATAACTCTGTGGTAAAAAGTTGACATTACTCCCTGGCCTTAGGTCGATATAACTCTGTCTGTGGCCTTACATGGATATACCTCTGTGGACTTTAAGAAGACGTTAATCTGCATGTGGCCTTGAATGGATATAACTCTGTGGTTTTAAGTGAATATTACTTTGTCTGTTGCCTTCAGTGGATATTACTCTAACTGTGGCCTTAAGTGGATAGTACTCTGTCTGTGGTCTTAAGAGGATATTAATCAGTCTGGGGCTGTGAGTGGGTATTACTCTGTCCATGACCTTAAGTGAATATAACTGTCTTCTGGCCTTAAGTGTTTATTATTCTGTCTGTGGTCTTAAGTGGACATTAATCTATCTGTGGCCTTAAGTGGATATTACTCTTTCTGTGGCCTTAAGTGGATATTAATCCATGTGTGGTTTTAAGTGGATGTTAATCCGTATGCAGCATTAAGTGGATTTTAATGCTGCATGTGGCCTTAGGTGGACATTAATCTGTGGTTTTAAGTGGACATAACTTTGTGATCTTAAGTGTATTATACTTTTAACTGTGGCCTAAAGTGGATATTACTGTGTCTGTGGTTTTAAGTGGATAGAACTCTGTCTGTGGTCTTAAGAGGATATTTCTCAGTCTGGGCCTGTATTGGGTATTACTCTGTCCATGGCCTTAAGTCAATATAACTCTGTCTGTGGCCTTAAGTGCTTATTACTCTGTCTATGGTCTTAAGAGGATATTTATCAGTCTGGGCCTGTATTGGGTATTACTCTGTCTGTGGTCTTAAGTGGATATTACTCTGTCTGTGGCCTTAAGTGGATATAACTCTGTCTGGGACCCTAAGTGAATATTAATCTGTCTGTGGCCTTAAGTGGATGTTACTCTGTCTGTGACCCTAAAGTGGATATTACTCTGTGGTTACAGGTGGATATAAATCCCTGGCCTTAAGTGGATATTACCCTCTCTGTAGCCTTAAGTGGGTAGTATTCTGTCTTTGGTCTTAGTGGATATTATTCCATATGCAGCCTCAAGTTGATATTATTCTCTGACCTTAAGTGGACTTTACTTTGTTGTTTTAAGTTGATATTTTTCTATGCGTGACCTTAAGTAGATATTACTCTGTCCATGGCCCAAAGTGGATATTACTCTGTCTGTGGCCTTAAGTGGATATTACCCTGTCGATGGCCTAAAGTGGATATTACTCTGTATGTGGCCTTGGTTGGATATTAATCTGTGGTTTTAAGTGGACATTACTCTGTCTGTGGCCTTAAGTGGATATGACTCTGTGGCCTTAAGCGGATATTACCCTGTCGATGGCCTAAAGTTGATATTACTCTGTATGTGGCCTTGGTTGGATATTAATCTGTGGTTTTAAGTGGACATTACTCTGTCTGTGGCCTTAAGTGGATATGACTCTATGGTTTTAAGTGGATATTACTCTGTATGCGGTCTAAAGTGGATATTAATCTGTGGTTTTAAGTGGACATTACTCTGTGTGTAGCCTTAAGTGGATATTACTCTGATTGTGGGTTAAAGTGGTTATTACTCTGTGTGTGACCTAAAGTGTATTTAACTTTTAACTGTGGCCTAAAGTGGATATTACTCTGTCCATGGCCTTAAATGAATATAACTCTGTCTGTGGCCTTAAGTGTTAAATACTCTGTCTTTGGTCTTAGGTGGACATTAATCTGTCTGTGGCCTAAAGTGGATGTTACTCTGTCTGTGACCCTAAGTGGATATTACTCTGTCTTTGGCCTTAATTGGGTAGTATTTTGTCTTTGGTCTTAGTGGATATTACTCCATATGCAGCCTTAAGTTGATATAATCCTCTGACCTTAAGTGGACTTTACTTGTTGTCTTAAGTTGATATTACTCTGTGCGTGACCTTAAGTGGATATTACTCTCTCCGTGGCCTAAAGTGGATATTACTCTGTCGGTGGCCTTAAGTGGATATTACTCTGTATGTGGCCTTAGGTGGATATTAATCACTGGTTTTAAGTGGATATTACTCTGCATGCGGCCTTAGATGGATATTAATCTGTGGTTTTAAGTGGACATTACTCTGTCTGTGGCCTTAAGTGGATATTACTCTGATTGCGGCCTTAAAGTGGTTATTACTCTGTTTGTGAACTTAAGTGTATTAAACTTTTAACTGTGGCCTAAAGTGGATATTACTCTGTCCATGGCCTTAAGTGAATATAACTCTGTCTGTGGCCTTAAGTGTTTAATACACTGTCTTTGGTCTTAAATGGACATTAATCTGTCAGTAGCCTTAAGTTGATATTATTCTGTCGATTTTTAAATGGATATTATTCCATATGCAGCCTTAAGTTGATATTATTCTCTGACCTTAATTGGACTTTACTTTGTTGTCTTAAGTTGATATTACTCTGTGCGTGACCTAAGTGGATATTACTGTCTCCGTGGCCTTAAATGGCCATGACTCTGTCCGTGGCCTTAAGTGGATATTACTCTGTAATTGGCCTAAAGTGATATTACTTTTAGCTCTAAAGTGGATTTTACTCTGTGGCTTTATGTGGATATTACTCTGTGGACTTAAGTAGATATTTCTGTCTGTGACCCTAAGTGGATATTACTCTTTGGTTTTAAGTGGATATTACTCTGTGGTTACCAGTTCATATTACTCTGTAGTAGGGGTGTCCCGATCCGATATTGATATCGAATATCGGTCCGACATCAGCAAAAAAAATACATATCGGAATATATTGGCCTGCGTCTAAAATCTCTGATATAAGCTCTCCAATACAAGCAGTACATTCTAATTTATTATTTATTTATTTAATTCAGTTGTAAAATATGCTTATGTTTAAGTTAAACACAGTGGTTATTTTGCCATATAAAAATATATGTTTTTGTTTTTATTGGATTTATTGAGGTTACTTTCAGGGTCTTCTAATTTATTCTTTATTTGCTTAATTTAATTGTTGTATTCTTATGTTTAAGGTTAAAATTTATTAAACCCATTGGTTAATAACAAATGGGTCAGTTTTTCTCATACCTACTATTGCTGACTACTGTTCTCTGTTTGAGTAATCTCACTTGATCAAGCCTTTTCTTACAGTCCATACTACAAAATAAGTAATAAATGTATGTATGATTCCTGCTGATATCGTATCGGATCAATACCGGTATCTGCAAATACTCAAGGCTGCAATATCAGTATCGTATCGGAGGTGAAAAAATGGAATCGGGACACCCCTACTCTCTAGGCTTAAGTGGATATTACTGTATCTGTGGTCTTAAGTGGATATTAATCTGTCTGTGACCTTTAGTGGATATTAGTCTGTGACCTTAAGTGGGTAGTACTCTGTCTGTAGCCTTAAGTGGATATTACTCTGTCTGTAGCCTTAAGTGGATATTCTTTAGGGGTGGGAATCACCAGTTGCCCCACGATAAGATACTATCACAATACTTGATTATTATTAGTATTGCAATACAATATACTGATATTTTGCAATATATATATTCTTATTTTATATTATTTATAATGCATTTAAAATTGTGAAATAACACAATAAGAAAACATGTTATGAACTGAGAAAATAAATAAACAACACATCGCTTTGCTCCTCAAAGGTCGCTTTGCTGGTCCCAGTCATACAGCTCTATGAGTTGTATCACTTCCATCTGCCTGTATCCTTGAAGAAAGGATGTTTGGTGTCTTATATAATGTTACTTTTCTGTACCTCCACGATTAACTTTTCTTCGACCATGGTGTCGTGTTGCCTCTGGGACCCTCTGACCAACTGTTGACCTGATGCTCGTGCCATTGGTTGTGATGTAATGTCCACCTATTGAGGAGATTTACGTTCGGGAGTCCGTGCATTGTTTCATTTTGAAAGTACCGGATACCCCAGACGTTTGACTTCCCTTTCTGGTGCTTTCTGAAAGACAGTGAATTTACAAGGATTGGCAGCAGTCACACTGAAAACAGACCTGCCGCTGCCAGACTGGAGCAATAGGGGACTTTTGCTGAGCCACGGAGTCCCGGCTGTGGAAATGCTCTGATAGACTAGAGAGGGAGCAAAGTGCTCCGCAGTACGATACGCGGCCCTCTACTGACCCGCCATCTTTGGTGTACTAATTATTTCCTGATCTGCATGTTGACTGTCACCTTTGACCTTATTCGATAAAATAAATAAAATGTGCAGCAGCACTATCCAGTGGACAGATAGAGGAATGGATTTATTTTTATTCACAAGTATTTAATATTGCGATATAGGCTAAAATAATATTGATATTTTGCTGTCTTGAAACGATATATCATCACGTAAAATATCGCAATACTATGCTGAATTGATTTTTTCACCCACTCCTAATATTACTCTGTCTATGGCCTTAAGTGGATATTACTCTGTCTGTTACTTTGAGGGGATATTACTTTGTCTGTGGCCTTAAGTGGATATTACTTTGTAAATGGTAAATGGTAAATGGACTTGAGCTTATATAGCGCCTTTCTAGTTTTTGACTACTCAAAGCTGCTTTACACCGCAGGTCACACTTACCCATTCACACCCATTCGCTCCCACATTCACTCACTGATGGTTCAGAGTTTCTATGTGAGTTATCCATCAGTATCAGCTAACACTTTCACGCCCTTTCATGCCCATTTACATGCCACTGACGCAGCAGTGGGAGCAACTTGGGGTTAAGTGTCTTGCCCAAGGACACATCGCCATGTGTCGCCTGGAGCTGGGCTTGAACCTGCAACCTACTGATCACTGACCAAGCACACTTGTCTGTGGCTTTAAGTGGTTAATACTTTGTCTGTGACTTTGAGTGGATATTACTCTATCAGTGGCTTTAAAGGAATAGTTCAGTATTTTTGAAGTGGGGTTGTATGAGCTCCATGTGGCCACTTAGTACATTAGATGCAGTAGAAGGTTCTCTCCTCTCCCTCAGTAATCCACAATCTGTAAGAGTCTGTTATGCAGAACCAGCCACAAACAGGGCAGTATTGTACCAAATACAAAGGGTATTTTCGTCACCTACAAGAACTCTCATCAAAAAACAATACCACAGTTTAAGAGTACGCAACCTAGAACTTTTTTGAGTGCATTAACTTTTCAGAAAAATAAAGTTTATCTGGAACTCGCGGCAGTGCTGTGCGGAGGAATAGTTAGTTATGTATGTGGCCTTAAGTGGATATTAATTTCACCCCACTTTTAAAAACAATACAGGATGACTTAAACCGATGGATGACACTGCTGATTTCAATTTTAGGGACATATTGCTATAATATAAAACATGATACTACCAAAACTCAATTACTTATTTTCAATGACACTCTAGACACAACAGTAACATCATTCTGTTGGAAAAACAAAAAACCCAGGATAAAATTAACCACATTGCAACAGTCAGAAATACAAGGAGGCCTAGAAGCATCAAATTCCATCATTACTACTTAGCCAATCAGTCACAATACCTCACCAACTGGATCCACTCAACCCGTCACTATCACCCCTGGCTAGACATAGAACAGACAGACTGCCAAGACATATCAATCGGAGATCTTCCATTTATCAGTACCACAATCAAACATCACCACTGTTTCAAAAACCCTGCAATAGCTACAACTCTGACAGCTTGGTGGAAGATCAACAAAGTAAGAAACAACATTCTCACCCACAACTCAAACACCCATAAGGAACAATCCTGATCTCACTGCCATCAAATCACCCCTAACAGGAACTAAATGGGAGGAAAGGGGAATCCCACACCTCCACCACATCTTCATCAACAACACCTCCCTAACATTCCAACAGCTCACTGACACATATAACATTGACAAGAAATATTTCCTCCAATATATCAAACTCAAAGAGTCAATCAAAACTAAAGTAAACATCACAAACATCCACCTAGAACATCCACCATTATCATACAACATCAATAAAATAACACAAAGAAAAAACTGTACTCTCAAAACTATATAAACTCATATCCTCCAACAACCACCCACATCACATACCAATAAACAAATGGGAAAGAGACCTCAACATCCACACCAACAGTCAGTTTTGAAACAGAGTCTGCACAAACATATTCTCCATGTCCACCAACACTAAAATTCAGTTAATACAGTACAAAATCATCCAAAGAACACACCTCACACAGCATAAGATGCACATCATGGGATTCACTGACACTTGCACTCACTGCACACTCAACACCACTGACGACCACCTCCATGCACTCTTGCTCTATCCACCAATTCACAACTTTTGGAAACAAGTAACAGCCACTCTATCCCGATTCCTTGGCCACAACATCCCACTATCCCCCTCCGTCTGTAAACTTCGAAACCTAGAAGAACTCAACACTAACTCAAAATAAATCATAATACCCCTGCTCATAGCCCCAACTATTGCCAAGAAAACAATACTGCTCAACTGGAAAAACAGAAGAAACACAACAACAACACAATGGTTAGACCTTTTTACACAGCACATATTAATGGAAAAACAATCAGCAACCCAAAACAATCAGCTGGAACTTAAAAATATATACTCCACAGCTCCTGCCGCCATCGCAGTGCCTCAGTGCCAGGGAGTTAATACCACAGCATAAGCATACAAAGGCTTGTTCATGAGGAGGAGAACGGAAAAGGGGAAAAAAGAAAAAATTGAATCTCAAAAGAAAATGACAATGACAATCTCATCATGAAACTCCTGCCAAATATATCACTCTGTTTCATTTTAGATCATTTAGTAGCTACACTGTTTTGCCTTGTTTCTCCCCTTTCTTGGTCTTTTTGCCCTAATGTCTTTTTTTAGTTTGCTTTCTCTCTGATAAATGTATAAAATTTTGTAAATCAACACCATAACTTGCTATGCACATATTTGTCTGTTCACATATATGTGTTTGTATGCACTTATTGGTGAAAACAAAAAAAGTCTTAAGTGGATATAACTCTGTCTGTGGTTATTACTTTGTGACTTTAAGTGGATATTTCTGTTGGGATCTATACTCCATGTGGGCCTGAGAACAAAGGAGAGGCCTACATGTAACTTTTAAAGCCTGGCCTAGAGTTTTGCTGACCGTTAGGAAAGGGCACCTTAGCCCCCAATTTTCCCATATATGTGACTTTCAGTTTAAATCAAAACTCCGCACAGACATTGACCGGAGCCACGTAAACCCTGCTGGGATCCCCGATGACATCACTCAGGCGATAAAGGGCCAACGCAGCCCATCCTTGCTGCTCAACCCTGGTGCCGGCGTACAGTAGAGAGCTCTCACAGGCTTTCTCCATGACCTGGCCGCCAAAAGGGAGCGAACCACAAAGGTTTAACTTCAGCATCTTAAACCTAGGTCACAGTCTTCAACTCGCGGGACGAGCACATATAATGGATAAAAATTAATAAATATGTCATAAATATTAGATGGAAATGTTTAAAGGCAGGTTAAAAGGGTTAAATCAGTGTTAAAAAGGTTTTAAAAATTATTAATATGTTATAAATACAGCATTTTATATTTCAATTAGGTTGATTTTTAGTTCATAAACAATGTATTTGGTTTTGTTCAGCATTACTTTGCAATTCACCGGTTACGCCACCAGGGGGAGTGTGTTGTTTGGCATTCTGTCCGCGCCTTCCATTACACTATTGAATGGAAGCTTACAACAACGTGTCTGTTTCCTTCTTCACTTCTCCCCTTTCAGGTAATATAAACAGTTGTATGTATGTCAAAGTTTGTACAGATGTTTTTAAAGTGCCATTGAACATGTAGGTTTTACATTTTATTTCAGTTTCAAGTTGTGTAAATGTGTATGTTTTGTTGTTAAAATGTCAAAGAGCCTACCAATGTAGCACGTCGGCTAGCAGCACGTTTTGGATTTAATGTCAACATGGAAAATGTGTATTAATGAAATTATTCATCACACTATAGTATGGAAGCTTACAACAACGTGTCTGTTTCCTTCTTCACTTCTCCCCTCTCAGGGGTGTAACACACAGACTGCTGTTCGTTTTGTTTTGTTTTTCCCCTTTTTCATCTCTCTTTGGACCCGATGTAGATCAATTTAAAATCAGCTGATCACACGTCTGTGAGGACGAGCGCGCCAACTTTGTTAGAGGCCTAACAAAGCACCTCGTCCTCCGTCTATGGTTTTTTCTCCGCTGCCACCGGGTAAACCATCACCTCACCACCGGCAGAAGGATGTGAGGCAGACTGCCTGAACCCAGCTGAGGAGCTCACCGCGGACCCAGAGCGCAGCAGGAGCGCATAGCAGACCCAGAGCGCAGCAGCAGACTCAGTGCGCCACGGACACTCAGAGCAGACCTTTTTGTTCCTTCTCTTCTTTATCTAAACTCCGGAGGACCGGAGCAACGAAAAGTAAGAGGCTTATGTCTGGGCAGAGACAGTAGTCTAGCGTGTAGTTTATCTCTTTGTGCTTGTGAGACCTGTCTTTATTTGTGCTGCATCTTTTATTGTTGATCGTCTACCGTGACTACCCCATAAGTAGAATATCACTGGTAAAAGGACCAATACCAGACCAGTTAGACTTCGGTTTTACTGGCTTTGCTATTGTGTGGTGATATTCTAATTATCAACTGTAGGTGACGATCTTTCTCGGGTTCTCTCTCTCTCTCTATTTTCTGACCACACACACACACATATACACCTCCCTCACACCACACAGACATTAAAGGTGCCTAATTTTGAATGAGGTTGCCTCAGTAACACGTGGGGCTCAAAGACCTCTTCCTTTTCTTTTCTTTGTTCACTTGGTGAGTCGCCATCTTGGCTCTAGAGAGGACGGACACGTCACTCTGCCGCCATTTTGGTTCAAGACACGCCTTCATGAGACCTCTTCGCCACCCCCTCTCTCTCCCCCTCCTCTTGTTTCCCCTTCACATACATACACACACACACACACACACACACACATATGCCTTATCATTGGTGATTGCTGTTATTGCTGCTGCTGTGATTTGTTGTTGGCCATTTCTGGTAATACTGCTGGTTGCTGCTGCTGCAGTCATTGCTGTCATTAATGTTGTTGTCATTTCACGTTTAGTAGTTAGTAATCAATGTTTTGCTTTTGTTAGTTAAATTATAATAGTTTTTGTAATAAGTAATGTTATTTTAGGTAATTATTACTTTAAATAAACCCTGTTATAATTTAATCAGTCGTTGTCTGTGGTTATTGTGGTTATATAATTGTGATACTTGCTGGAGTCAAAACAGTCAGTGCTCAAACTATATCCTTTTTTTTTTTTTTAACACCTTCTGAGACTTTATTCTGGTTTTGTCAATTTGGTTATCTGTCCCTGGTAACAGGGTGGTGCCCCTTAAGTTATTGATCATAATCAATATCTATAATTTTTAAGATTTATTTTTGATAATTATTCATATTCATTTTATATTATTATTAATATCAATCGCCAATAGCCAAATTGCCCCTACTAGCGCACAACATTACTCTGTATGTGGCCTTAAGTGGATATTTAAGGGTTGGTTTAGTAACTTTACAGAGCCCCAGTGTAAAGACAGTTATTTATAAAGATTTACTGAGTTAAAAACACACACAAAATGACTTTAAAAGCATTAAAGACATTAAATTAGATAGGACAACAAAACATAACTATTGAATTATAAAAAGGAAAAATTTAAAAGCAGAACATTATAAAAGGCAGTGGTAAATAGAAATTTTTCAAAATGTAGTTTTAAAGGTTTGATTAGGTGACGTTTTGTGTTGACGTTTTGTGCTGTGAATAAGGGCTGGTGTTATACAGTCCTGCAGGAATGTGCCCCAGAAAGATTTATAATTTTATCACTTTTTGTTGCTTTGAGAGTTTTGGACTAAATGCCTGAAATAAGGTCTGTTGGTAATTAGGGATGTGCGCGACTAGTCGTTTAATCGTTTAACCGCCTACTAATTTATTAAACAGTTAGTATTTTACTAGTCGGTTAAACGCTGCATTAAGCATCATGCATCTTGTTCTTCACGCCTTTGCCTCGGCTTCTTTGTAAACAGGCTGAGCAGCCAGGGAGAGAATTGCTCCCCCTCCTTCGCCCCCATACACACACATAGCCGGGGGGAAGAAAGTTTGGAAAAGTAAAGTGGGAAGAAGGTCGCGCTACGCGCAAGAAAACAGCACCATTTGCAGTATTTTGACGCTGACAGCTGTGTAAGCAGAAACTGCTTGTAACCACCTTACTGGAAGCGTTGAGAAACCACATCCATAGTTGAACAACTCAATTTGACCTGCAGGGCGAAGATGGCGAGGGCCCGGGGGAGGGCTCCGGCAGTCCAGCTAACATTTTGTTCCAGCGAGACGCTGTGATGCTCACCGCACAGCAAAGATTACACAACTGATTTGTGAAATGACTGCCCACGATATGCTGCCGCTGTCTTTTGTTGAAGGCAAAGGCTTCAAAAAGTTAATGCAGTATATCGAGCCTGAATACACGGTGCCGACTCGCAAAACAATTACATCTCGACTCGAGATCAGCCATTGCAAAATGAAAGAGGAGATGCAACGAGCGCTTGAGGGGGCCAAATATGTGGCCATAAGTTAAGACGGGTGGATGTCCATAACCACCGAGTCATACACGACTATAACATGTCATTATGTGGACGAAGGACATCTCCGCAGCTGTGTGCTTCAGACATGCGCCTTGGAGGAAAGACACACCGCTGAAAACTTGGCTGCCCACCTGCGAAGTGCGATGAGTACGTGGGGACTGGATAACAAAGTCGTCTTCAAAACATGTTGATATGCTGATTGCACTGAACAAAAATTCCTCCTTTCACTGATGCAGCAATTGAATTGTTAATGTAGCCTTACCCTGCCTAGTAGTGTTTCTGATGGCGATTTATTTATTTATATTTTCTCTTATGTGGAATATGTGCAATGTTCATAATGCACTGCGGAAAGTGCCACCTGCATTTCAGAGCAGTTTTTTTTTACTTATTGATGGTGGATTATTTATTTTTATTTGCTGTTATTAAAGTGTGCAGTGTTCGTATAATGCACTGGGCAAAGTGCCACCTGCATTTCAGTTTTAGTGAAGTGTTATTTATTTAATTTGATTTTATATTTCTGTGCAATGTTAATTGAATCGTGCACTAGTCTTAAGTGCCACAGATTTCAGGGAAATTCTGTTCTAGGCTACTATGTTGTACGTTTGGAATTGTCATGCTGCTGCATCCAAGTTTCATACTGAAACAGTATTCATAATAAATGCCATGCATTGCATTGGCAAACGTATCAGAAATGTATTTCTCTTTAAATTGTTCACCTTTACTCAGTCAGTTGTTGTTACATCAATAGAATTTAAATTAACAGCTTGTCCTGAATGTTTGGGTTAAAATAGCTCCTCAATACACAAAACATTTGCATTTTAAACTTTTGAACTTTTAATTTAATATGTGTATTAAATTGCGAGTTTTCTTGCTTATAGACTAGTCGACTAGTGGCAAATAAAATTTGAGACTAGTCGGCGGGGAAATTAGTCGAAATTCCCATCCCTATTGGTAATCACAGTACTTTTGTCTTTCTACAAAGTCAAACTCATCTGGTACTGAAGATTCTTATGGCAGAGGTCCCTGAATGTTTTCTTTTGTTTTGTAAAGAAGGTTCCTGGTTAAATTGGTCAAAGCAGGTTTCAGTCTTTTATTTTGAAGGGAAGGTTTCAGAGAAAGTGTTTCAGGTACTTTCTCAGTCTTTTACTTTGAAGGTAAAGAAATGCGGTCATCAGAGACCCCATCCTCCTCCCCCCTCCTGAGAGCGGATAATTCCTGATAGATTTGATTTAATTACCCACTAATGAGGGTACTTACTGGTGATTGCAGGCTGTCAGACGATAGCCGGGGGTGGGTGTGTGTGGGAGAGGGTGGGGGGGCTGTACCATCGCCCACGGGGCTGCCCTCCAAACTCCATCAGACTGAATTAGAAGCAGCCCGAGCCAAGGTCGTGTGCTACATAAAGAACTGAACCGAGACTGAAGGAACAACATCAAACTTTAGCTCTGCAGGGAGAGACCAGGGGCCTGTTGCACAAAAGTAGGATTCAGACATCCAGGATAACTGACTAAGCCGGGCTCATCAAATCCAAAACAAGAGAGTTCAGGCTAAATTGGTTGCACAAAAGACCAAGTGAGGATGAGAGCACATGGATTCATCAAGTCAGATGTAACCAATCCTGGGTCAGTGCGCACACGTGATTCCTTAAACAGACCCAGTGATCCATCACAGAATCACGGATTCACGGATTCACCATGACGTCAAGAGCACTGGCTTCTCTCCATCAGAGTAGGAAGCCCTCATGGAGGCGTATGAGGAGGTGAAAGACCTGTGTAAAAAGAGGAAACACCGCCACGGTAATACAGCAACGACAAGAAGCGTGGCAAAGCACTGCAGACCACCTGAATGTGCAAGTAGTGCACTGATACACACTCAGTACTCCACTGAACACCATAATATCCAAACAGTGTAGTGTCAAATTCAGATGCTTGTGATTTATTTTGAATCAACTCCAGTGCAGCTCCATATTCTGTCTAACAGAAACGTGGCTGTGCCAGGAGGAATATGTCAGTTTAAATGAATCCACTCCTCCCAGTCACTCAAATACTCATATACCACGAGACACAGGCCGTGGAGGTGGTGTAGCAGCTATTTATCATTCTTGTCTCCAAATCAATCCTAGACCAAAAGCTAATTACTCTTCTTTTGAAAGCCTTGTTCTAAATTTATCTCATACTGATTCAAAAACCTGCCAGCCTGTCCTATTTGTGATAATTTACCGTCCTCCAGGCCCTTATTCTGAATTCTTATCAGAATTTTCTGAGTTCGTATCAAACTTGGTCCTTAGTTATGATAAACTACTCATTGTAGGTGATTTTAATATTCATGTTGACAAAGAAAGTGATAGCCTTAGCTCAGCTTTTATGTCCTTAATAGACTCAGTTGGTTTTATTCAAGCTGTTCGTGAAGCTACTCATCATTTCAATCACACTCTTGATTTGGTTCTAGCATACGGCCTTGATATTAATGAACTAGAAGCCTTTCCTGAAAATCTTTTGTTATCCGATCACTTCTTAGTAACTTTTGACATCTTCTTAGAGGATTTTGCTTTTTGTAAAAAAACAGTGAAGAGTAGAAATCTGTCCAATGGTGCCGTGGCTAAATTTAAAGAGGCCATTCCTGCTGCCTTTAAACTCAATAACTTGGCCAACTGATAACTGTAACATAAGTTATAGCCCCTCTCAGCTGGATCAGCTTGTTGATGACTCTGCCAGTCTTCTAAGATCCACTTTGGACTCAATTGCCCCACTGAGACAAAAAACTATTAAACGTCAGAGGGTAGCTCCTTGGTCTACTTCTGAAACTCGTGAACTTAAACAAGCATCCTGTAAATTAGAGAGAATTTGTATCTCAATTAACTTGTAATAACTACATGACAGCCTTACGACATGCTCGAGCTGCCTACTACTCCTCACTAATTGAAGAAAATAAAAACAACCCTAGGTACCTTTTCAGCACTGTAGCCAGGCTGACACAGAGTCAGAGCTCTGTTGAGACTGTGATTCCTCTAGCTCTTAGCTGTGAGGACTTTATGAGCTTTTTTAATGATAAAATTCTTAAAATTAGAGATAAAATTAGCAACTCCCCGCCTTCACTTGAACCTGCCGTAACAATAAATATAGTTAGGCTGGACTTAGACTGTTTTTCTACAGTTGGTCTTCAGGAGCGAAATTCTCTTGTCTCCTCCTCCAAACCATCAACCTGCCTTTCAGACCCGATCCCAACTAAACTGTGCAAGGAGGTCTTTCCCCTAGTTTGTCCGTCCTTATTGGAGACAATAAATATATCTTCATCAACAGGCTACATGCCACAGTCTTTTAAAGTAGCTGTAATCAAACCTCTTCTTAAAAAACCTACTCTCGATTCAGGCACATTAGCCAACTACAGGCCTATACCAAACAATCTAACTACAGGCCCATATCAAACCTTCTAACTACAGGCCTATACCAAACCTTCTAACTACAGACCTATATCAAACCTTCTAACTACAGACCTATATCAAACCTTCTAACTACAGACCTATATCAAACCTTCTAACTACAGGCCTATATCAAACCTTCTAACTACAGGCCTATATCAAACCTTCCATTTACTTCAAAGATCCTGGAGAAAGTAGTGGCTAATCAGCTTTGTGACTTCCTTTAAAACAAGAGCCTGTTTGAGGACTTTCAGTCAGGATTTAGAGCTCATCACAGCACAGAGACTACTCTGGTTAAAATAACTAACGACCTACTCTCAGCCTCTGATGAGGGACTTCTCTCAGTACTTGTTTTGTTAGATTTAGTGCTGCTTTTGACACCATTGATCATGATGTTCTTATACAGAGATTAGAGGTATTACTCGGGATTACAGGAACTGCCCTAAATTGGTTTAAGTCCTACTTATCTGATAGATACCAGTTTGTACATGTGAACAATAAGTCTTCTGTGTACACTAAAGTAAGTTACAGAGTTCCTCAAGGCTCTGTACTAGGTCCAGTTCTCGATTCCATATATATGCTTCCCCTCGGTGATATCATGAAGAAATACTCTGTTAACTTTCAATGTTACGCTGATGATACTCAGCTGTATGTATCTATGAAGCCAGGTGAGACAAATCAGTTATCTAAACTAGACGCGTGTCTAAAGGACATTAGGACCTGGATGGCCAAAAATGTTCTTCTTAACTCAGAGGTCAGAGGTCATTGTGCTGGGCCCCCGACACCTTAGAGAAACCATTTCTAATGATTTAACTGCCATAGATGGCATTAGTCTGGCACTTAGCACAACTGTTAGAAATTTTGGGGTCTATTTGATCAGGATTTATCCTCTAACTCTCACATAAAGAAAATTTCAGGAACAGCCTTTTTTCATCTTCATAACATCGCTAAAATCAGGCCTATTCTGTCTCAGAGCGATGCTGAAAAGCTAGTCCATGCTTTTGTTACCTCTAAACTGGACTATTGTAATTCTCTTCTTTCAGGCTGTCCCAGTAAGTCTCTTAAGACGCTTCAGCTGGTTCAAAATGCTGCAGCACGTGTACTGACTAGAACTAGGAGAAGAGACCACATTACTCCTGTATTAGCTTCTCTGCACTGGCTTCAATAAAATCTAGAATAGAATTCAAGATTCTTCTTCTCACCTATAAAGCTCTCAGTGGACAGGCACCAATTTATCTCAAAGAGCTTGTAGTGCCGTACAACCCCTCTAGAACATTACGCTCCCAAAATGCTGGCCTGCTCGTGGTCCCATCAGTCTCTAGAAGTAGTATGAGTCACAAGTTGAAATTTGGCAGCGTTAATGATTTGTTTGTAAAATAATGAATTATAGTTAATTAATAATTCAATATATTATTCCCGTTAGGGCACCAGCCTTTTTTTGACCAAGGCAAAATTTAACTTCATTAATTGATTATTTAATTAACTCAATTAAATCAGATAAATTAATTAAATCAAATTTTATCAATCTCAAATCTCAAGACAGAATTCTTGTTTCAGGGACGCTGGCGTCTGAAGAACACTAACAGACAGAGAGTTTAAAACAACAATCACAAATGTATTAAAATGAATATTCTTACAATGTATAAAATAAATGATAAACTTTATGGATAAAATTGCAATGAAATGATCAGGTTTGAATGAAAAGAATGGCAAAAGAAGAATACTTGAAATGATGGTGAGTGAGTGTATGTCTATAGGAAATGAACCGTTAGATACCAAAACTTTGGAAAAAGAACTTGGATAAAATTTGGATTGATTCAATTATTGATTAGAACACCTTTTAAAGTCTGAAGCCTTTTGCACACCAGACACTTAATTTTCACGCAAATATTTCGTATGTTTTTTATTTTCTTCGAATCTACTGTTCATATAATATAATACGGTTTTTCAATGCAAGCTTTCCCACCAGCAACATTATTTCGCCGAGCGAAATTGCGACTTTTATTTTTTCGGACCGAGGTCGATTTTTCCATAGTTTCACTTGCGACGAGTACACATCCGACCAATTAAAACACTCGTTGTTGGCACGTCTCATAGTCCCGGAGCGCCGGTTAGTTACTGTCAACGACTGCAAGTCTGTCCTGATGCAGCAGACAGCATTATAAGGCCACTTGCATCCTAACCAACTTCCTGCGGTCTGATCATCAGCCGTATGTCTGAGGTAAGAGGACACACTGCTGTTAAAAGTATAATATGAGTCACGTCCCGTTTGTTTGTAAACAGCTCCAGCTGTGCGCAGTATTTCACATTCATATGTGATGGGCTGCCTGTTTACTTTCTCTATCTTTTACTAGGCTAACCAATATGATATTAAAGACAAAAATATCTTAGCACAAGCTCAAGAAAAAATACATGAAAAGGAAAACTTTAAATCAGTGGCCCAGTCTGGAAGTGAAAGGTTGCAGCCCAGCTCTGTGTCACATGTGTCCTCAAGCACAACTCCCACTGCTGCGTCAGGGGTACGTAATGTGTTAACTGATGATACAGAAGAACTACTAACAAAGACCCTTTTAACATCAGTGAATAGATGTGAGAGTAAAGGGATGTGAATTGTAGGCTTGAGCTGTGGCTTAAAAGTGCTTTGAATGTGCGTGGTGCGATCGTTTTTTATTTTTTATGTATTAAATCCCGTTGCTCCTGATGTGCATAGACAGGCGCTTCAAAATTCGCCTCCGAATTATTCGCAGTTTCGTGCCGTTTATTTTATTCGTGCCGCCGCTGGTGTGCAAAGGCCCTAAGAGTGCATCAAACCTCCTTTTAAACAGAATAATTGGACGTTTGCCAAATTGGTCGAGGACGATTCTCATGCTGTTTCTCCGAGGCTAGGGAAGGTCCAGGCTACAGGTGGGTCAGAGTTGGTTTAGAGTTGGATCAAGTTGGTTCGGACAGTGGATCTGGAAGTCCGTCTCTCACATCCGTGCCCCGCGGATCCCTCTCGACAGCTCTCTCTGGAGAATCTTCTGGCAAACGCAGGCTTAGAAGGTGGTTGTGTCACAAAGCTCTCAGAGTGTTGTTAAAACAAAAATATTAATGACGGATTTGATTCGCGCAAGTCTCTTAAAACACTGCCGTTGGCCAGAACAAGGATGTTTGGCAGAAAAACTGCGAAACCAAAACGAAGAAATATTCAGTAATAATAATATGCAGGCTTTTGTTGCAGAGCTTGGAACATTTAGCTTCTCAAGGAGAAATCTAAATGAAAGACCTGTTAAAGTCGAGGATTCAAAATTGATAAATTGGAAAAATTTGCAATCAGCAGATAAAAGAAAATGAATACGTGCTTGCAAAAGCGAAGGCCTAAGTGGTGCACGGAGATAGACAAAACGAAAATACTATAAAACAAAAAAGCGGACAAAACAAGAGAGTGATGAAGAGTTGGCACAAGTTTTTAAGCATCTGACGGGCATGAAGACGATGACGTCACTGACAGCTTTTCATCATCCCTCTGCCAATATTGCAGACTTAATAACTAAATTAAACTATAAAGAACGAATTGCTCATATCACTCAACTCACCATAAGTATAAGGTCTTAGAAAACACATAATCAAATGATAAGAGGATGATATCAGACATTTCTAACTCATTAATGAAAGTACAGAGTAACGTCGACACATCTATCATCATAATTGAGGTGGATGATTTTATATGCAACTATTGATAAGTGAATATTATGCTATTGTAAGAGTTGATACCCAGAATTGTTTTTATGTGCATTAACTTTTCGGAAATATAAAGTTTATCTGGAACTAACCGACTCACGTCATGTATTCCTCCACGCAACGCTGCTGTGAGCCACGCAATGCTAATACACAACAGTAACGGTTGTGTGTGTGTGTGTGAGAGAGAGACAAATATTGATTTCTGATTGTGGGGACTGCTGACTGAGATAAGGGATGAGATTAAATAAATAAAATAAATCCTGGAATTTAGCCTGGTCTGGAGCAGGCTAACTCCACAGAATAAATCTCCATGGTAACTTACGTCAAAACATATCCCACTTTCCCCTATCCCACTTTTGTACAACCAGATCATGGATAAATTGATCCAAGATAACCAAGATATCCAAGCTTAATCCCTTGTCTTGGTTTTATGTAGCAGGCCCCAGATCCACCTCGTGGTGTTTATACCTCTGTGACATAACATAACAAAACTCTGCAGGACAGGAAATGAGTCTGACAGTATTCTTTAGACGACTGAGAAAGTAATGTACTTCCTGTCTCTGCAAAACAAAGGCTGAACATTAATTATCTTCAACAACAAAACCTGAGGAATCTAAAAAAAATTGGGGAAACCATCATTTCCTGTAGCAAGCCCAGGTCATTCAGAGGTCATTATTATAGCTGAGCCACTAAGCCAACATTTTCATTTAATCTGGATAGCAAATAAAATCCTTTTGGACTGGAGGCGGCTTTTGTAGTCCTGTTATTTAGAGGATGTGATCACACTCAGACAGACAGACAGACAGACACTTTATATTCATACAGTAAAACCAGAGAGTATCCATTATCAGTAGTCATGGTAAAAGACAGTCCAGGGGTCTCATTTATATAACACTGCGTAGGATCCAGACTAAAAGTGTACATCTGCCCAAAAGCTGAAAATAATCTGATTTACAAAACCATGCGTGCCCACACGTGTACGCACTTTTCCCGTTATAGATCCCAGTCCACCTGGAGGGTAGAGCAGGTGGATTCACCTCACACCCCGCCCTCCACACACCCACATGTGACCATGAATGGTCAGTGCAGAGGACCTCCTGAATGTTTCTGATGGCTGCCTGCAGTCTGTCCTACGCTGCTGTGTCAGGATGAAGGAGTCATGTGTTGACCCGGGACTCCGTGACACTAAATCTGTCAAAACCATGTCTGAGGTACAAATCATCTGTACGTTATTGTATGCACATGTTTTTTGGTTCACACTGACAAATTCATTTTCACTGGGAGCTCTTATAGCAGCGTGAGTGCAGTCATTTGCTGTGATTCCATTTGGGAAAGTGGACACTACTGCAGAGCCTTTTAATGTCGGCCTGTTCACCCACAGAGTAAGAACCTGATGATCGACTGGTCATGTTTTAATACCATCTAACACCATATCCCAGACCTAAGGACAGAATTTAACTGTATTATATCATACCCAAAAGGGCCTTCAGACAGAAAATCAAACATCATATACTGTTAATCATAACAAACACATACCTGTCGGCTGATTCCTGCTGGAAGGAGTTGTTTCCCAGAAACCCCAGAGTGGTCAGCACCTGTATACACACCAGGATGGTACGGTTACGGCGGGTGGTTTAGTCTAACACTGGGCCCAGTTCAGCGCATAGATCCAAGAGCACTGCTCTGGGGAATCGGCTTAGGAGCCAGTCATCATGATGGGTCAGGAAATCTTGGTGGTCCCTAAAGACTCTCTCCATCCTGATCCACCATCTGAGTGATCTTCAGCAGTGCCAGAGCATCCACTGTGCAGCATTACGCACGAGTGTCACTGCACTATTTATATGCTGACTCAGCAGTTAGACTGATTGTGACACACCTTCTCACAACTAATACTAATCAATCAGAGCTATCCACAGCTCTATATCATTTGAAGATGAAGTATGATATATGAACATTACATACAGTAGTAAGCCTAAAGGCTCACTTAAGGATCTATAACACTGCAGACTTGGTGTTTGTGATTACGTGGGTCTATAAGTCTGATATGTGATGACATTAAATGAATGTGGCTTCAATTCACTGCCTCACCATCTACACTGCCAGTTTCCCCCGTCTACAAAATGTTCAAGCATCAGGATCAAAGTTGACGTACCCGTGTGCACATTCTCCTGCCAAGTTTATTTTTATAAATCACAACCTTTGTTGTGATTCATAACCCCCGTTTTGCATGAAAGCAGGCTTTATAAATGAGGCCCCAGGTCCTGATCCTCTTCCTTTGTTCAGTCTGATGTCTGTGGGAACAAAAGACCTCCTGAAGCTCTCAGTCCTGCAGTGAGATGAGTCTCCCACTGCTGCTGCTTCTCTGTCCCTCCAGGATGTTGTAGAGGGGATGGTTACTATTTGTCCAAGACGTCCTGCACTGTGCTGGACGCGCGTCTCTCCACCACTCCTGCCAAGCACAGAGCCAGCCTGTCCTGTCAGTCCTGCTGCCCCCCAGCAGATGTAGACCAGAACCCTGGAGACCTCTGACTGATAGATCATGTGCAGCATAAGGATCTGATCCTCCTGCCCCTTCAGGGACAGGGTAGGTTCAGATATCTACAGGTTGTCTCCAAACTCTCTGAAATGCTTAAACTTGAGTTTGTGATCAGGTCCGAGTTTCAGTTAGGATTCAGAAAGGTCACAGCACTGCTGCCATGAAGGTCATAGATCATACCTTGGAGGCTGTGGATGGTTGGTGTGAATCATCGTGCTGTGAGTCTCATCATAGACTTTTTACAAGGCCTTTGAAAGTACTCATCGTCACAATTTAGTAAATCATTTTATTTTATCATTTTATCAGATTAATTACTTTTATCATTTAAGTATATCATTTGAGTAAATCATTTATTAAATAATTTGAGTAAATCATTTTATTAAATAATTTGAGTAAATCATTTTATTAAATAATTTGAGTAAATCATTTTATTAAATAATTTGAGTAAATCATTTTATTAAACAATTTGAGTAAATCATTTTATTAAATAATTTGAGTAAATCATTTAATTAAATCATTTTTTAAAATTATTCTATTACCCCCGCCTATAAGGTTACAGTGGTATGCAAAATTTTAGGCACCCCCATCACTGAGTGTTTGGATCAGCAATTTAATTTTGAAATATCAAATAACTGATGGACACAGTGATATTTCAGTAGTGAAATGAGGTTTACTGGATTAACAGAAAATGTGAAATTATGCATCAAACCAAAATTAGACAGGTGCATAAATTTGGGCACCCCCACAGAAAAATCACACCAATGTTTGGTAGTGTGAAACTAACAGCCTCTGATGAGTGCCTGGGTTCTGTATGGAGGTATTTTGGACCATTCCTCCTTACTAAAAATCTCTGGTTTGATGGTGCAGAGCACGGACAGCCCACTTCAAATCATCCCACAGATTTTCAAAGATATTCAGGTCTGAGGACTGGGAAGAACATTCCAGAACATGGTACTTGCTCCTCTGCATGAACCCCACTGTAGATTTCCAGCAGTATTTTGGGTCATTGTCTTGTAGAAATATCCAGCCTCGTCGTAACTTCAACTTTGTGGCTGATTCTTGAACATAATTCCTCAGAATCTGCTGAGTTTCCACTGATATTGAGTGGAATCCATGTGACCCTCAGCTTTAACAAGACCCCCAGTGTCTGCATTGCCTCACAGCCCCACAGCATGACAGACCCTCCAGCAGATTTTACTGTGGGCAGCAAGTGTTTTTCTTGGAGTGCTGTGTCCTTTTCCTTCATGCTGATCCCCCCCTTTATGACCAAATAACTCAATCTTTGTTTCATCAGTCCACAGCACCCTGTTCCAAAATGAAACTGGCTTGTCCAAATGTGCTTTTGCACACCTGAGGTGACTCTGTTTGTGGCGTGTGTGCTGAAAAGGCTTCTTCAGCATCACTCTCCCGATCCTCTTCTCTTTGTGTTGAACGATGCACAGAGATTTCAGCAGCAGGATGATGTTGTAGGTCTTTGGAGGTGGTCTGTGGGTTAGATTGACTGTTCTCACCATCCTTTGCCTCTTCAGTATTTTTCTTTGCCTGCCACTCCTGACCTTAACAGAACTGCGCCTGTGGTCTTCATTTCCTCACTTTGTTCCTCACAGTGGAAACTAATAGCTGAAATCTCTGAGATAGTTTTTGTAGCCTTCCCCTAAACCATGATGTTGAACAATCTTTGTATTCAGGTCATTTCAGAGTTGTTTTGAGGCCCCCATGTTGCTGCTCTTCAGAGGAAGGTAAAAGAGAAGATCAACTTGCAGTTGGCCTCCTTAAATACCTTTTCTCATGATTGAATGCACCTGTCTATGTTCGAGGCTTAATGTGCTCAACAAACCGATTGTGTGTGCAAATTAATCCGTGCTCAGTAATTACAGGGATTCAAATCAACAAAATGAAAGGCAGAGATGGAAAGTAATGGATTACTCGCGTTACTGTAACTGAGTAGGTTTTTTGTGTACTGTTACGCCCTTGGAGGGCCTTTGGGTCTTGCCCTGTATGCTGGTTGTGTGTGTGTGTCTGTTTTTTCAGAAGCTGATTGGTAACCCGGTGCACCTGGCTGGTGCACAGGTTATTTTCGTTAACCCACCCCGACGCCAGTTCTCTTCTTCTTGGCTTCCCCTGCAGCAGCTGCTTGTCCCTTTTATTTATTTATTTATTGTTTATTTGATGTGGACATCACAATTACATTGGACAAACCAGATGCATTTTTTGAGTGTTTTAGCACAGGTGCTTATTCGCAACACTTGTCCACAGGAGGCTTTTGAGATGATAAAATAATAAAAGGAATAAGAGAAGAGACTGAAGACAAAGTAAAGTGAACAATAACATCCCAACAATAAAAAAGAAGCAGTTTTTCCTTTATGCACATACAACATGCACCCTACACGATTCATAGCCGCTATACATTTACACACATTACTGATGCTAACACTCACACTCCATTCTTAATAATTTAATTTAATAAAATACATCTTGTAAACTTTGATCATTGTGTGCTGAACTCCCTGTTTGTTGCGGCTCTCGAGCTGGTCGTAACATGTACTTCTACTTTTTAAAGTATTTTTAAAAATCTGTACTTTTACTTTTACTTGAGTATGTGTTCTTGGAAGTATTGTACTAGGCTATGTTTTAATTCACATCCATTACTGAATTTGCATCCATTAAATGTTGGCCCGAACAAAAAAAAACATGCACCGGATATATGGCAGTGAATGACTGCGGCAGGTGAATCAGAGCTAAAGAATGATGGACACTGAGCAGCCAGACACCAGCGGTACAGTCCCAGCTGAGTTATGTCCTTTTGCAGTGCAGCAGATGAACATGTGAACTTTTTATCTAATAACTCCTAAATCGCTCAGCGCTCCTCTGTGTGCAGGTGAGCGTAAAGACGCACAGCGCAGGGACAGTGAGGGATCATCAGTCATTCGTGTGTTTTTATGATTCAAACGCTGTTTTGTTAGCTCGTGCACGGTTTAAGTGAACACAAAGACTTAAAAAATGACGAGTCAGCCTTTTGATTCATCAAACTCATCATTCTTCATCAGTCCAGCTCTGAGCGGCTGTTTTCACTCACTCACTGTTTTCTAAATGATAAACTCATCCTGAGGTATCCTGACTTATTCTCCGTGTGGTAAAGACAATATTTTAAAGATCAAGCTCCAGTCTCCTGGTGCAGCGGCTCTCAACCTGTGGGTCGAGGCCCAAAAGTGGGTCTCAGAGCTGTTTTCAGTGGACCGTGTATAAAACAGGTAAAAATGTGACAAATATGTCTTCAGTGTACGGCAGCCCTAAGCGGACAAACATCCATCTATTTAATTTTACTCTGTTGTGCTGTAACAAGTGCAACATAAATATTATGATGGGAAACAGTGTAAGATTTATGGTTTTATGATCTCCCAGGACTCTTATTATCATTTAATGCTTATAACCATCCACCTGAGGTCCAAACTGCAACATTTTTCATTAAACACTTTACAGTGGTTGATCTTTTTGAGATTTGGCTCATGATGACTGTTGAGATGGTGATTGTTTCTCAGGATAGATCTGTACGAGCCACTGCTTCAGTGTATGTGTTCTCTAAAAAGTGCCAAATATCAATGTTTCCTTCCACTTCCCAAATTAACTAATGCTAAAACCATTTTTACATTTACAGGAAGAGGACATAGTCACCCCCAGAATCTACCCTGTTTAATTAATGCGGGGGCCCTCCACAGCTCCGTAACAGGCCCCCAGAACATTATCAAGTTCAGAAAATGTGAGGGGGGATTAGTTGATGTATTAAGGGCCCCTTTTTTTCATGGATTCCCTACAGCTGTAAATGCAACCCCTTAAACTATTGGGATCTGATTTACAAAAATCCACCTGTCAGCCAATCTTAAAGGTATAAATTAATGTTTTATTGTTTAAATTAATTGGGTAAACATGGCTAATGACTTGATCTTACCTGACATTGTAAAACTGAAGATTCTGGACTTGACTGGACTTGCCTGCTTTTACTCAAGGACTAGACCTGACTGTTTCTGTTTATGTCTGTAATTGTAGTTATTGAGGCTTTGTGACTCCACAGCAGCAGGCAGTCTCCACCAAGGATCCCAGGCCACCTAAAAGACCAGAGCCAGAGACGAGTACAGGAGCAAACAGAAAGGGGCAGAGGCAGATATGGAGAGAGAGTGTGAGAGAGAGAGGGATAGAGCCCAGTGTGCCAGATCCCCCCGGCAGTCAAGGTGCTTTCACACCGAATGCGACTTCGGCGACCTCAGCGACCACTCTCCATGCAGTCAATGTACAGCTACGATCAGCCACCACCATGAGCGACCAGATCTTCACACGATGTGACGGACCCGTTCTGGGTGACTTTGTCCTATCTTTCGAGACATGGGGGCGGCACCCCTGTTGCTTCAGATAGGAACCCTGGGTTCGCCTTGGACGCGGAGCAGGTCACGGTGCATGGTCGACAAAGTTGAAAATTTGAACTCTTCAGGCCATGTCGCACCGTGAGAGCCAATCAGTGTTGTGTGGGGGTGTGTTGACACCTGTGACAGACTGTTTTTATTACAGAGTCACAATTTATGTCTGTGTGGGGAACATTAGTTAGTGAGGACATAAGTTCCGCATAGAAGGAGCACAGAGAACTCACAGACGATGCTGCTGCAGGGCCATCAGCTGCAGTGTTTTGTGGTTGGTAGGTGAGTTAAAGGTATACAGTTGGAATAATGTCAGCTAATACATCCTATTATGTGATATGATATGATCACAGGGTGAAACTCGGGCGGGTTTTCAGGCTGTGCTGTTGGATGGTTTACTCTCTCAGTGTTAGAGCCCAGACTGCTCAGTTTGACCTCTGATGTTTGATATTAGGGGCACCTCAGGGCTCAGTCCTGGGCCCTCTGATATTAGATATCTGTCCTTTGGCATTAGGGGCACCTCAGGGCTCAGTCCTGGGCCCTCTGAAACCTGCTTTGGAGACATTTCATAAACATTAGGACAGATGCTCTCAGCAGAGCTCTGGGTTTAGTTCCTCTTAAACAAACACAGTAACCTGGATCACCTGCAGCTCTCAGAGTGGTAATGTGATAATAATTCAATGATTCATGTCTTAATCTGCACACCTTGAGGTCACAGCTTCCTTCTCTCAGTGCAAACACTCTGATCACCCCCTGAATGCACCTGGTGTCTTCTTCAGCCGACCCTCATTAACTTGCTGGGACGATTGTAGGTTTATGATGAGGCAGGAAGTCAATGAGCAGGTGGATCCCCCACTTCCTGCTGATTATAACATCAGGAAACACACACCAAAACACACCCCAACACACACCCACAGACACACATACACACACAGTAACAAAGTGATAATTAAGTCCAATTAAAAATGCAGATGAGTGTATCTGTGATTACAGCCTTGGCTCCTTGTTGGTTTGTGCTCAAGAAGAAACAGAAAACGTGGCATTAATTAAAGAGAAACAGTTTTTATTCCTAATTACACAGACACTAACACACACACTAACGAGTCTAACACTAATTACTTGCAGACATCGGAGGCTCAGGGATTCATCTGCTCCTCAATTTACATGTCAACTAATTAGCACGTGATGGAACCAACAGCTAATAACGGAGCTTATTACAGAGTGAAGTCATTACGGGGGGGGGGTTTACCTGTGGGATGATTTGATGTCATTCAGAGCTAAAGTCAAATCATTAGCAACACTCAATGGAAGCTCTCAGTGCTGAGCTTGGACATATTTGAGGCTTTAAAGCATGGGACGCACAGGCCAAACCACGAGGCCATCTGAACGCCACCCCCCAACACTGTAGGCTCAGCAGATTAGATTAGATTAGATTAGATTATATAGAGTTTAATTATCAAACAAACATAAAATACTGTATCAGCTCAGATTACAATTACAGTAAATGAAAAAAAATGAAGATACAGAAAATATTTAGACATTATCTCTGTGCCTAGCTGGATCTGGACAGAGAATTTCATCATCACAGGACATAATCCTCATTGGTAAGACGTGGCAGGAACTGTCTTGGATGTCAAGTCCATCCGTGCTCAGCTGTGGTGTTGATTTGGTTACAGGCCTCCCCCATGGCCTGAATGAGGGATAACTAGGCCTGGGCCCGGAGACTGTAAACCCTCCACCGCCATGCTGAGAAAATGTATCAATTGGAGTTGGAAATGGAGAGTATGGTGGCCCTGTGGCCAATGGTGTTTCTACCTCTCCTTCTTTTATGAGGTTTAACCCTGCCTTATCTGTGTATGTGAAGTCATGAAGATGTCCTCAGCATCCATCTGAATCCAACAGTGCCAGACCAGACTAGGTCAGCATAGATCTAGTGTACAGTAAATCTACCTGTAAACAGGTGACGTGTGCAGTATGCTCCATCACAGAGCTAAAGTGAACATGCATACCTCCACATACTCATGCCGCAGCTGTTTGACCCTCTGACCTCCACTCAAAAGGAACTCGATAAAGTAGTTTCACTTGAACCTGAGGTCTTTTCAGGACCGTGCCATTGTGGACTGAGAGACCTGAGGGACTTCATTGAAACCAGGTTTATGATCTCGTGTTCTTGTGTTATATATATAACTAGAGTGAACAAAAAAGTCCTTACAAAAAAACAGTACACTGAATAAGAACATTTCAGAAAAATGAGCAGAAAAATTACACAGCAAAAAAAAAAAAAAAAAGAGGCAAAAAAAAAGATTAGGCAGCATCTTACCGCACAGCTGGGTCCACATCACAGGTAGTATCTTCCCTTGCCAGACATTAAGGAAAGAAGCGCCTTGAGTGCCTTATCCATCCCTGAATCGGACCCACATCAGTTTCATCTTATACCTCATCCTGCCTGCACAAGAGGCATGTGCACAAACAGCTGCCAGTCGTATACTTACACCGCTATGCCGAAAGAACTCTTCTATGCAGTCCAGAAATGGTGAGTATGGTGGGAGGTATTGCACAAGTAAAATAGTGGGTGGTAGGGCTGAACCATTTCAGGAAAAGATCTAATTATGATTTTTCTGGCAGATATTGGGATTTCAATTTGATTCACGATTTTCTTCAAATCAAGCTTCAGTGCAATATTCACTGTGTTTACAGTATAGACAACACATTACACATAACACATTATTCATCATCTAATATTGATGATAAATAATCTGTTTTCATTATTTAAGGGATACTCCAACTTCTACTGCTAAACAGAGGCTTTGTGTTCTTGACCTGCTTACGAGCACTTCCGCAGTGGAGATGAAACGTTTATGAATGAGTTGATTCTTTTGAACGTCTCTTTTGAGGGAACAATGAGAACCGATTTGCAGTTGTGAGTTTGCCATTAATTTGCGAGCCATTCTTAAATGCAAATTGACAGCAAATTTGTAAAATAGTATGTGTAAAATAGTTGACACAACAGATCCTGGGTCAGTCAGGAGCACTGCAAAAAATTGAGGCTTTGGCGATCACATGATTGTGTTGTCTGAAATTGCGATAAATCTTTCAGCCCTAGTGGGTGGTTAGCAAACCAGTTTTGGACTGTGGCCTCACCATGAAAGCTCACGCTGTCCCATAATACAATCTTCCGGTTTCTTTGATGGTCTGCATCACTCATATGCTCTGGTGGTATGAGAATGTTGTAGAGTCTGTCCAGAAATGTGAGGATATGGGCTGTGTTGTTTGGTCCAAGGCAGGCGTGATGGTTGAGGACACAGTGCGTATTGGAGATGGCAGCGCACATTGTGATGTTCCCATCACGTTGGCCAGAAATATCTATAATGGCTCTGTGGCCTTCTGCTGGTCTTTGCTAGGTTGAACCCAGCCTCATCTTTAAAGATGAACTCATGTAGGATTGCATGAGCATCCATTTCCAGGACTCCCTGAAAACAAAGAATAAAAATTATCCAGTACCGGGGGAACAATGTTGCGTGTAGTGTACTGCAGTCAATTTTGTACTTATACCCACATATTCTTGTCTGAGTTCTTTGTTTCTTTGAGAGTTTCTCTCAAAAGGCACCTTATAAACTTGCTTCATTCTAATTTGGTTTCGCTTAAGAATGCAACATGGACAGACTGACTTCTTGGATGTTGTTGAATATGGTGTTGTCTTGGATGATCTGGTTTTGAATTTCTCGTAGTCTGATTTAATTATTTTCCAAAACAGAGCTTAAAATGGCAGCTTCCTGTACCTAGTGAACATTTGGCCCCTTCCTCCACCATGGTTGCGTCTCTAAGTCATTTATGTAGAAAAACAAAAAAAAAAACAAAAAAACATGGCTCAGACAATGCAGCCTAAAGATACACATCCTGGCCAAAAAAAAGTCACCACCTGGATTCAACTAAGCAAATAGGTACAAGCCTCCTATTGGATAGTTACTGCATTGGCGATTATCTTTCAGCTGGCAACAAGTTATTTAATCCCAGCTGATGCAATGAGTAGCTTCTCATTTCTTAAACAACCATGTTGAGAGACCCATCTTGTGGTCGTGGAAAAGATGTTAGTCTGTTTAAGAAGGGTCAAATCATTGGCATGCATCAAGCAGAGAAAACATCTAAGGAGATTGCAGAAACTACTAAAATTGGGTTAAGAACTGTCCAACACATTATTAAAAACTGGAAGGATAGTGGGTAACCATCGTCTTTGAGGAAGAAATGTGGTCGGTAAAAAATCCTGAATGATCATGATCAGCAATCATTTAAGCGTTTGGCCAAATCAAATCAAAGAAAAACAACAGTAGAACTCAGGGGTATGTTTAATAGTGAAAGTAAGAGCATTTCCACACACACAATGTGAAGGGAACTCAAGGGATTGGGACTGAACAGCTGTGTAGCCTTAAGAAAACCACTAATCAGTAAGACTAACCAGAAAAAAGGCTTCAGTTTGTTAGGGAGCATAAAGATTGGACTCTGGAGGACTGGAAGAAGGTCATGTGGTCTGATGAGTCCAGACTTACCCTGTTCCAGAGTGATGGGAGCATCAGGGTAAGAAGAGAGGCAGGTGAAGTGATGCACCCATCATGCCTAGTGCCTACTGTCCAAGCCTGTGGGGGCAGTGCTATGATCTGGGGCTGCTGCAGTTGGTCAGGTCGAGGTTCAGCAACATTATGGCCCAAAGAATGAGGTCAGCTGACTACCTGAATATACTGAATGACCAGGTTATTCCATCAATGGAGTTTTTCTTCACTAATGGCACGGGCATATTCCAAGATGACAATGCCAGGATTCATGGGGCTCAAATTGTGAAAGAGTGGTTCAGGGAGCATGAGACATCATTTTCACACATGGATTGGCCCCCACAGAGTCCAGACCTTAACCCCATTGAGAATCTTTGGGATGTGCTGGAGAAGGCTTTGTGCAGTGGTCAGACTCTCTCATCATCAAAAATTAATGCAACACTGGATGGAAATAAATCCTGTGACATTGCAGAAGCTTATCGAAACAATGCCACAGTGAATGTGTGCTGTAATCAAAGTTAAAGGCGGTCCACGAAATATTAGAGTGTGTGACCTTTTTTTGGTGGCGACTTTTTTTTGGCCAGGCGGTGAATTTCCCCCACAGTAGAGTAAATACAGGAAACTTGTGCAGTTAATTTATGACATCAGTCATTCATGAAGTAAACAGGTGTCACCCAAAGGATACACTATAACATGGGGTGAACTAACTACATAGTGTGAAAGAAATGTTGCCTACATACCTGTACTCCAGTCTAAATGTCTGGATGACAGAGGCCACAGTAAAACAGCTCAGGTTGGGCTGCACTGTCTGTCCAGCCTCTCACATCGTCAGCCCATGGTTGATGACATGATCAGCTAAGTTTGCTCTGATTTCATTTCAAAGTTGTTGTCTTCTTTGGCCATAAACTCCTCTACCAGTTTCCCCCCCTACCTCTCACTCTTCCTCCCCCTCTCATTCTCACCCTCCCTTGTCCTCCTCCTCTCTCCGCAGTGTCTTCCATTGTTGTTGTAAAAAACAAAGGCGCTCACCTGTGGTCTTTTTATAGTGCTTACCTTCTGATTGAAGTGGTAACAATTAACCATTGAGATGATTGGCCAGGTGGCACATATATCAGCCAATTAGCTCATGTAGTGTCATTTTGAATGGCAGTGTTTCGAAATGGCAAACATCACTGTATGTCAGATTGTGGTGTCTTATTCAGTGAACAATGTTCAGTTTTGAACTTCAAAATGTGTGTAAAGCAGAAAATGTGTTCAGAGTTTTGTAGACTCGAGAAGAGGTTTTGCTCTCTGCGTGTCAGTTTAAATAATTGTGCTATGCATGACACTTAAGTGTGTTAGCAACTGGAAAAAACTGTAACCTGATCGGTGTGTCTACACCTACGACATCATTTCAGTCAGTCAACTCACGTTTAAATTTGTTTATTGTAGCTGCAAATACATGTTATAGGTTTGGCGCCCAGGCTCCGGTTTCATCACTCCCTGCAGAAAGGTTTACATGAAGGCATGGAGGAGTGATGAGCAAAACATACTGAACACCCCGGAGCCTGCAGGTGGATGCTGGGGTGGCGGTGGGGGTGAAAGAACACGCAGCAAGTCAGTGTAGGGCAGCAGAGTCGTTGCAGGGCAGAGGGAGAGATGGGAAAACTCCCAGTTTAAATATACCGCCAAATTGAGAGGTGAAGAGTGTGATTGGAGGATGTTTGAGAGGAGTGAGACATGTGACATATGAGGATGTTTGAGAGCACTTGATGATTGTGTTTAACTTATTGGCTCACAGGTGTGGTCATTTGACAGTCAGTGCTTTGGTACTGCAGGGAAGTGACATCATGATATACTTGTGTTAAACACACACAAACACACAACACTAAAACTAAACGTGTGAACGAGTGTGTTTAGTGTTTGTGTGTATTGTTTTGCAGAAAGTGTGAGGCTGACATTGTGCTTACTGTGGGGCACATTTGGGACCATGGTTTGCTCGTTCAGCGTAAGGTTTTGATGATTGGTTAATACTTTTGATTTTAGTGTTTATGCAGTCAGAAAACTATAACATCAACGACTGTTGGTTTTATCTCCAACAGTCAGATTCTCTCTGTGTCCCTGCACCAGCTACCAAAGGAACATTTCTGTCACAGTGCTGCCCTCTGGTGGATCCAGTATCACACCTCTTGCAGTAATGAAGCTCGTTCTTCTTTCACTTCTTTGTGGTCTGCTCTGCAGCTGTCAGGACTGAGCCTGCAGGCTGCTGCCCTCTGGTGGCTGTTTTATCCCCTGTAACCCTCTAAACCTTACCAGCACCATCAAGGTTCTTGCAGAACTGAGCTGGAGAAGTGATCTGATAAATCGTATTTGTCAGGAAGCAGCTGGTGAACAAGATGAAAATATCAGCATCACTCATGTTTAAATTTGTGAGCAGACTTGGATGTTTATTTTTTCGATGCAGCGGCTGGGACTGCAGGGTCATGCTGGCCCTTGGCAAAAAGTAGTATACTTGAAGTTAATTTTACTAAGTATACATGAGTATAAGTATAGCAAGTATTCTACAGACTAGGGATCCACCGATATGGATTTTTTAGGGCCGATGCTGATACCGATTTTCTTCCATCACCCTTAGCCGATGACCAATTTTCTTTGTGGCCGATAGTGCTTTTGCTCCCTCAATTTACATGAAAAAAATGACAATGATAACAAATATTACAGGTCTCAAGTTTAAACAAAGAAACATTTATTGAAATGTAAACATTTAACAATTTAACAACTTTAACTAACAACACCTACTGAACACAGTAGGATTCAGCTTTGTTCAACACACATACTTTCAAGTAAAAAAGTGCAGATGTTGCCACACTGGGTTTTTGTGTTCAGCCATCTGTATTAAGAATAAATAAAAACACAGATTAGTATCAGTCAGTATCAATCTTTTGGCATCATCTTACATTCATATCACCCAATATCATCATCCTTTCATCAATATCTACAACACAGCCTTAATGATGCATTGCATATACTGTAAGGCAGGTATAATCTACTCATCAGAAAACGTCCTTTGTCACACATTTGAATCATTTAAGAGAAAACAATAAACCTGAAAAGCAGCCATTAACATAATGTGCTTGATTTGTAACTTAAGACTGTCATGGTTTCATTTTTTATGCACAAAATAAAGTGATCATGTCTTAGGCTACTATGCTGTCCAGAGGGGGAAGTAATTAATTACAAATACTCAGATTACTGTAATTAAGTAATTTTTGAGGTACTTGTACTTTTATGAGTAGATTTTCAAGTCTGTACTTTTACTTGTACTTAAGTATTCACTAAACCATGTAATCTACTTACTTTTAAAATCATAGTTGAGTACTGAGTACAATTTTAATTAATATCCAAACCTTTTATCTGCATTTTTGTAGCCAGTAAGGTGATCTGATAGCAAACAAGCCAATGAATACCAAGACTTGAGGATGAAAAACAAAACAAAAAAAGGACGTTAATGATTGATTTTGCATTAAGAATTTAACCAGTTAAAAATGTATTCATTTTGTTTTTTGTCTTACATTTGCTGAAAAGGGAAATAAAAACTTAAAATGAGAAAAAAAAGACAAAAAAACAACCAATCAAATTGAGGGGAAAATCACTTGTTTTGTATCTTATCAATTATTAATGATTAATTGATTGTAAGCGTTTTAACTATTGGTAAAGGAAAACACACAAAGTTTCGAGCCCTAGTCTGGAGAGGTGAGAGACATCACCAGTTAAAGTAACTAATACTCTGAGTAGTTTGTTTTTGATGAGTAACCGTGATGTCAGAAGCACATTAAGCAACAAATTGTTCAAGTTTAAGTTTTAAATGGCATTATCAACTTTAAAAGCAATAAATATTCAACCATGTACAAAATATTTCTCTCATAGTTTAAGTTTTATCTCCCATCGACATGATGGCTGCCCCCCCCCCACACACACACAAACACACACACATCAGCTGAGCAGACGCTGACTGAAAACCCCCGCTAACGCTGGATTGATAACGGCAGCAAACAGCTCTAAACACGTTTTCACGAAACACTGACACAGTTTAGTACTACATATAAAACATTTCTCTCGTCATTAAAGTTCGTCTAGTGCACGCTAAAGACCTCTGATAGCAGACACGGCTGCTGCACTCCGCTCTGAGGGAGAGAGCACACACACACACACGTGCGACACGCGTTTAACCTCAGCCCGGTGTTCGCTGAATTAAACTCCTACAAACACCATGGGACTGAATTAACAACGTTGACATTACTTAATCCTTAAACCGGTGTTCGTAACAGCTGTACGTATTAGCCTACAACTACATCAACAGCTGCCTAAATACGATGGTAAGCAGTTTTAAAGATGAAGCATTCAACAGCATTCACGTTTTTCTGACCCACAAACTTAACTATATTTTCAAGCACGTATATTACATGCACTTGGCATTCATGTTTCCTATTTCAAAGTGGGTGGCAATATTTCAACTAAGTTTAACTGTTAGAGGCTAAATGAAAGTTTAAAACTTACCGTTGTTGTGAAGCAGCCTCCTAGACGCTGCTTTCACCACTCTTGCAATGGGGGAGGGGTAACGCATCTGCATGTGCTGCAGGGTCTTCCGGCAACACAGAGCTGCCCATGGATGCCTGTCTGTAAATCATGCCGTGGAAAAATACATTGGCGAACCCACGCGCGTATTGGCCGATACCAATTCAAGTAAAGAACGCAAACATCGGCCCGGTATATTGGCCGGCCGATGTATCGGTCGATCCTTACTACAGACCATGTACTTTTAGTGTACTAGAAAGTATAGTTCTTTGGACTAAATTGGAACATTTTAAGTTTACAATAGTATACTTTAAGTATAGTTTATAAGCTCATTTTTAAGTTTACAAAAGTACTCTTTCAAGTATACAATAAGAACACTTATCTAAATACTACTAATGTACTAGGTATACACTTCTAGTCCACATTTTAGTTAATTGAAGTATACTTGAAGTATAACACAAGTACACTCTTCTTTATTTTAAGTATTTTTTTTTTTTTTGGGCGGGGGCGGGGCGTCGTAGACCTTATTCAAATCATCGATTAACATTGTTATCTTTAATATATGCCTTTATTTTGAAATTCTGGCCGGATACCTGTTTCACAGTTTCCGCCCAATTGCACCTCGGTCTGAAGCGTAGATATGTATAGAAAGACTAGATGGCTCACGCACGCTGTTGGCCAACAGCAACCAACTCCCTCACATGGCGGCCATCTTGGTACAGTGTGCTTGTTCACTCATAACACTGACTTCTGTGGAGCATGTACTGAGAAATAAGTGTTGTGTGCACAGTTGTCAACTGATTTTCAAACTGCTGACTTTGTCAGAATCGTCAGAGATGTAGCTTTAATACTGCATACTTAAGATGATAAAATTTTATAAAATGTAATATTAATATATTGGCATAATATTTGTTGTGATGTTTGTAATAAACCAAACTGTTTGTAAATACGTCAAGCTGTTAGCAAGTAAAGCATGAATATGTTTGAGCAGGTGTCTTACTGTCAATTGAGTACTACAGAGCAGAGCAGAAATGTGCCCTGTGCCAAGATGGCCACCATGTGAAGACCTTGGTGGCTCTGCATTGAGCCATCTGGTCTTTCTATATACATATCTGTGGTCTGAAGTTTCCAGGGCTCTCAAGTCTCTCTCTTTCAGCATATGAGACACGCATTTGAACCTTTTCGCTCTCTCACACACCACACCTGGTACTTCTCCTGCTTTCAAATGTGTTGTGTAGTAGTGTTGTGTCGTTTGCGAACGATTCGTTCAAAAGAACGAATCTTTTTAGTGAATGTACTGAACCGAATCACTTCCTCAAATGATTTGTTCGTTTCTCAGTTCAGTTGAGCTGCCAGCAGCACAGCTGCTGCACCACTCAGCGGGCAGCTGGCAAGCCGCTGCAGGGAGGGACCGCGCACACTCACTGCACCGCATCGCCGACGCCTGAATCACACAGTGATCCTCACTCTCCTCATGAATCAGTCAGTGAACGAAACACTCAGTGAACGACTGTGTCCCCCTGAATCAGTCAGTAAACAACTGTCTCCTCCTGAATCAGTCAGTAAACAACTGTATCCTCCTGAATCAGTCAGGAAACAACTGTCTCCTCCTGAATCAGTCAGTGAACGACTGTCTCCCCCTGAATCAGTCAGTAAACAACTGTCTCCTCCTGAATCAGTCAGTGAATGACTGTCTCCCCCTGAATCAGTCAGTAAACAACTGTCTCCTCCTGAATCAGTCAGTGAACAACTGTCTCCTCCTGAATCAGTCAGTAAGTGACTGTCTCCTCCTGAATCAGTCAGTAAAAAACTGTCTCCTCCTGAATCAGTCAGTGAACGACTGTCTCCTCCTGAATCAGTCAGTGAACGACTGTCTCCCCCTGAATCAGTCAGTAAACAACTGTCTCCTCCTGAATCAGTCAGTGAACGACTGTCTCCCCCTGAATCAGTCAGAGAAGGACTGTCTCCTCCTGAATCAGTCAGTGAACGACTGTCTCCTCCTGAATCAGTCAGTGAACGAAACACTCAGTGAATGACTGTCTCCTCCTGGATCAGTCAGTAAATGACTGTCTCCTCCTGAATCAGTCAGTAAATGACTGTCTCTTCCTGAATCAGTCAGTGAACGAAACACTCAGTAAATGACTGTCTCCTCCTGGATCAGTCAGTAAATGACTGTCTCTTCCTGAATCAGTCAGTGAACGACTGTCTCCTCCTGGATCAGTCAGTAAATGACTGTCTCCTCCTGAATCAGTCAGTGAAAGACTGTCTCCTCCTGAATCAGTCCGTGAACGAAACACTCAGTGAATGACTGTCTCCTCCTGAATCAGTCAGTAAATGACTGTCTCTTCCTGAATCAGTCAGTGAACGACTGTCTCCTCCTGGATCAGTCAGTAAATGACTGTCTCCTCCTGAATCAGTCAGTGAAAGACTGTCTCCTCCTGAATCAGTCCGTGAACGAAACACTCAGTGAATGACTGTCTCCTCCTGAATCAGTCAGTAAATGACTGTCTCCTCCTGAATCAGTCCGTGAACGAAACACTCAGTGAATGACTGTCTCCTCCTGAATCAGTCAGTAAACGACTGTCTCCTCCTGGATCAGTCAGTAAATGACTGTCTCCTCCTGGATCAGTCAGTAAATGACTGTCTCCTCCTGAATCAGTCAGTGAACGACTGTCTCCTCCTGGATCAGTCAGTGAATGACTGTCTCCTCCTGAATCAGTCAGTAAATGACTGTCTCTTCCTGAATCAGTCAGTGAACGAAACACTCAGTGAACGACTGTCTCCCCCTGAATCAGTCAGTAAACAACTGTCTCCTCCTGAATCAGTCAGTGAACGACTGTCTCCCCCTGAATCAGTAAGTAAACAACTGTCTCCTCCTGAATCAGTCAGTGAACAACTGTCTCCCCCTGAATCAGTCAGTGAACGACTGTCTCCCCCTGAATCAGTCAGTAAACAACTGTCTCCTCCTGAATCAGTCAGTGAACGACTGTCTCCTCCTGAATCAGTCAGTAAACGACTGTCTCCTCCTGAATCAGTCAGTAAATGACTGTCTCTTCCTGAATCAGTCAGTGAACGACTGTCTCCTCCTGGATCAGTCAGTAAACAACTGTCTCCTCCTGAATCAGTCAGTAAACAACTGTCTCCTCCTGAATCAGTCAGTGAACGACTGTCTCCTCCTGAATCAGTCAGTGAACGACTGTCTCCTCCTGAATCAGTCAGTGAACGACTGTCTCCTCCTGAATCAGTCAGTGAACGACTGTCTCCTCCTGGATCAGTCAGTAAACAACTGTCTCCTCCTGAATCAGTCAGTAAACAACTGTCTCCTCCTGAATCAGTCAGTGAACGACTGTCTCCCCCTGAATCAGTCAGTGAACGACTGTCTCCCCCTGAATCAGTCAGTGAACGACTGTCTCCTCCTGAATCAGTCAGTGAACGAAACACTCAGTGAATGACTGTCTCCTCCTGGATCAGTCAGTAAATGACTGTCTCCTCCTGAATCAGTCAGTAAATGACTGTCTCTTCCTGAATCAGTCAGGAGACACAGCATGTAACAAGTAATGTATAAAACCCGCAGTTTGAGAAAATGCGTGACTGTCTGATCCTCTCATTGTGAAAATTTGTGAGTGAATGGTGCATGATCAGTGTGAATCCTTGACTGAATGTACTGTGGTCTGACTGTTCAGTGAATGTGTCACTCACTGAACGTCGTACTGCAGGAGACACTGAAACAGAAGTCAAGCCATATAAACATAAACACACACCTCCCCTTGTTTCAACAGATTTAGTTTCTAGAACACATTATGATTAGCAGAGTAAAGAATGGCAAAAACTGAATGAAGTACAAAAAAAAAAACAACAAAACAACTTTTAAGCTTTTACTTTGCAGGCTATTTGATAGTTCTTATAGTTATTAAATTGTTATTACTAAAGTTGCATTTTCATTTGATTTTCAAGGCATAATTTTCACTTGAACTGTCAGTCACATCCACAGAAAGTCATGAATATGTCAATGAACTGAGCTGAAGCCTGAACCGTTCAGCCGTGTATCAGTTCAGGAAGTCGGAGTCGCAGGTTCCTCCCTCCAAGCACTGAATGATTTGGTGATTCGGTGAACGAATCTTTTTAACGAATCTTTTTAGTGAACTGATTCTAGTGATTCAGTTCATCTAAAAGAACTGCCGTGCCCATCACTGTTGTGTAGCGCCCACCGAATAAACACCACTTTATAGTGCTTTGGAACATGTAGCAACCACTCTGAGCATCACAGAGCTAAACGGGATGCCAATCAGAAAATAGCACTGCTGTATCTGGGTAAGATACGGTCGATCTGACCGCAGAGGATGCATACTGCACACACACGCGACCGGAGTGCCTTGTCACTTTATTATTTTTTAATGCTACTGTTTACTCTAATGTCCTCATCTGTTGTTTCCAACTGCTATACTGTGTATAAGAGCATCTGAAACAACCGAATTTCCCCTTGGGGATTAATAAAGTATTTCTGATTCTGAGTACAGTAAGTTACCTCATCATTTGATTTTGTAGCGCACTGATTAATGAAATGACTTAAAGGGAAAACAATGAGAGCTTATTCTTATTCTTCCTCCACACCTACCATTAAACAGTGAAGCAAAGTCTAATCACACTGTCACACAAACTGTGGTCAGCAGGCATCACATTAACACAAAATCATCAATGTTGAGTTAGTTAAGTTAATAGTTCTACTTAGAGCATGAGAAATGTTTGGCTTTAATTAAAATCAAAATTGCACATTTTTAGTTTAAAAAAGCATGGTCAAATGTTGGAGGTAAATCATAATAAAAATAAAGTAATAATGCAATAATTTGTATTATTGTTTTGCATCATTTCTTGATATAATGTACTAACATCGCAAAGTAACAATAAGACCCATTAAGGTAATTGTGGGGGCAAAAAAAAAAAGACTGGGCTACTAATTAACCCAATTTTAATTTTAAAACACAATTAGATCATATAGATGGTTATAATCCTCTATAAACTATCATACCCAAAGGTCAGCACATCGTTTCACATTTCAGCAATGAAACTGTCAAAACATCAAAACTGCTTTGTATTTCTTTCTTGCTTTAGAAGGCCCCTGAATCGTATCAAATCTTGGCAGACTTTGTGACATCGGCAGATACCGTATTGTTGTCCAAAGAATCGATATCGTATCGTATCGTCATGAAACTGGTGATTTACACCCCTAGTAAACAACATTCAATTTCGAAAGATATAGTGAAGATTGATATTATTTACAGTGAGGTAATAGGTTGTCTTCCTAACGTTATCTGTGTTTTGAATTTCACTGTTGTGAAAATTTCTAGATTAGGTGGGAATGGAAGCTAAGCAGTGCTAATAATTCTAACGACCTCCCTGTGTGTATGCATGTATTTTCTTTTTATATCAATGTATAATCAATCACCACACCTCTAACTCTTGGTCAAAGAACTTAATATAATCTAACGTAATCTAATGAAATACTGTGTGTTGTTGTGGATGTGCAGTTTCTTATTCAGCAATAACCAAGCCAGGCACATCTATTGTTATGTTAACATGGTTAACTACTTTGAAACTGCCATGGCCAGTGGTCCATATCAGCTGAAAAGGCTGATGAATATATAAATTCCTTGGATGTGTCCTTGGGTTGATTTGAGAATGATAGCAAAGCTATTTATAGGCTACTAAATAGCTGTGTATAACAATATTTAACAGCACTTCGACTTCTTTTTGGATTTCTTTTTATACCAATATAGACTCATGATTTTTACATCAAAGTTAACATTACCATGGAGATAAAACACTGTTGCTCTTTTTTCTTTCTCACAACAGAATGTCACAAGCCTGGTGCAGTGTCCCTTGTTGCTCCAACAGCAAAAAGAAATCCCCCATTTGAGCTTCCATGACTTCCCTGTCAATAAAAATATACGTGCCAACTGGGTGAGGGCAATCAGGAGTGATGAGGGACCAAATTTTGTCATAAGTCGTGGAAGCACCTTAGTGTGCAGTGAACATTTTAATCCAGAGGATCTGCACAAGCCAACCCAAACCAGTGGACGAACTCACCTTAAACATGGAGCAGTGCCTTCAAGATTCTACTGGAATGACTGGGGTAATTATCACATGACAATGTTGAACCTAGCTATTACAGCTGTGTCCCTGTCCCTCTGCTCTTTAGTAAACAGAAAATGCATTTTCAGGTCGGGATACAGCTTTTATCAATTGGTAGACTGAGGAGAGATAACTCATAGGTTCAGCTAATTGGTGAAGCAATGCCAGGATCAGATCATATCACCCAGTCTCTAGACTGACTCACAGTAGTTATTCTTCAGACCTTCAGGCTCTATTATATTGCTAAATACTTACTGATGGCCCTTGAAAATGGCTCCTTCTACTTAATACTGCTGTGGACACCCTGAAATTTTAAGATGGTAAATGGTACTCTCTCCTGATTTGCTGAAATTGGCAACCTACCTGCAACCGTATTTTCTGTTCATTAAGGAGCTGGAGAGACGGGGAGACCCCTGTTACTGAACAGCAAAGGTATCAGAATATAGAGCCTTAACCTTTTAACAAAAGACTTTGTTTAAACCTCAAATTATATTTCTCTGAAAAATATGTATTTAGCCATGAAACCGATGAAACATAATCCTGTGGGCAAATAAAGCATTTGTGATGCTGTGTTTTATTTTTTAGGTTCACAAGCTCAATGCCAGTTTACCAGCGAGCACGAAAGCGTCTGTGTGCTGCTGGCCTGGATGACTGTGCAGGGATGTCTATCCCAGGGAAAAGCACAGACTACAGAGGACAGGTAGGGACAGTCCAAAGGACAGGGGACAGTTCAGAGGACAGGGGACAGTCCAGCAGACAGAGGACAGTGAACAGGGGACAGTACAGACAAGGCAATGCACTGCAGTGGCCAAAGATCATGATTACGACTGCCGTCCATCCCCTGGTTAGTATTACAAAACTTACTGTCTCACAGTAAAGATACATGGGAGTTAATTACATTGTAAAAAGTATTGACAGCACGCCATCTTCACTTGACTAAAAACATAACTATTTAATAATAAAACATTTTATTTAATGAACAACTGAAGATGGCGTGCAGGTGATTTATCTTTGTTTGGTCCACAAACACACCTGTGCTTGAGTTAAAAATCAGGTGTGCTAAAGACTTTGTTTTAGTGAATTATAATGCAAAATGTAGAGATGGATTAGTGATGTATGTTTTTTCTTCCTCTTAAGGCAAACTGGACAGTGCCTCTAGAAGAATATGGGAGTTGGAGCTTAAAGTGATATTCCTGGAAATGGAACTTGAGCAGCAGCCCCTGATATACCGGTATTTTGTCACAGATGATGACTTCAGTTTTTACACTAGATTCATCTCAGAGGAGGTATTTACTGTGTTTTGGGAGTCCATTAAGCCATCTGCTTCAAAACTTGTGTACTGGCCCAAGGCACAGCAGACAGCCCAAGATCTTCCTACCTGTAGCCCTTGTCGCAAACTCCCACTCATTGATGAGTTCTTCATGTTTCTCTGTCGTGTTGCAGATGGACTTCATGAGACAACATTTTCATCAATATTCAAGGTTAGCCAGTCCACAGTTAGTCGCATCATCTTGACGTGGACTAGCTACCTATTTCTTGTTCTTGGCTCACTGCCATTGTGGATGACACGAGAGCAAGTACAATCTACAATGCCTGACAAGTTCAAGCTGTACTGCCCTGAAGTTAGAGTGATAACAGACTGCACAGAGACACGCTGCGAAACGCCGTCCTCCCTCTCACTCCAGTCAGAAACCTTCTCCAGCTACAAAAACCACACCACCTTTAAAGGACTGATCTGGATCTCTCCATGTGGGGTAGTCACATTTGTTTCAAAACTGTATACAGGCTCCATCTTGGACATAGAAATAACTCGTAAATCACAGCTGTTACAGTTACTTGAGCCTGGAGATGGAGTAATGGCTGACAAGGGTTTTTTAATCGAGGAGATGCTTCTGAAGTGAGGGCAACACTCATCATCCCTTCACTTAAGAAATCCGCTCAGCTCAGCACGGAGGACACTCTGAAGACCCAGGCTGCAGAGTGAAGGGGTACCATATTTGGGATGGACTTGTTCCCCTGTCTACGACTGGTTCAGTCAATCAGCTGTGGAGCATCTGTTACATCATGTCTAACTACATGGGGCCTCTGGATATTAAAGGGGACAAACCAGTCTGAAGTCCCCTGGGGGTCCCTGGAGATAAATATCTTGAGATGGGGGTCAGTGGCCAAATGAATTAAAATTTTGGGGATCCTTGACATGAAAACATTGGAGCACCACTGATACAGCAGCATACATTTCGGACAACTGTTTTACATTTAGAAGACATTTGCAGAATCGGCCTCAGGTCTTAATGCGGTGATATTCAACTGGTGGCCCGCGGGCAGCTGTTTTTTCAGGAAGCCATGTGATTCTACCTGAATCACATGGCTTCCATTTGTAGCCATTTCTTATTTGTACAATTTGTTTTCTTGTAAACAGAAGATTAAATGTATATATTTTCTTGATTTAAGTTTTGTTTGTTAATTGCTCAACTCAATAACTAAGTCCTCAGTAAAAGGCCTGTCAAAATTCAACTTTTATAAATAGCGTGTTTTTTCTTTACATGTTTTGGTCAAATGAGTCAAGTGAGTGAGAACAAACTTTTTGTTTTTTGATTTTATTTGTGGCTCTTCTTAACCCAGAGGAAAAGAAAATTTGAAAAGAGATCTCAAAAATTTTTCATTTACTTCTCCTAGACAACTATGAGATCTGTGACACCAAACTGAGAATAGGGTTTATTGCTCCTGTGTCTCGTCTTTTTCTCCTGAGCAATAAGATTCACTTAATCTCAGTTTAGTCTCCTTTTAAGTTTTAGAAGAGATCTCAACAAGCTCTAATCTGTTTCTCAGAGTTTCTCAACTAGTGTGTCTGTTTGTGACCTCAGGCAGAGAAATCGAAGAGCTCTCCACAGACACTCTTTTAATTTTCCGACTGACTTTATTGTAATCCACATATTTTGAAATAATGTAGAATGAATTGATAGAAAATGTATGATTGCAGGCTGCAAAGGCCTTCTGCTTTTATATTTATATTTTTTATGAATAATCTTAAGTACTCCATTGCACGTAATTCAGTTTTAATAATGAACCACATAAAACACATTGTAAAATAAAAACAACAGCAATTTATTAGTAACTTGACAGCAAATTACTATTTCAACATTTCAACTGTGTCAAAATTTAACTGCCAAAACCTCAGACCATTAGTGGTGTCAGTGTAGTACAGTCATCTGTATCTTCTCGTGAAGTCCAAAGTGACCTTTTTGTGTGACAATAGATTTGCCTAAGTAAAACGAAGAGGGTCACATGATTAAAGTCTTACATTGTTTAAGTGCCTCATGAAGTTTAGTCTGTATTCTTGTAATAACTTATTCTAGAACATCTTAAGTGTGATATAGGTGTGCTGGTGGTGCAGTTGGTTTGTGTGCTCAGTCAGTAAACAGGAGGATGCAAGTTCAAATCCAACTCTGGCTTTTGACTCATGTGGCTCCAGTATTGCTCATTTTCTTCTCCAAAGGAGAAATAAAGGAGCCATGAAAAACACTTAATTGAGATTAGCAAGGTTTCTCCATCAAGTCTCAGGTATGACTCTCACTTATTTCTCCTAGTGAATTTTAGGAGAAACATTTTAGACAAAATAGAAACTAAAATGAGGCAGAGATGAGAATCTCAAATTTGTCTCCCAAGCCATAGAAGAGCAAGCTTTGAGCAGTAAAATTTTCCTCTGGGAAGGTTGGGCTTGCCGTTTACTGTGTTCAGGTGTGTAACTTGTGTCAGGCCTTCAACACCAACACTCTTTACCTCAGCCAACCCAAATGTTGGTGTTCCCTTTGGATCAAACACTTTAGCATCAGGGTTAGCCCCAAAGTGAGGTGCATCAGGGTGGATGATGATCCCACCCTGTGTCACAGATACGTCAAAGAAGTCTGCATATGTCCTCAGTGTTTCTGGGTCCAGATCCAGCCCTCTTTTCATGGCAGCTGTCTGGGGAGTACCTTTTATGATATGGGCTGCCAAGGCTTTGACGGAAGACTCCCCACGAACATGGCATATTTCCCGAACTCTGCTGGCTGTAAGTCGAGGTTTGTGTGTCTCTGTCCACAGCACGCATTCCGACTGCTGGCAGGTTTCTGCCTCAATAGCAGCAGACATCTCCCGTGACACCTTCAAGCTGTCCAAGTGTCATTGTTGCTTGTAGGCTGAAAAGCAGTTGGTGATATACAGTTGTAATGGTAACCGTCTACAGGCATCTGAGGAAACTCGAGGCAACCTGAGTGTTTAATAATGTCTCTGCTTGTTTCAGGAGGGCACTGATTGGACAGCTCAGACCCAAATGGCCCTTGGCCAAATTGGGACTCCACCATCCTTAGGTCCTTCAGCCCATGCAGCAGTTTGCAAATCCTCAGTCCTGGACGCCGGTCTTTCAGTTTCTCCCTGCTCACCATAAGATGTGGATCTGGAAGAGGCCCTGACAGAAAAGAAAGGGAGAAGTGTCAAATTTCGATTTAATTATGACACCTACTCTTTCACAATCCAGTCCATGTTCATAAGGAAATATGTCAAAGAAGAAAACAAAACGTGCACAACTCAGTGCAATATACCTTTTTTTTTACCGGGTGCACGGTTCAACAGATATTCATGTAAGGAAAGAATGACAACTCAAATAATCCTGGGGACTTCTTTTCATTGTGGTACTAAATATACAATGATTAGTTTGGATGATTCCATCACTACTCTATTATTCTACTAATATATCATTATTCTATTATTCAAATAAATGTTACAGTTAAAGGAATTCTAGTTTTAAACCAAAACCGACTCCCTGGCGTCGCCACTTGATCATCTATAAATTGAAGAAATTGACAAAAAATAACTCTGTGATACACACAGGCAGACAACAGGCATTGGTTTGTAGCATACATTCCCAGCCGAATTTAAGATTTCCGAATGGTAAAGTATAAAAGATGGATATCATTATCAAGAAAAAAAGATAGTAAAACAGAAAACAGTGTTAATGTTAACTTTACCAAATTTAACTTTACTAACTTTAACTAACTTTTAACTTTTACAAATTTGAATAATGTTTGTTGGATTCTGGAGCAGTGCATAGAATCTCAGTGGAAGAAATCCAGCTGATACCCTGCAATGGCTTACCTGGAAGTTGAGTGACATCAGCATGAATAAGGTCTATAGTGCCTTTACTGAGAGAGACAGTGGATTTTTTGTGGCAGGGGCTTACCGAGAGTATGGGGAGGAGACTCTGCAAACTGGACACAGGCTGGATTTAAACTCAGCCTCCAGAAGCAGATATGTGGGTCGTGCCTGGTTGCTTACCACTGCACGAAACCAGCATCCCGCAGGCACACTCATCCAAATACTGCCACTGTGCTAGTTATATACTTCTATTCCACATTTTAGTTGATTGAAGTATACACTCTAAAATCTAATAAGTTGGCTTTACTTAAAAAATTTGGCCATCGATTGTCTTAAAAAAGGTAAGTAAATATGATTAATAGTCTTAGATTACATTTACTTTATATTTACTTGTTTTGTGTACTCAGAACCCTGTTGTATGTACTTTATTATATTAAATTATTTTAACTTGGATTAAGAAAGTTATTTCAACTTTCTATGTTAGTTATCCACCAGTATCAACTCACACATTCACACCCTTTCATGCCCATTCATTCACCATTGGGAGCATCTTGGGATTCAGGGCTCTAATTTTGTAGACCAGGTGCAACGCACCCGCCCTGCGCTGTGCCTGCACCACGCCAACGGGGTGTACCCAGGGCATTTTGCAAGTTTCATGCATGGCGCAGTCCGACGCATCGAGGCGCACCCAAGCCTCCGTCCCTCTCACTGGCGCAAGTGGCAGAGAGGGAGGAGAGAAGGCGTGAGTGGGTTTAACACAGCCGAGCGTAATCTTCACCAATCAAATGAACGCCTCTCCTCGCCTTTAAATGCGCTGCGGGCGAGGCGCAGTGACAATTTCACCTTGGTGGCGAAGAAGGTCAGAGCTGCTTTCACTTTTACAGCCATTTGGAGAGTGCAGGGGCCACCGGGCAGCGCATCAGAGGCGGTTGCTGCGTCACCGTATGGACCACCTCGGAGTACAAAATTAAGTGACAATTACATTTAAACACAGCAGCAGGCTAATCCATTCATCATGCTTGTGATCCACCTGCATTCCTGGTCTGTTATCGACAAATAGCAGAACCTTTGGTGAAATACTCTCTCCTGGTATCTCCTCCTCATCCTCCTTGCAATAATGTACTCCATCATTTTAGATCACGTTAAGAATAAAGATTAAAACAGAGAAATATGGGCAATCACAGGTAAATCCTTAAGACACCCAGTGACTTACATTTATTCAGTGAGTGTCTCTCTTGTTTTCTTTTCTTTGAATTTCATGAGATGAGAGAAGCTGGATACTCCGTATCGGATGATGTGGCTGTTTGTGGTTGGCTGAGAGATGTGAACTCGTTAGTTTGCGTCACTCTTCCAGCTGCCGTCAGGTTGAGTTTCCATGATGACAAACATCTCTGATCTGACATCAGATGTGACGGGACAATTAATATAGACACAAATGTATGTGCTGGTTCAGATGGTTACATTAAATAGTGGTTGCTGTGATTGTTTATTGCATTGAAATGTGCCTGACACTCTGGATACCTGCCTGTGAGGTTTTGGTGACGTTTGCGCACTGTGCGCCTGTCAGCCAAATTACCACTGCACCAGGCGCGCTTATAGACCAGGTTGGAGCTGGCGAGCTTTTAGTGCACGTTCCGTGCAGTTTTTTGGCACAAAATTGTCACTGCACCAAGCTGAATCTGTCGACACCTCCTCCTGGTGTGCTGCCACACCTATCTCGGCACAGCTGGTCTACCAAATTGCCCAATTAGCTGTGCGCCGGAAGAAATTACCACTGTGCGGTGTGCGCCAGGCACCGCCACCTTGTGCCGCGCCAGGAAATTAGGGCCCTAAGTGTCTTCTTGCCCAAGAACTTATCATATTTTGGGCTTGAACCTGAAACCTCCCAATCGCCGACTAAGCGTACTATCCAACTGCACTACTGACATGTGAGTAAGCACAACAAAGGATGATTAGTACACAAGAACCAATTTATGTTTTTACCAAATCAAATTCAAAAAGCCATGATATTTTACAGTGAAAACATTGTCGAAAGAATGGAGTCTATCTGCTTGTCATGGACTCGGGACTGAGGCAAGACATGAAAAAAAAGTTTCACTTCCGTTGTGGCTTAAAGGGATAGTTCAGTATTTTTGAAGTGGGGTTGTATGAGCTCCATATGGCCACTAAGTACATTAGATGCAGTAGAGCGTTCTCTCCTCTCCCTCAGTAAGCCACAGTCTGTAAGAGTCTGTTACGCAGATATAGCTGCAAACAGGGAAGTAACGTACCAAGAACAGAGGGTATTTTCTCTGCCTACAAGTACTCCCATCAAAAAATAATACCACAGTTTAGGAGTACACTTCCTAGAAATGCCTTTAAGTGCATTAACTTTTCGGAAATATAAAGTTTTTCTGGAAGTAACCGACTCACGTCACACATTCCTCCACGCAGCACTTCCGCGAGCCACTGAATCACTCCGCCTCCCTCTCAGCTGTTATAAACATAACAAGCTAGCAGCTTCAGGCGCCGGTTGTAGCCTCATTGCTAGATTCTTTGACAAATATTTCGGAGATGGGGTTTTTGTGTTGCTTCCCTGGATGCAGAAACAGATGTGCATCATGGAGCACTCATACTTTCACCGTATTCAGACAATGCCTGATTCATTGTCTGAAACATTTCTGAGGCAGATATCTGGAACTGTCCGTCTGGCCTGTCAGGTTACAGAAGAGTTTCCCCCAGAGAGAAAGTCTGTCGAGTATCCAACTTCAAACTAACTTCACCACGGTCCTGCTCCAGTCCTGCTGTAAACATGCTGAGTGAGACTCTCACTTTCACTGTGCGCGACTTATTTATGACTCCTTTGACAAAACATGTCCACATCCTTGAAATAAACAAAGGCCTCAGTGTAGATTTGAAAAGGCATCACATTTGGTCCTTGGAAAAGAAATGCTGTCCTTTGTAAAATGGATAAGATGGAGATGGAAGATGGATTTTCACTGCATACAGGTACATAGGAAATGGGGACTTCCTTCGTCTGGAGAGGGACTCGTCATTGGTGTAGACCTGTGTCACTCAAACATGTCTGACCAATGGGGAAGCGTCTGCCCACTGCGGGATGTTTGTGTCAAAATGATTCAATCAAAAAAAGATGACTTTAAAACTTATTTCTCTTTTTTTCCTCAGCTTCCTTGTTTTCTTCTGTAATTTTTTTCTAGTTTTTGGATTTTTTCAGTTAAGAAGTGTTTTCTTATTTGAAACAGCTTTTTCAGAATACCTGCTCAGGTGTAGACAAAGTCTCAGACACTGACAGCTCTTCAGTCTCTCTAAGGTCTAGACTCTGTGCTGGACTTGCCAACCTGAGCCAACGGGCTTCAGCTGCTGATGTAACAGGCTGCTACTGGAGCCCTAAGGAGAAGAGAGGGAGATGTCCTGATGCTGCAGGCTGTTAGTCATGACATAGAAGTGCTCTGTCATACAGAGGAGACATTTGAATTCACTGAAGGTCAGATACAGGTCAACACAGCAGAATATGAGAAGAAGCACGAGGTACCTCTAAGGCCCCGAAGCAGGCTGTCAGATTATATGTGACAGTGACTTTGCATCTGCAGAGAAAGATCCACAGTCATGAAAGGAAATTATTGCATTTTAAAATGAAAAAAAAAAAATGTCCCGAGTTGTTGAAACACATTAATCTGTACTTCTATAGTTTCCAATGGACTATTTCTGACTGATATTATGAATTAACTCAGGTCTCAGAAAAATGTATGTGCCATACTCTTGTTGATTAAAAAAAAACGGAAAGAGTATTTTTGTGGAATTTCTATACCAACTATCCCTCTCGGGTTGCGGGGGTCTGACGCCTAAGGGCAATTTAGAGTGACCAATCAACCTAATGAGCATGTTTTTGGTCTATGGGAGGAAGCCGGAGTGCCTGGAGAGAACCCACGCATGCACTGGAAGAACATGCAAACTTCACACAGAAAGGCCCTGCCCAACCTGGGAATCGATCCGGCGACCTTCTTGCTGTGAGGCACGTGTACTACCTGCTGCGCCACCGTGCCGCCCTATTTTTGTGGAATATTATTGCTAAAACATTTTGGCGGGAAAAGAAACTATCAGTGAATATATTTTCTTTTTATTTACTAGTCTGAACTCCCTTCAGATCCTCCAGGTCATCGGTTATCATTCAAGCCTGAATTGAACCATATTAAATACACATTAATACACATAAATACACCATAATCAGATTTACTTCCACAGCTTTTATTTGACCTGACAGAGTAAAACCCTGAATAAAATGAAGAGTCTGGAGAGCAGAGAAATGACCACAGTGTACTTTATTAAATGAATTTTGGTAGTTTGTGTTGCATTAGATTCAAATAAAAATTTACAAAAATCCCATATATACAAAAAGGTCATTGATCATGTTTATCACTCTGTGTTTATCTTTTTACAATAAAATGTTCTTTATCCTGTTTAACTCATTTTAGCACTTCAGACTTTCATTACACAATGCAACTCACTGAAAGGACCAGATTTTTTTTGTCTTTTTACTTTAGTTTGAGTTTTTTCTTAAATACACCACATACAGCACATTTATGTTTTTTCCTCTGTTATATAATGTCGTAGTTACAGCCATCACGGCGGTGCTTTAACCTCTAAGGACACGTCAGTCACAATCAAACTCAAAAAGAGGAATGTTCTTTTTTAACGTGTACACTTTGCATACATTTATTTACAGGTAAGTTATTTCAGCTCATATCTGAGGTTCTCCGTGTTCAGGAACCATCGCTCTACATGGACGGCTGTACAGGAGGATTATACAAGAGTGACTGCAGGCTGCTCCCCACGCCCACGCCAGCGCCAAGCTCACACCACGGATCCATACTCCATACTGATAATCCCGATTTCCATTATTAGGTTCAATACTGACCACTAATCCTTATAGAGACTACTATGATCAATACTCACTAATAATCCTGATATCCATTATTATGATCAAAACTAAATAATGATCTTTATAAAGTTTAATATTATCAATATTAATAATCTTTATAAGGTTTAATATGATCAATATTTATGATCAGTCTTCATGGGATTTAGTCTGATCACGTCCTCAACATCCAACATGAGTTTAAAATCCACTCTGATCTGTGATTGGCTGGTTCTTCTGACCTCTGGAAAAATAATATTTAAAAGTTAAAGAAAAATATTTGAGGAAAATCCAAACTGATCACTAGCAGACCAACGGGACACAGCTAATGATGCATTTCCGCTGTGTGTCAAAAGATGATAGAGTTTTAATTAGTGTTGACCTGAAGACGTGGTGCAACAGCCAATCAGCATCGAGAGTGAACAGTGACGTGGATGAGAACACAGACAGAGGAGGAAGTAAACATGGCTGCAGGTCAGCACTACACGGTTATTTTAGTGACCAAACCTCAGAGAGGAGACACGGGGAGAAAGTCTCTGGAGAGTATCAGTGAGTTCAGCTCAGATTTTTTTAACACTTTTCTCAGACAGCACAATGAAGAGCTGATACCGGAGTGTTTTCTGACTCACTAGAGGTGATTTAATCTGTGACAAACCTCACAGGAGAACTACCGGAGGACCCAAGAGAAAAACAACAGACTGAGGAGAGAAGAGGAGAGGGTCTGCAGCTGAACTGGGAAAAACACGAGCAAAGCCGGGCAGGTTCAGGAGCAGAGGGTCCATCACAGGGACAGGGTGCTGAAACTCTCCATGAGCGGCTCTGAAGGACGTTCTGGATCATCAGATGGATGAGTTTCTATTTCAGCTTCTTGTCATCCAGAACATGAGGAAGACAGAGACTGTAGAAACATCCACCATGTTGATCATGGATGGAGGAGGCGGAGTCACACGGTGTTATGGCAAAAAGACAGACCCCATGACGGGTGAATGTTCACTTCAAACATGAACAATGTGAACAGTTTTAGAGTCTAATGATGTGCTTCCACTCAGCAGTCCAGCTCAGTTTGGCCTGGTTCAGTTTGGTCTGGTTCAGTTCAGCTTGGTTTGGCTCAATTTGGTCTGGTTCCACTATCGTCAGGGTTTTAAATGTTGGAAAAGGCACCTGTAGTAATCTGTGCTGTCCCATTGTTTTGGCACCTTTGCTATTGTTGTATTGCTAGCACATTGTTCGTGCTAGCATTAGCACGATGCATGGCACTGATCCAACCTTAGGGGGAGGAGCTAAGCCCACTGCAGTCTGCTGATTGGTTTAATTATTCACCACTTTTTAAATAATATTTCTAGTATTTGTTGTGACAGACCACCAGATATTGTTGTGAACAATCATCCTCTTGCTCACACCCCTGCACTCAAGTATGGGAACAACCTGCAAGATCAGGGCCCACCACACCGAACTGTGCCAAACTGTACTGATCCTCACCAGAACACCTTAATAGTTCTTAACTGATGTCTCGATGTGAGAGGGAAGCTTAAAGTACTTGATTTATGGCCTCCATTACCACACAGATTGTCACGTCCGCTGTTAGACATTTAATTTGACACTGATCCTTCAGGTTGACACAGACATTTGCATCATGACTCACACAAACTGAATAGTGGCAGTAAAAATGATCATTATCACATTTATGAAACACTACAGCTGTTTGTATGCAGCCCTAAGCTCCTCTGGACTAAGGGCTCTGCCCCCCTGTGATGTCATATTGATCACCTGACAGGTGAGTTTAAAGGTTTATTTATTGAAGAGCGTGGACCTGTGACTACCTGGAACATTTTCACGGTATGAAGAAAAGCTGTATTTTGAGTTTGTGATTACTCTGAGATCAGCTGGACACAAATCTTCTCTACGACGCGTCTGGCCATGTTGGATGGAGGACTGAGGTCAGTTACACCCTCCTGTTGGACAAAGACTCAGCCGTGGTGTGAGCGCAGCAGCTTCGGTCGATAAATTGTGCTTCTTTAGCACACACCCAGACCACACACACATTTAATCACTCACACACACACACACAGGAACACGCTGGGCTAACCGACTAACCACGCTGTGCTCTCCTAAAGCCTCTCCTAAAGCCTCCTGATCTTGAGCTTCAAATAAAGACAAAAATACAGATTTATTCTGTTTAAGGCAAAGAAAATAAAATCATGAAGCAGCTTTAAAGAAGAACAGATGGAGAAAGAGGGTCTGATGGTGTTTCATTATCTATAACTGAAAACTTTCTGGATTCACCAGATAAAACATTTGTATTTAAGGGTAAATGTGTCTAAAAAGACTTTAGTGGGACTTTGTACCACTGAAAATGTGCAAGATGAAATTTATGTGAGACAGGACTTCATGATCCGGCATCTAGAATAAGTAGTAAATTTGGGATGAAGTTTTCCTTCAAAGTGGTCAAGCTACATCTTCATCAGAGAAAGACCGTTTGCAGGATATTTCAGTTTGGCACAAAGCCTGCAAATCGGAGTCACGTTAAAGCCATGCTTACACGAAAACTACACAAAAGGTTTGATGTTCAGAGGACCAGGTTTTGCTGACAGCTGTCAGGCACACGGATCCACAAGAACAATTAAAACTCTCACGTGTTTTCTCTCCTATCTCACTGTGTGACTGTAATGAAACATGTTCACATCCTCGTCCTCCTGCAGAGCCGTGATTGTGAGCCATGATCATGAGGTTAGTTCAAGAGAATCTAAACTATCTCTTTTACACATGACGTACGGAGGCCTTTGTTCTATTTGGGTGCCTTCCCCCTCAGTTAGCTTCCACAGGCAGACTCACGCTCGTTAAATGTTGTGTAATGAAGCCAAAGTCCTGCTGTTAGGCCTATTGTTGACCTTTGACCCAGATATATGCAGCTAATAAGTAAGTGGTGTAAAGCAGTTTGTTGGTAGTTTAATCTGTAAAAAGATAAAGCTGTAAAATTATTGACCAAAGCAGTGCAAGAGGAGCAGCGGCTGTCAGTGCTGATGCTAACGCTACATTAGCTTGCTAACTGCTATTGTATGAAGCTAGTATAACCCACAATGCACTGCTGTTTGGCTCACTTTTTGTTTGGTCCTTGTTTTGTTTTGATCCATGGCAAACCAAAGTGTGGTGGTCTTGGAAGTGAACCAGGGTACCCTGATTTCAGGCAGACCAGAGTTCAATTCCGAGTTCCTCTAACATCAGAGTTAGAACTGTCACAGCATCCCAAACCAAACCGTCAGAGTTGGTTTAGTGCACTCCGGACAGGTCATCTGTAAAAGCGACCTGAATTTATGGAAGTTGACAGAATTCAGGAGCCTGGTGGTGTAGACCGGCTGTTCACACATGGACACAATGGGAGCTGTAGTGAGCATGTGATGCCAAAGGTCTCAAGATGTCGTCAAGTAAACTAAAAACTGCACAAAGTTGTTTGACATGATCGTGTAAATGTGGCTTTACTGTGCTTGATCATGTTCACTGTGCTTTCAGGAGTTCTGAATGCCTGTGCTTGACTCCTGAATGATCTTTAGGAGTTTGTTACAGCCGTACAAAAGTGTTTGTCATTGCTGAGATAAAATGCAGACCTGTAAATCAAACTGAGGTAGTTGAATGATCAGTAAAATGATATTTATTAAACAGGTTTGTTGGTTTATGAGATGGAGTCTTTAAACTAAGGCTACGCCGGGTTCAGAGATACTGCAAAGAAACATCAGTAAAATGCTTTCACTTCCCTTTAAATCATAAAAAGCCACATTTTAAAACATGAAGCTACAGAAGAAATGTGCTTTTCAACCTTTGATTCGACCTTGGAGTAAATTGACTGTATATTCTCAAATCCTGAAATATCTGAGATCATCTGGTGTTTGAGCCTTTGGAGACATAAAATATTCAGACTGAAGCTGTTTGTTGATTACGATGGAGGATTAGGGCCACTTAAAAAAGAAAAAAAAACAGTATGTTTAAACAAAAAAGTAAAGTTACAAGAATAAAGTAAAAAAAATTACGAGAATAAAGTCATAAAGTTAAGGGAATAATCTCATAAAGTTACGAGAATAAAGTCAAAAAGTTAGAAGAATAATTTCATAAAGTTTCGAGAATAAAGTCATAAATCTATTTAAGTTAAACTAGAAAACAAACTTTATTCTGAAAGGTTGTACCATCCGACTACACAAATAGGATGAAATGAGAGTGTCTTCCTGATGAAGGTATGCTTATATTGATCTAAAGTTTTGACAAATAGCCTTCTTAATGCCTTTGCCAATACTTGTGACTTTTTTTCTCGTAACTTCATGCGATTATTTTTGTAACTTTTCGACTTTATTCTCCTAACTTTGTGAGATTATTCTCCTAACTTTTCAACTTTATTCTCATAACTTTAGGACTTTATTCTCCTAACTTTATGAGATAATTCTTGTATGTTTTCGACCTTATTCTTGTAACTTTTTGACTTTATTCTTGTAACTTTACTTTTCTTTTAACATACTTTTCTTCTTTAATGTGGCCTTAATCCTCCGTTTTAGTTGAAGCAGGCTGTGAAGATGTTTATTGAGGCTTTAAAAACATCTGTCATGAAGCTACAGGGTTCTGCAGCCTCTAGTGGACTTTTATGGAACTGCAGTATTTGGCAACGTTTGGTGTGAGAACCATGAAGAAAAGATCAGCTGCACTGTTTCACACAGACACAGTTAAAAAGTCTTCAAAGCTGCTGTTTTACAAAAGAATAGGAATTAGCCTATTACATGTTGATGATGCCCCAGTCATGATATGGGGCCCAAACAGCAGCCTTTATCTGAGGAGGAGCAACATGTCTTATAATCATTATGGAGAATTAGTGGATAGGAAGATGGATCATCTGTCCAGAGAGGTTTTAAACCTATGTGGTAACAATAACAAACTGATCAGTCAGGAGGAATAAAGGAGCCCTCACAGAGCTGTTGGTTTGAACAGGGATTTAATAATTTTGATATTCTGACAGTTTAGGATCTAAAAGACAGAAACAGGAGGATCAGGATTATGTGTCATGCTCTGAGTTCTCTAATATGTGCTTTCTCTGCTGAGATCTTCTTCTATAAAATAACATGAATCCAAAAACTGCTCACATCTTTGATATAGGTTGATGATTTTTCAAGAGGGACTTGGAGACACATCCTTCATCTTAGGGATTATTTTAATATTTGGGCTTAATAGAAAAATTGTGCTGCTCCAAGTTATTTTGTTAAATTTAATACAAATGTGTAAACTTCAAATTTTGACATCTGACTGTTGACCTGCGAGACGATTCAGAGAGATGAAACCGTCTAACAGCAGTTTAACACCAGATGGCTCATGCACATGCTGGCTCTGGCTCTCTGCACCACGTCTTTCACAGCAGGCGAACGATTGGGCTACGTTTTGGCTGCATCTCCCTGCTGACACAGCTCTGGCTCTCCAGGACTTTCACCTCAACGCAGAGGAGGATCAAGAAGAACCACAGCACATCTCCCCACAGAGACCAAGAAGACATGGAGCATGAGCATGCATCATGGGAAATGTAAACAAACTCTTCAGATTTATCCACTCTGGGACCTGTTTTCAAAAAAAGTGTGTTTTCAGGCTGTCAGCTCTGTGTGGACGAAATGCCTACGATTAAAAACTTGTGCAGATACGCCTGAACTTGTCTCCATGTGGACGGCTGCTTGGTTTCCTGCCATGACCAGTGTTTGTGCGGTCCTTTCCTTTTAACCATCCATCTTGTAACATTGGGGGCTTCCTGTGTAGACTTAATACACATTTTAAATTAAATATTTATTAATAACTAACCCTCCTGATCATTAGCACGCCTCATGTTGGAGAAATAAAAGCATGTATTGAGGCAGACCTGATCGGCTGCATTGAGACAAACACCAGAACTTTTCATATGGATCAGCAGATCACTCTTAAGCCCTTATCCCTCACTACCAACATGACCATAAATGTATTTTTCAGAGGATACTTGATTTTTAAGGCTCCTTTCTGATATCAGTAAAACTACCCTGCTGAACTGAGACCAGTTATTTAGAATCTAAAGCAGGGGTGTCCAAACTATGATGACCTGCTGATTGGAAGCTGTGATTCTATAAATGAGATGAAAAATGTCAAAAAATGAAGTTTGTGCTTCAGATGTATGAAGATCAATGAATTATAGCATCAAACAGCAGCAATTTATGAAACCCCCTCCGTCTTGTGGTCTGATTTATGAATCAAATTGTGCCGGTTATCTTGCACCATCACTCCTGTGAGGTCCAGCAGATGTAGTGCAGTTTGCTCTGGTTTTGTGTCTGAATATGAAGCGTCTCACATCTCCGCTGCACAGAGCACCATGTACTTACTGACAGGACAGATCCAGAGGGACAAAGGTCTGACCAAGACCCCAGAGCATCTCAGATAACCTTAGCAGTCATTGGCTTTTTACTTTGGCAGGTTAATAACAGACTGTGATGTCAGTAAATCATATTCATTTATCAAGCATGTGCTAAACTTTGTTGGACTGGATTTACTGAACCTGAAACTCCTAATCTAACATGTAATGTCCCTTTTATTTACAGTATGTGGACCTCTGTGAAAAGAGTCTGGACACCCTGCTCCAAAGTGAACAACGTGGCCTCTTGAGGATCCAACCCTTTGTTAGAATCAGTACTAAGTTGGAGCCATGGTAGTTGCACTGGATGGATTATTCGTGGCCTGGAAAAATTGGATGTATTTGTTGGCCTCATGTGATGAAACAGGATAAACTTCAATGTGACCTTCAAATACACACTCCAAAGGACGCAGCCCCTGAAATGGGTCGTAAACCAGCATTGTGCTGACTAACAATGTGGTGCTCAGTGTGACGATTTAAAAGCAAACAGAGAAACTTTCCCATGAAAGACGGTTTCCTCTAAACTGAGACACGTTTATCGAAGAACGAGAGTGACCTGATGTCCAAATGTGGAGGCCACACTTTACTCTTTATCTCCAGAGCCGATTCAGGCGTGAATCTACATGTTCACCTGAGCTGCTTCTCACAAACACACACACACATACAATCACACCACTTATCACCACAAACATACACACTTCACCACAGGAACACAGCGTTACAGTGACTTCAGTACCCTCTATATCATCTCAAAAGTAAAAAAATGCTGCATCTATATCAGAGTACTGTACATCCTGGTGGTTGGTTCAGTTTGGCTGAGATGGCTGCTTGTCATCGTTTTTTAACCCTGACCTTCCTACGACCTCCTGAACGAGCCAACATCAATATCGCTGCACGGTTTATGAGTCTGACTGCTGATCGATAAGCAAGCCGCCAGAGGATTTTGTCGTGGCATCGTGTGAGTTTGACTGATTTTCCGTGAGCTGGTGTCGGGCCAGCCTCAAGAGCCCGTTCCCTCCTTTGACCTTTGATCTTTCCAAGCTTACATGGCTTTACATGCCACATGCCATTTGGACTTCCCTTTTTTAAACCAGAGGAATTAAGAGTCTTGGCCTGCGATCAACTTTTTGGACTACGGTACAATACTGAAGGTTTTCAAGCTCCTCTGAGGAACTTTTTTTGGCACTAACCATTCTTCCAAACATACACCAAAATTAGCAAACAGCAGCAGATGGATTCAAACGAGAGGACTGAGATATTTGACACACTTTATCAAAAGGAAATGAGATTGTTTCAGGTTAAATGCAAGTGTGCAGAGGTGAGGTCAGCTCAGCTGCTTGTTCTCCTGCTGGGATCCAGCAGCATCTTGCAGATATCGTTGCGAGCACTCACCCATTCACGGATGAATTATCACTTAAAACTTTAAGGAGCAATGTGAACATTTTTCATTCCTATAGATGCTGATTGAGGGAACATCTCTAAACTCTATGAAGGTGTCATTCAAGTCGAAGTGGGATATCAGATGATGTAGAGCTCCTGTAAGTGGATGTAGAGATATGTATTTTCATCATTTAGATCCACCATGAACCAAACAGTGCATCAGCTTACTGTCAGAGTGCTCTGTTGGCTTTGCATTTTTGTTGATAACAGACAGACGGGTTTCCCTGATGAGAGAAAGTAAAACTAACAGCACCAACCCTTGAAGAAGCAAACACGTCCATCAGCTGCAGGAGGCCTTTACCGGATCACTACCAACAGGTTACTGATGAGCAGATAAAGAAGATGCTGGATGAAGTGATTTCGTTGGTAGCCTCCATGGTCCCTGTTTGCTGTTAATCTGCTGCTGAGATAATCCTCATTGTTCTGTGCTCCTCACGGCAAAGCGGGACTATAACGTGGTCTCGTACTCCAGCCTCTCCTGCACCAGAGCGTCGTCTTTGTACTGCAGCCGAGGAGGCGTCAGTGAGCAGTCTACGGCCAGTATTGCCTTTCGTATACTGCGGTCGAGGACGTGGCGCTCCCAGGCCGGGTAGCGGTTCCTACAAAGATCAATCTTGATGACGGTCTCGTCCAGGCGAGGGGCTCGAGACGACGGCGTGGATGGCACCGTGGGTCTGACCTGAAACACGGGCATGCAGCCGTCCCGCTCCGAGTACTTCCCCATGTCCCTCTCCAGCGTGGTGGTGGCTCCTCGGTTGGAGCGCAGAGAGTTGGTGGCTCCCTCAGAGGGGAGGGTGGAGAACTGTGAGGTGGGGTCCAAGTCCAGACCCTGCCCGCTCAGCGAGCGTCCAAAGCGCGGCCCATTTGGATGGAAAAAGGCGTAGTACATGAGCATGAAGACCACGCCGGTGAAGAAACTGCTGAAGATGACACAGAGTGCTGGTACAGCGAAGGCGTCGGTTGTGGGCGGCGAGCGGTAGAGGTACCACAGTGCACTGAGAGTGGCGTTCTCTATCAGGATCACCAGGTAGTAGATGAACAGACGGTATCTGTGCAGAGACAGAGACAGAGACACAATGAGTAGAATTTAAAGTGAAATATTAAAACCATATGAGGCAGGAATGGAAAAACCAAATAATATTAGCATTATTTGGCTTTTCCATTGCTGTCCTATATGCCTCTATATTATGAGTTTTATAAAACATGAGACTTGACAATAAAAATGCTGTTCGATTTTAAGCTTATCCATTATCACATCTCATTGACTGCGACACAAATGAAGCGTTTTTGTTGAGGCCTAAAAACAGGATTGATTGTTCTTGTAACATTTTAGAGTTTCAGCCGTGACCAGGGGGTTGACAGTAACAAAGTAGATTGACTTGAGTACTGTAGTTAAGTTAATTTTTTGAGTATCTGTACTTTACTTGGGTATTTTTTTTTTTTTTGGAAACTTATGACTTTTAACTTGGCTACATTTCTATGAAGGGTTCATACTTTTAAGTATAGCTTTGAGGTCAGTGGATGTGTTACATAAAAAAGTGAAAACAACAATGGTTGTCCTTCTGTCAATTCAATCGTGTTTCAATAGGCATTTCTATGCGGCTTCGTCGCATATTTTACAGCCGTTTTGTTCTACAGGTTCTAAAAGCAGGTCAATTCATTCAGTAGGTTGTTTCAGTCATTAGGTTCTGTAAATTCATTGTGGAGTTAACATTAAAACAAAGCATTTACTCCAGTACTTTACCTCAAGTAAAAATTTGACTGAACAACTTTCACTTGTAACAGAGTAATATTTGACCAGGAGTATCTATGCTTTCACTCAAGCAATGGAGTTGAGTACTTTGTCCATCACTGGCCGTGATGAGGTGAAATGTGACATTTTAGAGAGATTGTTAAAGAGGTTCCTCAACTTTGCTGTGCCAGAACATGCTAAATCTGCATGCTTGTAGAAAAGCTGGCCTTTATATTCTTCAACAGGCCCTTTTGTCATTTATAAAGGCCTAAGTGTGGGCGGCCTCACCTTGTGCGCCCCTCCTTGACATTAAACCATGAGAAGATGTAGATAATCCCAACCACCATGTCAAACACGATCTCCTCCCATTTACTGATGCAGAAGTCCGTCTCACAGTGGACGATCCAGAAGGTCATGATGCACCAGTGCAGCACAATGAAGATGCCAAAGTAGAGCTGGAACACAGAAGCAAACAGGGCGAAGGTGATGACCCGGGCGGCGATGGTGAAGAAGTGCCAGCAGAACTGGATGATGACGGCCAGGTAGCTGATGGGCTTCTTGTCGTCTCTGGAGTCTCGCAGGGCTTTTTGATAGGAGGCCAGGGCCCAGGCCAAGGAGACGAGGGAGGCTGCTGCTGTCATTCCTGAAACACAGACACCAAGGTACGACATGGGTGCACCGTACATATATACCTGTCAGTGAGTTTAGGCCGACACGCACCAAGAATGTGTCTGACTTTGTGCTGAGGATGCAGACACAACTCTAAGGCACAGAGGAGATGTTTGTGAAGCTCTGACAGCCCTGACTTTATGAAGTATAATAGAGAAACTACCAAAACAAAGAGAAGATGACCTTCAGCTGCCGGCTGAGTCTGCTGTTAGCATTAGCTTCAAGGTAAAATATCCGTCGTCATGATGTTTGATGTATGAACAAATACACGTTAGTGATGTAAAAACATATGTTCGAGTACAGCCTTCTTACCATGTGCTGTCTAGCCCCGCCCCCCTCCCTCCAGGGTTATCACCTCCGTCATTTGATAGGTTAGAAACTGGAAACATGTTCTTTCCAACATGTGAATGATTAGAGGCGTTACCTTGAACGGCCTGCAGCTCGTGCGTCTGTATGATGATGCACAGCTGTAGCACCAGTTGTGGCGCGCTCTCCAGGAAGGTGGCTAGCAAGTGGAGCATGCTCACATCTGCAAACTCATAGACCATCCTCCAGTGGTAACGCCAGCGCTCCGTCTCTGCACTCTGTCGACTCCTGATGCCCAGGTAGATGGTGTGGAAGTACCTGAGGGAGGAACAACAGGATTAGATATCAAACAGACATGAAAAATAGAAATAAACCAAACCCTCCATGAAAACTTCTTTTGCAGACATCTGTGGCAGAGTCACAGGCATGTAGAGGAAGACTGCACCCTCTGATGATGTGAAAGGCTGTCCCATTCTGTCCTAAATCATGCTCATAGATTTGATTTTGATGCAGGGCCTTATCTTGAAATGAAAATTTAGTGGTTCAAATTGTCCTTAAAAATGTGTCCCTTTAATCAAATGAATATTACGAATATACAAGGTCTGACCTTTGAACCCTGCTACTACTCCTCTGAGGATGAACCCCTGGTCCACAGCCTCTCTGAGTGTGACCTGAAGTGTTTTACTGAGGTCTTGGACATGGATCAGTTCAGAGTTGATCCACGTTGACTTAAATATTGGTGAAACAAAACAGCAGCTGGATCTTTTTGTGCAGTAACTGAGGTGTGGAAAACACTGCGTGAACGTGCACGTGAGTTGGAACAGTACCAAAGGTTTAGGAGAGAGGATGTCAAAGACGATGAAGGTCCATGACCATCAGAAACTCCTGAGAAGATTCAACAAAGTGAACAAAGGGTTGAGATGATGGAGGTCTCAGAGTGAGAATGAGAGCAGAGATGGTCTCAGCTGATACAGAGACAGCTCAGAGACTTTTACAGGAACATCTGAACATGACTACAGACTGAGACAAAGTGTCCCAGAACTTCTGACTCCTGATCAGAAGGACAAACACAAGGACATCTGTGGAGACACTTTGGATCGAACTTCAGGAAACCCAAAGTTTAGGAGAGATGACAGGAGATGAAACTTGGATCTTCAACACCATCCTGAGACAAACATCAGTCAGTGGAGAACACCAGAGGTGTGGACTTGAGTCTCGTGACTTTGACTCAAGCCAGACTCGAGTCACAACTATGAGGACTTTTGACTCGACTTGACCACATCTTAAATTTGACTCGACTCGACCTAGACCTGAATTGCTCAGTGTCTCCGTGCACTGGCTCCTCCGTGTGCGGGTGAAGAGTAAAGATGTGCAGTGCAGGGTTCGTGAAACACGTTGTGTGTTTATTGTAATTCAAATGGGGTCTCGTTGGCTCATGTGCGCGGTTTAAGTGAACATAACGATTTAAAAAATTACAAGTCAGCCTTTCGGTTAATTAAAACTCAACATTCCTGAGCAGTCCAGCTCTTGTTATCACATACTTTTTCTAAATGATAAATTCATCCTGGAGTATCTTGCATCACTTATTACCTCTGCCAAGGAGGTTATGTTTTCACCAGGGTCTGTCTGTGTGTTTGTTTGTTTGTTTGTCTGTTGGCAAAATTACGCAAAACCTACTTGGATAGATTTACATGAAAATTTTACCAGAGGTGTGGTTTGGCCCAAGGAAGCAAAACTTCATTTTGGTGCTGATCTGCATATTTGTCTGGATGCAAAAGAATCCCAAAATTTGTGAAAAATCCCACAAGTCAACATTGGGCCATATTTAAAAAAATCATATCTCTGACATCACTTGATGGATTCACTTCAAAATGTACAGGATAATATATATAATATAACTCTATCATCACAGTCAATTTCATCTGGATCCGATCCAGACTGACGTCACTAAAAAACATTGAAGTTTATAATGGCAAATCCCATTCATTTTTTCCTTGGCTACTCTGGGGTTCTGCCCCCTTTATGTCATTTTGGGAATTGTAGTTTATTTGCAAACTCGCGTCTACATTTTTCAAGCCTATGTCACTACATTACCCAGCTTCCCTTGCAATGCCAGCGGAGGAGTTCTCCACATGGACAGACATGAGCGGAGACTCAGCCGACATATCGGAGCACGTGGTGATCCAGAGTTGTATCTTGGCGGAGGTCTGTGCACTCTGAGTGCTTTTCTAGTTCTCCATGATATAATAGCAATCTGTGAAGGATCAAACTCCAAATGCAGTCTACCACTGCAGCGGTTCTCAAACTGTGGGTCGAGGTCCAAAAGTTGGTCTTACAGCTGTTTTCAGTGGACGGTGTATAAATCAGGTAAAAATGTGGTAAATATGTTTTCAGTGTATGGAGGCCCTAAGTGGAAAAACGCTCATACATTTAATATTACTCTGTTGTGCTGTATCAAGTAAATTTTAGTTGTTATCTCAGGATCTCGAAGTATCCTGTCATCTTAGGGCAGACATTTTGGTTTTCCTATTACAAACTTCTGACTTCAGATATATAGAAAACTAACATTTAAATGTTATGATGAGAAACATAGTGAGTAATGTTTATGGATGTGTGTTCTCCCAGGGCTCTGACTATTATTTAATGTTTATAACATTATTTTCTCCAGTCTCTTTGCACAAAAAATATGTTTTCTTTCATCTGAGGTCCAAACTGACATGTTTTTTCATTAAACAAATTAAAATGGTTGATCTTTTTGAGATTTGGGTCATGATGGCTGTTGAGATGGTGAATGTTTCTCAGGATAGATCTGTAAGAGTCGTCCCTTCACTGTATGTTTTATCTAAAAAGTGCCAAAAATCAACGTGTCCTTCCACTTCTCAAATTAACTAATGCTAAAACCTTTTATACATTTCCAGCAAAAGGACAGAGTCTCCCTCAGAATTAATCTTGTTTGACAACTGTGCCATCAAACTGGACATCAGTGATCATCCACTGGTGGCCTTGAGGCCACATCAGGCCCTCCACAGCCTCCTAACGGCCCCCAGAACATTATCAAGTTAAAAAAATGTGAGCAGGGGAATTAGTTGTAGTTTGAAAAGTATATTTTTTTCATTGATTCCATGTAGCTTTAAATGCAACCCCTGAAACTGCTGGATCTGTTTTGTCAGCCAACATTCAACCAGGAAAACAGATCTATTTAAGCCAAACCCAGTGATGGACATATGACAGACCAGAGAGAAGCAGCTAAGATAGACTCAAAAAAGACTCAAAACTTGACTTGAGACTTGTCAGTCTTGACTTGGGACTTGTCAGTCTTGACTTGAGACTTGACTTGGGACTTGAGGGCAATGACTTGAGACTTACTTGTGACTTGCATAACAATGACTTGGTCCCACCTCTGGAGAACACCATCATCACCAAGGATGAAGACAGCTCCACAGAGCAGGTCTAGACTCCAGGCATGGAGGTGTTTCTTTGACATTCGGGGGGTCATTTAGGAGGAGTGGCTCCAGAGGGGTCAAAGGTGAATCAACACAATTACAAACAGTCCTACTGGTATGCATGTGTGCACAATATACCAGAACCAACACCAGGGACAGTGCTGTGCTGGGGTTATGGGCAGAATGTTTGTGGACCCCTGGTTACCTCCACTGAGGAGGTTTTGTTTTTTGCCAGCATATGTTTGTTTGTTTGCTTTTAGCAAGATTCCTCAAAAACTACTGGACAGATTTTGCTGAAATTTTCAGAAGATGTTGGTAATGGCCAAATTAAGAAATGATTTGATTTTGGTGGTGATCCAGATAACCTCCATTAGTGACCGATGGTTTTTGCTCAATAACTATCTAACTAATAATGATATCAACATGATTCTGAGTGCTAGGTGTGGGTTTTCAGGGTCCTGAATCATATTATGATGGTAACTTTATCATGGAACTATTGCTTATAGATGGAACAGACATATGTGAGCTACCTTGGTGGACATTTGTGCTCTCCGAGTGCTGAAGGTCTGGTTAGAGACTCAGAGACAGTCCTCTGCTGAATCCAGCCATAAGTGTTCATCTGCAGACCCGAGGCGCTGCTGCTTTAATCAAATGAATTCATTATTACCTCTCAGTCTGTCTGTGGCCTACTTTCTGTCCTCCTGCATGGAGCTGTGTGTTTGTGTCAGTGTCCTGGTTCATTTCTGGGTCCTCCGTCTCCGTCTCTGAGAAACATCTCACACACTCAGGGTGATCATGTAGCAGCAGCTAATGGGCCGTGAAATGAACAAACACCATCAATAAAGAATAAAAAATTACATCTTTGCTGAGTGATACCTGACTGTGCATGCACGCGCGTGTGTGCACGTGTTAGCCTGTCGCCGTGGTTACACTCACACCGAAGGTGTCCCAGTTCTGACCGCCTCACTCACATCACCTAAAATACAAGTCAGCTCGTTCAGCCTTCAGAGAGGACAGCCACGTCAGGGTCAACAGCTGAGGTCAGCCACACTTTAAAACATTAGCTCTCAGCCACACCATGAGGTACACCTGCTGAGCTGCTCTTTAACACAAAGTGCTGATCAGCCAATCACATGGCAGCCACTCAGTGCTTTAAGGCATGTAGACTTAGACCAGACAGCTGAAGATCAAACCGAGCATCAGGCTGGAGAAGAGAGGAGATTTAAGAGACTCTGAATGTGGCATGGTTGTTAGTGACTGATGGGTTGGTTTGTCAGAAGCCATATTGGGTTATAGGGTTTATAGAGAAAGGTCTGAAAAAGAGAAAATATCCTGTGAATGAAATGTGTTGTTGATGTCAGCAGGGCTGACATCAACAACACATTTTTTAATTAAAATTGGGTTAATTAGTAGTCTGGTGCTTTTTTTTGCCCCCCACTATTACCTAATGGGTCTTGTTGTCACTTTGTGATGTTAATATATTATATCAAGTAATGATGCAACATCATAATACAAATATTATTATTCTTTTTATTATTATTTAACTCTAACATTTTGACAATTTTGCTCTTTCAAACTAAAAATGTGAAATTTGGATTTTAATTACAGCCAAACATACATTTCTCATGTTCTAAGTAGAACAACCAACTTAACTAACTTAACATTGATGATTTTGTTTTAAAGTGATGCCTGATAACCACAGTTTGTTTGTCAATGTGGGTAGACTTTGCTTCACTGTTTAATGGTAGGTGTGGAGAAGGAATAAGAATAAGCTCTTGTTGTTTTTCTTTTGTACAACAAGTCATTTCATTATCAGTAGGTTACAAAATCAAAGTAGAAAAGCACTCGGAGAGCGCAGACCTCCACCAAGATACAACTCTGGATCACCACACGTCCGATATGACGGCTGAGTCTCCGCTCATGTCTGTCCATGTGGAGAACTCCTCCGCTGGCATTGCAAGGGAAGCTGGAAAATGTAGTGACATAGGCTTGAAAAACGAGTTTGCAAATAAACTACAATTCCCATAATGACGTAAAGGGGGCGGACCCTCACAGCAGCTGAGGAGAAATGAATGGGATTTGCCATTATAAACTTCAATGTTTTTTTGTGACGTCAATCTGGATTGGATCCAGAAATGAAATGACTGTGATAATAGAGTTATATTAAATACAGTGCCCAGCATAAATGAGCACACCCCCTATTAAAAGTAATGTATTACTCAATATATAGATGAACAAAAGTACAATTTCCAGAGTTTTGACAAGGCTGAATTTAAATACCATTTTTTTTACCGTAAGATGAAAATAAGGGTTATATGATAACTAAAATTGAGCTTTGCTCCCACAACTTTGATTGGGGTGTACTCATTTTTGCATCTTGATTTTAAATTGAAAAAATAAGACTTTTTTGTGTGCAACTTAAAAAATCTTGTTTGCAATCAATGGCCCACATGTGGGGGAGTATTTTGTGGTGTAGTATGCCATAGAAAATGTTGATTTTGAAAGGAAACTAAAGGTTTTCTGACAAATCTGAAGGGGTGTACTCATTTACGCTGAGCACTGAATATTGTCCTGTAAATTTTGAAGCAAATCCATCAAGTGATGTCAGAGATATGACTTTTTAAAATACGGCTCAATGTTGACTTATGGGATTTTTTGCAAATTTTAGGATTTTTTTGCATCCAGACAAAAATGCGGATCACCGCCATGTAATTGCTTCTTCCTTGGACCAAACCACACCTCTGGTAAAATTTTAATGTAAATCCACCCAGTAGTTTTTGCCTTATCCTGCTAACAGACACACAAAACACACGCAATGTTAAAGAATCCTTTAAAAAATTCCTGGATCTGGATGGTGATCTGGATCAGCCAAAAATCTAATCATTTGTTATTTATCCCATTCCAAACATTTACTGAAAGTTTCATCCAAATCTGTCCATAACTTTTCAAGTTATTTTGAACACAGACAAACAAAAAAACCAATGCCAGCAAAAACATAACCTCCTTGGCAGAGGTAAAAACAAACACACAACCAGACCCTGGCGGAGGTAATGATGAGATAACTTACTGTACTCATGTGATAAGACATTCCTGTTTTGTGCGTGCAGTATGCGTCCTCTGCAGTCAGATCAACCGAATCTTACCTAGATACAGCAGTGCTATTTTCTGATTGGTTGATATGTATGTTATTTTTTGATTGGCTGATGGGTTGTTGATCTTATTGATTAGTTGTGTCAAGCTCCCGTTGACCTCTATGATGCTCAGAGTGTCTTGCTACACATTCCAATACGTATATAGCGGTGTAACTCGGTGGGCGTTACACAATAAATTTTTCATGAGTGAGAAATACCAGGTGTGGCGTGTGAGAGTGTGAAAAAGTTTAAATATGTGTGTCACATGCTGAATGCGTGAGACTTGAGAGCCCTGTGTCAAAGGTCAGAGGAGAATGGACAGAGGGGTTGGACATGATGGAAAGGCAACAGGAAGTCAAATAACCATCTCTGAACACACAACATGTCCAGTCTTGACACTGATGATCTACAGTAGTAGAGGACCACACCAAGTGCCTCTCCTGTCATCCAAGCATAGGAAACTGGAGGTCTGACTCTCCAAAACTGGACAACAAAAGATTGTAAAAGTGTCTCCTGGTCTGATGAGTCTGGATCTCTGCTCCACATTCAGATGTAGGCTCAGAGTTTGGTGTGAACATCATAAAGCATGGATCCATCCTGCCTTGGATCAGCGGTTCAGGCTGCTAGGGGATATTTTCTCGGCACACTTTGGTCCCCTTAGTCCCACCTGAGCATGGTTTAAACCCCACAGCCTACCTGAGGATTGCTGCTGACCATGTCCATCCCTTTATGACCACAGTGGACCATCTTCTGATGGAGACTTCCAGCAGCTCCATGTCTCAAAGCTCAGCTCATCTCACACTCACTGTACTCCAGTGGCCTCCACGGTCACCAGATCTCAGTCTGATAGAGCATCTTTGGGATGTGGAGGAGCAGGAGATTCTCATCATGGATGTTTAGCAGCTGTGTGATGCTGTCATGAAGATATCGATCAACATCTCAAAGAATGAAGGAACTCTGAAGGTGAAAGGGGTCCAACCTGGGACTAGGAAGGTGTACCTAATAAAGTGGCCAGTGAGTGTATCATGCCTTATTTCATACACCACCAGCAGACACAAAGGAGGGCAACCAAACAAAGAGGGCGATGGAGGAGAGAGATGATATTACAGTCTGCTGCCCCCCCCCCCGTCACTCTGCTGCTCAGAGAGAAGTCTATAAATAATTCATCTCTCTCTCTCAGACGCTGTAAGGGTTTATATATAACATCTGAAAAAAGCCCAGACTGGAAGGATTCTTCATGGGAGTCAAACTCACAGCTCCACCTGCTGGTGACGGCAAGAACTACAGACCAAGGAGCAGGTCATGTGACAAAACGGCCCAATGGGGGCCTTTCTGGGGCCCAGCTGCATGCTGGGTTGACATGGTTTGGTAAAAATATGGTCCATCATTCTTTTTAAAAATAATAATCTAATTTACGTTGAGCAAAACACAGGCAACAGCAACAAAAATACTGTAAACCATTAAATAGAAGCCGATCCTGTTCTCTCCCTGGTCGTTAAGATTGTTGAAATAGAATTTATCGTTCACATGAAGTATTCATATTATTCATTTAAGGACACTTAGCTGGTCTGCAGATCCCCCCCGATTTAAAGTGATTCACAGGGTCCCTGTTGACTCTCTAAAAGTCTTATAGTCATTTAATTTCTCTATTTTTTATATTTCAAGTTTGAATTATCCGAGTGGAGGTTAGGTTTCAACAGGAGCGCTACATTCTGTCTACACTCAGGGATTTCCTGGTGGTAGCATGACCATTAAATTATTAGTAATAAGCTGCCAGTGAAACCTTAACTAAAGAACAGAGTTGATTTTTTTATGCTGTCAGCTTTGGTATGCTGAATTTCTGTGATGCTGCAATTACTTAAACGTCATCATATTTGTACTTTAAAGCTGCAGTAGGCAACACTGTTTTAGTATAATTGAGCAAAAATGTTATAACATCCTCCAAGCATAAAGTAAGTCAAGTGGTCTGAGACAAGCTAAAGGTTTCTGCACCTCACCATGGCTCTGTGTTCAGCCTCTAAAGAATCAGTATCGGGACGATGTGCATCAACCAATCAAAGGTCAGCTCAGACCACTGCGTTCCTATTGGCCGTTCTACTGCATATGCGCATTCCCGTGCCACAGGCAGAAGGACAGAGCAAGCAGCAATGGTGGACGGTTCACCAGGTAAAATAACTATTCCAGCATTGACTACAACTGCCCACATGGCTAAACAACCCAAAAAAAGGAAGACACGATTAGAAAAGAAAGAATATGAGAGAGAGGCTGACCAAAAAAGGAACAAAAGTCGTATTAATATCAGCAGAGAATTCCAGAAATGGAGAGAACTGTGGGATAGCCTAGGTCTGAAGCTGGATTCGGAGCTGGCCACTCTTCTCTTGGACAGGTAAGCTGCTAAATGAATAACCTTGTAATATTTGTCCTAATGTGTTGTGGTGATAGTTGTCTTGTGTAGTTAGATTTCATGAAAGCACTCCACTGGACTCTGGCTGACTCGGACAGTTGTGCTAAGTGGACCGGTGAATTCCAGCCGTGGCTCGATAGCGACTCTGTGTGCGCTGTATGCTGTGTGCGTGTGCTCGTCTGGTCGGAGGGGCTCAGGGCGGAGATGAACGAAACCTAACTCAGATGAGACTCAAAAATCAACCGTTTTCTGGCTTTCTACCTACTGCAGCTAAACTATTTTCTGATATGGGGATGTGTCAGGTGGCTAAGAATTCAGTTAACTGCAACTCAAATGTAAAAGTGTCAAAGTTACTAAAAGAGTGACTTTGAGATTTTTCCAAACACATCAAATCCTGTAAATACCGATTTCTAATTTAAACATTTTATATTATTTATTTGCCTTTTTCCCTCACATGAATTAAAATTATATTCTTACCCAATGTCATCTTTAAAATAATGAAAAAATGAAAAACATCATGGCGGTAACTCATATGCTTATTTCTTTGGAGACATCAAAAACAGATTTTAGTCCAGAGTCACAATTTTAAAATGTTCACATAAACAACATCAGCCAACAGGAACAATGGACAGTGTCACATTTCAATGACAAGGTTACGAGTAAATGAATATATTTTAAAATAGCATGTTTTGGAGACAATCCTGAACTTTTGTGTTTTTATTTCCTTCAATTGTTTTAATCTCTTGATCTGTGAAAAACTGTTTCAGAAAATTTTGTTAAAAGATAAACTTAAACCAAATAAACCAACTGAAAGCCAGCTGTTACACAGCCCACAGTGAGTTTTACATAAATCCCTACTCTAACACTGTTATAAGCCAATTACAGTGTATTTTCTGAAATAGCTTTTATCCAACACTTCAGGACAGGAAATGACTCTGATGAACATGTGACACTCAGCTCTGGATGTTTTTTGTGTTTGTGCCACCCAAAGAATTTTAATTGTAAAGTTCTGGCGTCTCCTTCAGATTCTGAATTTTAAAAACTGATCAGGGTTTTAACACGATCACGCTAATGGACATAAACAAAATGATTCCTCTGTTCCTTCAGCCTTTGACCTCCTCACCTCACGGGAAACATCCTTCTCCTGGTGAACCTGACAGACACCATCACTGCTGAAGTCACAGACAGTCAGCTGACCAATCAGGAGAGGCCTCTCTCAGCTGTCAGCTGACCTCAGGTCAATCGATGAGCTCTCAGCTCTTGAGACCCTCCAGGACTTCACTCAGAGACCTGATCAGGGGGTTTGTTTATCATGGATGAAATTTGGAGAGAAAGAAGAGTGAAGAGTAGGAGTGCATGAGGGCGAAGCATTTCCCACAGCCTCACCATGTCATGTGACAAAGTGTTTAGTTAGAGCAAGAACATCAAGAACAAAGGACTCCACAAGGTCCTCAGAGATCCAACAGGTGATCCAACAGGTGATCCAACAGGTGATCCAACAGGTGGAACATAGGCTTCATGCAGTTTGGTTTCTGCTCCAACACCTGTATGATTTATACGGCAGCATGAGTGTGTGACAATATGTCACTGACCTGAGTTTGAGCACGGGCAGCAGTGTGCCTCTTCACTCAGTGCTCTTTTTTTTTTTAACATGACAGGTTTTCCTTTCTTTGTTTTTTCCCACTATGTTTCACATCAGGTCAAAACATAAACGCTAGTCCTGAAAAAAAACTGTTGTTCTGATTGCACCCCCCCAATTAATAGTGACTGGTATTGTATCTTATATCCTTGAAGCCTGATTAGTCTCCACTGAGGTGTGACTTATACTGATCGTTCATTCGTGGAATGAGCAGCACAGCTGAACGGGAGGGTAGCACCCAAAAATGTGCCAAAATCGCCCGGAAGAAAGCCTGAAGGGAGTTTGAGGAACCGGTCTTCTTGGGGTGTTGATCTCCTGCGACCACTCCATGGTCTGTCTTTGACTTCAGCAGTCTCATGGTCCTAAGTTTGAAATGGTTCCAGGGCAGACACCAGATAATCCTGACACTATCTGCACCAGAACACCACCTTCAGTGGCAGATTTTGGCTCTTTGTTTGGACTCTACCCACACGCTGACCTGTGCTCCTCACTTCACCAGTGCATGATCTTAACAATCTGGCCCTCATTATAAATTAGACTGGATTAGATTAGATTGAACTTTTTTAATCCCTATGGAAGGGAAATTAAGATTCCAGTAGCATTGTAAAGTACACAGATATAAAAGAACACAGGATATTAAAACTAAAAAAAAAACTACATTAATAAATCTTAAAACTAAATCAATAAATAAAATTTATAATAATAATTATAATAATAAATGGGACTAATCAGGCTTTACAAGGATATAAAATACAATTTCAATTTGTCTTAATGAAGGGGGAAAGTTACCCAAAAAAAGAAAGTTTCCAAACATTTTTGAGTAGTATACTTTAGTTATATAATGTAAAAAAAAATCCCATAATCTTGGTCCTGATTCCTCATTTGTCAGTGGGTCCTGTAGCCAGACCAGAGGTGGTCTGTATGACCATGTCCTTCTCTCACTGCAGTCAGCACAATACCTTTGGCTGAATTTAAGCCATTTGTTGATTTCACTAATAAAAATAACTCATACTCGTCATCGTGTGATGTATATTCCCAGCTGTGATGGACAGATCAGGCTCTCTTCTGAACAGAGGGGCTGAATTCTCCTCTGAGCTGGTGCAGCCTGTGTTTCCTGACCCGTTACAAAGAGCTGAAGAGAGCTGACCTGCAGCCTGAGAGTGTGAGAGTGTTAAAGATGGCAGCTGGTAGCCATGCTGAAGGAGCTGGCATCAGTCAGAGGACAGCGCCGTGCCAAAAGAGCGACTACAGTCAGAGAAACACACTGCTTACTCATTCATTCATTCACTCACTCCACTCACAAACTCAGGGGGGGTTTCACCATCAGGTTAAAGTGGTCTATGGCCTCCTTCTGCAGGAGAATGCAGTCTTCATTGAAGATTGATTCTGTGGTACTAACCTAGATAAAATTTACTTCATGATTGACTTGGATGTCCAAATACTCTGCTGCGGCAGGAGATGCTTCAATAAGAGGATCAAACTGGCATCATTTCCCCCATTTGTTCAAATGCTGCTGATTATTTGAGGGATTTTGATGGTTCAATAAAAACTGCATGCAGTTTATTGTGGGTTTTATGGATGGATCAGCAGGTGATTGGATGTTCATTCTGTCAATCACATTAATTATGGGTCAATCAGACATTACTGCCACAGTGTCAGGCACAAAATCCATGACGTAGACCTAAACATGCTCTCCAAGGAGAAGTGCTTTCAGTGTTCAGCATTTAATAAAGGAATGTGGTCCAGATCTGATGAAACTGCTACTGAAGCTGTTAGCATCTATGCTCATCTCTATAAGTGCAGTCACTTCCTGCTGTCGTCTTGCCCATAGCTCCACCTCTTCCTGTTCTGAGGGTCTCTGATTGGGCCGTGCTGCTTTGGGCCGAGCTCAGTCGTTGTAGGTTGGAGCTTGGTGAGATGGATCTGATTACAGACATTAAATCAAGTGGATCCAGCTGCTGCTGCACAGGGGTAGGATTTCCTCACTTCCTCCCAGTTTCACCCACTTTTATACAATGGCAACATATTTGTTTAGAAACGATCATTTCACCACAAAGTACTCCTGCCACAGTCTGAACTGCATGAATCTGTCAGCAGTGTTCTTCCGACTAATCGAAACACGTCTGATGTGGTTTTCTGTAGACCATTTCCCCTTTAAGATGATTCAAGATCATTAAATTCACAATATGTACATAACACTGTCAGAGGGCTCTCCTGCCAACAAAGCATGTTGCTAACTGCACAAATTAAGAGAGTCCACATTTAACAGCTTTTCTCCATCTTTATGAAAATTAATCCATGAGTTTTGTTAAAGGGTCCTCAACTCAGAACAAGAAATAAGCAGCAGAGATGGGTGGAGTTAAGCAGTGAGACTTATGTCAGCCTTAGTTGGACTCCACCTTCACATGGGTTGAAGGTTAAAGGTTGAAGGTTAAAGGAGTGGATCTTGGTCAACAGACCGTTAAGCAGATAAATAGATATCAGAGTGGCTCCATGTGAGCAGAGCCAGACATGAGGAACAGAAACTGAGCAGCAGCTTCAAGAAGCAGCTCCTTTGACCCAATATCCACTGTTACCATGGCAACAATAAACATGTGTCTGTCATGGCAACCATAAACCACATCTTTAAAAATTACAGATTACAAATTAGGAATTTTCTTGGCTTTGAAAACTGAAGAATATCTGGTGCATTTTTAGGATGGGACGCTGCACAGGGCAGCAACAGGAAGAGCTTGTAGGACTGATTAGAGTCCTCGGTCTGTTTGGACTTCACATGTTCCCCTGAGCATGAGTGGGTTTACTATAGGTACTCTTTTTTCATCCCACAGACCCAAAACATGCTTGTTAGGTAAACTGGAGGTGTGAGTGTATGTGAGTGGTGGTTTGCCTCCATGTGTGTGCCTTGTGATTGGCTGGTGACCAGTTCACAGTGTACCCTGCCTCTTGCTAGGTGACAGCTGGAACAGGATGAGACAGGTCATGTTTTAGGGCACTGTGTGCCGTGTACCAGGGCTGGACAGTACTGGGTACTCCAGACTGATGCTCTGATGTGTGCTCACAGTGTCCTATGAATGCCTTATTCACTGAAGACACAAAAAATGATCTTTTTCAAATTATAATGAGAATCTCCTGCTCCTCCACATCCCAAAGATGCTCTACTGGATTGAGATCTGGTGACTGGAGTACAGTGAACTCATCATCATGTTGGAGAAACCAATGTGAGATGAGATGAGCTTTGAGACATGGAGCTGCTGGAAGTCTCCATCAGACGATGGTCCACTGTGGTCATAAAGGGATGGACATGGTCAGCAACAATACTCAGGTAGGCTGTGGGGTTTAAACCATGCTCAGGTGGGACAAAGGGGACCAAAGTGTGCCAAGATAATATCCCCTAGCAGCCTGAACCGCCCATCCAAAGCAGGATGGATCCATGCTTTACGATGTTCACACCAAACTCTGAGCCTACCATCTGAATGTGGAGCAGAGATCCAGACTCATCAGAGCAGGAGACACTTTTACAATCTTTTGTTGTCCAGTTTTGGAGGGTTAGTCTCTAAGCTTCTGTTCTTAGCTGACAGGAGTGGACCCTGGTGTGGACTTCTGCTGCTGTAGCCCATCAGTGTGTAGACTAAGTGTGTTGTGTGTCCAGAAATGACCGTCATGGGTGGTTATTTGAGTTCCTGTTGCCTTTCTATCATTTCCAACACTCTGACCACTTTCCTCTCACCTCTGGCTTCTACAAGTTATTTTGGCCCAGAGAACTGCTGCTCTTTGGATAGTTTCTCTTCTTCAGACCATTCTCTGTAAACACCCAATGGTTGTGTGTGAAAATCCAAGCAAATGAGTAGTTTCTGACACAACAACCATGCCACATTTAAAGTCACTTCAATCATCTTTCTTCACCAGTCTGGTCGGCCTGAACTCGAGCATGTCTGCATGTTTAAATGCACTGAGCTGCTACCATGTGATTGGCTTAAGCCATTTGCGTTAGGAGCAGATGAGTCTGTGCTAATGAAGTGACCAGTGAGTTTAAACTATCAACGATTGGAAAAGTGGGTACAAACGGGGAGGAGCCTGTCTCTGAGCACTTCACAGTCTGCAGCACCTTTTGAATGATCAGGTCCGGATCTCAAAGTACCTCAGCTGTGCAGACCCCCTTCGTATTTGATGCCCCCTTGAGCACGAGGCCCCGGCCTGTCTTGGCTAAATGGTGACCCTCTGTGTGTGCACTAAATGAATGAACGAATGGATGGAGGAGCTTCGCCCTTGCTCCCCTCCATCAGAGGCCTCCATCCGTCCTTACCTCCAGATCTGGCCCAGCTGCAGGATGTGGATAACGGACTGGGTGAACCACACGCACAGGGTGTAGTAGGCCGAGGGTCTCCGCTGCCTGCCGGCCGCCGTGCTCCCGGTGCTGGTGTTCGTGGTGTTCTTGCTGGCGGTGCTCGCCTGCCTCTGCGGCGTGTTCGGGTGCTGCTGCGCGGTAACGTCCCCGTGCGAGGCTGAGCCGCTCAGCAGCTTGTTCCCGTCCATGTGCGAGCAGTCCGCGGACGACTCGGTCCCGTCCTCGGTGCTGAAGTCGTGGACGAACCATCTGAAGCTGAAGAGCTGCACGGAGAAGGACCCGAGCACTACGAAGAAGAGCGTCAGGCCGAACCACCAGTAGTCTCTGCGGAGGTAATAATCCACGGAGAGCCACACGTCGGTGCCCACGTCGGCCAGATACACGGCCACTGCGGCCACGATCCACAGGCAGTCCCACAGCGTGTACTTCTGCTGCTCCCGGCCCAGCTGAAGGCACGTCGTGTTGGTGCCTCCCCCGCCGCAGCACCGAGACTCCCCGTTCGCGAAGTCTCCGTCCCCGGGGCCCGCGGAGTCCGGCGGGCCGCCCGGGTGGAGTCCCTGCACCGAGCCCGAGTGCTCCGAGTTCTGCAGCGGGGTGAAGGCCACGTCGCTCTTCTTGATCTTCAGGACCCCGTCCGATTTAGCAGCCATTGTTATCAGTGATATGACTCCCTTATTCTCCTCCTCTTCGCTCCGTCGACTCCCTTCTGCGCGCCTCCCCTCCTCCTCCTCCCTCCTGGGCAGGACTAGCTCCTCTGCCCAGTCTCCTCCTCATAATACAGAATAAAGACTGGACGCAGCTCCGTGCATGCTCCGATATTTTGGTCCATATCACGTCTTCTTCTCGATGATCGGCTCACATCCAGCTGACGCTCCGCCCGCTCCTGATCCTCATAAACCGGCCCTGCATCCGCGGTCAGAGCCTCCCGGTGCCCTCGGTGCTTCCTGACGCGGAGGCAGATGTTGGAGAAGGAGATGGAGTCAGCAGAGGAGGAGAAACGGGGAGGCTGCAGCCATCTGCTTCTTCCATGGCACCGACTGAAAACTATGACATCATCCTCCCTCTGCTGCTCTCTCTCCGCTCCGCGCACACCGAGGCAGCCCCGTTAGCGCGCAGAGGGGGGGTATCACCGGTAGACCTGGTTTTTGGGGCAGAGGGAAGCCTGTCAGTGTGTCATCCTGCAGCCTGCAGGAGAAATAAAGCTCTGGAACAGCCTCGACGTCCCAGTCTGCCGTCAGCACCACGGACAGCTCCTGCTCCAAGTTCACCCCCACTGCAACCAGCTCCTCAAACTAACAGGCGTTCATGTTCTGCTGTGTCCATCCGGAAACAGGCCAGCGGTGACCGGAAACACCCTCCTCTGGATGTGCAGGTCATAAATCTGATCACATGAGGCCATTAACTGGTTTAACTGATCAAGTCTGAAATGACGCTTCGGTTTGACATCAGCGCTCAAATCCAGGCTTAGACACATGAATAAACGCGGAAGTAGAAAAGACTGCAGTACCTGAAATCACCCCTAGGACGTTCACTTCATTGAATTAAAAAGTCGACCCCATTAGACCTCCTTTAGAGAGACACATTTGATGAAAACAGGCATTCATATTACTCTCCATTATTCTGCTGTGCCAGTGAAAAGGCTTTTATTAGCTTTTTAATAGCCATCTCCTGTGCTGCTTCTTACAGTGATCCTGCAGGATTAAGAGTATCAGATAGGATCAGGGGCGGAGCAAAGGGGGTATTAATCCAAACCGGGGAGGGTCCAGTGCCAGTTTTTCACCCAGATGTTCTTCAGTGCAGGCAGCTCACAAGTTCAGGTCTTTCCTCCCATAATCAGACGTGAGATCCTGCAGGAGCTTGGCTTGGTGTACCCTTGTCAGGTTGTTGGTGCCACAAGAATGATTTCACAGTTTCCCCTTAGTTACTCCAAATATTATAAAATTCTCGGGTCTTATTGTGTTTGTTTTCTGTTTGTTTGTGAGGTTGTTGGATTTAAACGGAGCTGTGTGTTTGTTTGGCTCCTTCTGTGCTCTCCTCTGTATTTTCCAGTTTAAATCATGTGTTTGTGACAGGTGCAGTCATGTTTGCTTCATATTACAGGGCGGAGGGCTAGCCACTTTATTAGGTACGCTCATTCAACTGCTTATTAATTAAAAAATAGTTGGTCAATCACATGGCAGCTACTCAATACCACTACAGCTGCTATGGTCTGGTTGTTTTGCTTCTGTTTGTTTTTCCTGTGCTGCTCCTTTTTCTCCTCCCCATTTTTCTCCCTCAGAATGTTTGAGGAAGAAGGCGTGGCTGGCTGGTGATCTCTGGGTGAGTTTGAAAAGTCCCTCCTGTCATGTAATGTTGAAAGTGCTTGCGCACTGTTACATGATTAATGGTTTTACTGTCAGCAGGGTACGCGAGGGTTCTCGCGAGGACACATGAGAGTTATACAGAGGTGTGTGTGTGATGTTGGCGGACTACAATGGATGTTCAATAAACATAGCTCGAGCTAAGAGTGCACAAGCCTCTGGAGAAATCCTTTACATGGTGTCAGAAGTTAATGCAACGTGCTATGGCCAAGTTTAATCCCCCGACTAACTTCTCTTTCGACAAACTGGGAGAGTGGCTGGACTGGAAGCAGTGGTTTGTTAGATTCAGAACCGCCACGAAGCTTGATAAGGAAGATGGCGCAGTCCAGGTGAGCAGCCTAATACGCCATGAGAAGCCAGGCGGGAAACATCTACAGATCGTTTGCTTTTGCTGGAGATGGTCACAGAAATAGCTTTGACTGAGTCCTTGGAAAATTCGATGAGTATTTCATGCCACGGAGAAATGTGATACATGAATGTGCCTGCTTTTACCAGTCCGCGCAAAGACCGGAAGAGAAAGCAGAGACTTTTATCAGGGCTTTGTACGAGCAGTCAGAAAATTTTGACTTCAGGACAAGCAGGGATGAGAATATCCGTAACCGCATCGTTGTTGGCATTGTGGATAAAGATGTCTCCCGTAAACTGCAGCTGATGAAGGACTTGACGCTGGCGATGACCATAGAGATGGTCAGTCAGTCCGAAGAGGTTGCTTCACAAGTTAGCATGTAAGGAGAGGCAGCGGGGATGTCAAACGAAGTCACTAACAAGCGCAACAAACACATCAAATAACATGGTAAGCCGAAAGGAGGAAATAAGGGACAGTGTAGACAATGTGGGAAAATGAGGTACAGCAAAGATGAAAATTGGGAGGTGCTACTTCAGCTACACAGAGAGAAGTGTAAGCCTGTGTCGTACTGTTCCAGGTGCCTGACTGAAGCAGAGACCGGTTACACCCAGATTGAAAAGGAAGCTCTGGCTGGTGTGTGGGCTTGTGAAAAGTTTGACAGGTACCTTAATGGACTGGAGCAGTTCAAGTTTGTAACTGACTACAAGGCACTTGTACCTCTCATCAACAGTCATAGCTTGGACAACGTCCCACTGTGATGTCAGCGTCTTCTCATGAGGCTCATGAGATTCAAGCCAGTGGCGGAGTATGCTCCAGGGAAAACACTCATAGTTGCAGATACCCTGTAACGCAGTCCACTGGTCAACACGTGTGCAGACACGGACACACACAGCAACATGGCGTGCTACATTGCCAGCGTAGTCGAAGGGATTTCATCCAGCAAGATGGTGGAACTAAAGAAGGCCACGGCAGCTGACTCTGAGCTGCAGACTGTAGTGAAACTCATAAAGAGAGGATGGCCTGAACTCATAAGCAAAGTTCCCATAAATACCAAAGCTTATGTCCCAGTGAAATCAGAACTGTCAGAATACAATGGACTCGTCTAAAGAGGAAACAGGATTGTTGTGCCAAGGTCAATGAGAGGGGAGATTCTTCTGAAAATCCATGAAGGACGCCAGAGCCTGAACAAATGCAGGGAAAGAGCAAGTTCATCAGACTTTCTGCAGAGCTGAGCAAGCTTGTGACATCATGCCAGCAGTGCTGTAAGCTGAGAATAACACAACACAAAGAACCTCTCATCTCTACACCGCTTCCAGAACGACCCTGGAAAAGAGTTGCAATGGACCTTTGTGAGCAAGAATACCAACACTACTGGTGATCTCTGATTACTACTCTAGATTCATGAAATACTTCACCTGTCATCAACCAGGACCAGGCAAGTTATCCAAAAGCTGAAAACTGTCTTTGCAAGGTTTGGCATTCCAGATGAGGTGGTGAGCGATAATGGTCCGCAATTTTCCAGTGTGGAGTTCAGAGACTTTGCTAAACAGCTTGACTTTGAACACTGCACATCTAGCCCTCACTACCCACAAGGCAACGGTCAAGCCGAGAGGGCTGTTCAAGTTGCAAAGAAAATCCTCAAGCAGGATGATCCTGTGATGGCTCTAATGAGCTACAGGTCCACCCACTGTTCCACCACAGGATTCAGCCCGGCTGAGTTGCATAAAACAACACTCCCTACTTTGGAGAAAAATCTGACTTCAAAATGGCCCAGATTAACAGCTGTGCAAGAAAAGGACAGCAAGGGAAAGGCTAAACAGGCCTACTACTACAACCACTGCCTTGGAGTCAGACCCTTGTCGACCCTGCAAACCAGGAGATGTTGTACTTTCCAAATTGGACCATGAGAAGTTGTGGTCTTTGCCTGCAGTGGTCTCAAGTGAGAGCACTAACCCGAGATCCTTTGTTATCAGGACACACCATGGACCTGAGCTGAGGCAGAACCGTCTCATGGCCTTTGGGGGGATTTAAAAAAAAAAAAAAAGGAAAGGGGAGACAAGGTTTGAAGAAAAGTGTATTGTCACTGATGTTCCTGATGTTTACTTGTTGACAATTCATAATGAGAGATATTAACATTGACAATGATTCGAGTTTGTGGAGTAAAAGTGACAAAATATAAGTTTCTGAGTTTAAAGGAGTACATTTTGAAATGTTTTCAGTTAAGAGATTAGAGTTAATAATAATGATAAGTGCTTTCAGGATAGTCACTTGTTATTAAGATAACACACAAAAAAAGGGGAGATGTCATCTAATGTTGAAAGTGCTTGTGCACTGTTACATGATTTACAGTTATACTGTCAGCAGGGTACGCGAGGGTTCTCGCGAGGACTCAAGAGAGTTATACAGAGGTGTATGTGATGTTGGCGGACTACAGTGGATGTTCAATAAACATAGCTCGAGCTAAGAGTGCACAAGCCTCCGGAGTAATCCTTTACATCTCCTAAGTCCTTTCCTATCCACTTTACCTTAACCCCGATGGAAAATGTCAGAGGGTCAAGGTAAGGAGGGAATAAGAGGAAAGGAAAGGAGAACTGCGGTAAAAGAGGAATTCGACTGCACTTTCACTTCGGTGTCATCTTTATGTGACGACGATTTCTTGTGACGTAGGTAAGCCATGACGAACTACAATGTTCTGAAAATAAACTACAAGAAGGGTCTTTGTCCTCTGCTTTACTTCACAGTGTTGTTCTGTGTCGGCTTCCCCTGTTAACATTAACCATCCATGATCAGAGGATTACCTGTGACAGGTGTTTTGCCCTTTGGTCATGCAGTGTGTGTTTTCTGCTCACAGCTGTGAGGTTAGGTGAGAGCATCTATAAATGGGGACATCTTTTACAGGGCACTTTACCTTAGGTCTGATAATACATGCAAAATGTTTCAGAAGAACTATTTTCCCTGTTTCATTCACATATATCATTGTGAACATTGTTTAAATTTGTTATTATATTTTAAGTATTGTAAAATGCCTTGTTTGTCCTTTTATTGATTGTTTTGTAATAAACGTTATTAGAGACCCCATTGTTCTGTCTTATTATTGCCATGATTTACTTCATAAATTAAAATAGATGGAAATGTGTCAGGGAATGAAAACCCCAGAAAACTAACAAAAAACAAAGGTGCAGACCCAAATGCAGACTTCAAAGAAAAAAAGGCTTTATTTTAAACAAAAAAGGGATCAAAGTCCAAAAAATCAAAAACCAGTCCATAACGAAGGTTCCAAAAAATACAAAGCAACGTCTTAACCAAAAACCAACCAAAAAACAGAGACTACCTTAAACTCAGGAGATAACACGGGGAATCACAGGAGACATGGTGAAGAGGAAGACGAATAACCCAACAAAGAGAACAGAGAAAGCAGAGACTAAATACACTGTGGAAACACCAAGCACAGGTGAAACAATCACACAGGTGGAGGGAATCATCATCAGAGAGACACAGAAGGGAGGGCAGGAAAACACCACGAGGCACACAGGGTTTTCAAAATAAAACAGGAAACAAGAAAGACCAGGGAAACAGGACACAAAACAGGTAACCTAACAGGGATAAAAAAAACAGGGACAAGACAGTAAGACAGGGAACAGGAGGTCTAAAAGGGAAACACAGTAAAAAATAACAGAATTAGTCATATCCTGACAGAAATGTGGTAATTAATATATAACATTAATACAGGAAACAAGGAACACCTTTGTATGTTGTGCTTTATAAATTATAGCATGTAATTGTTTATCTGTCCACCGTTTAAAAATGATTAAAAAAGAAAAGAAGTAAAGGTTATATTTTTGAAAGCACTGACTTTGAAGCATATATTTTTCTCTATACCTGTCAAAGCATCAACACAGTAGGAATATTATATACATATCTTCACAGTCCCACAAAACTCGTCCTTTCTCCTTCATAAGTTTCCGTAAACACTGGCTGGTTCTGTTTTTATGTCACATGCCGCAAGACATTGTGGGACGCTCCTCTCTCCTTTCCTTTCATAAAGGATGGTCCAGTGTTTCCTAAGCTAAAGGAGATAATAAAGGAAGCAACAGCCCTTATCATGGCCGACGCTGAAATGCTTCCGGTCATTTCTTCAGTTAGGAAGGTTCCTTACCGAAAAAGGACTTTTCAAACGCACCCTCTCCCTCTCTTGGAACTGCAGCAGAGGCACACCTGTGACTCATCACAGAGACACACCTGCATTCAATCTCTCAGCAATCAACTCTCGCATAAAAGACTGGGCAAGACTCCACCACTCTGCCAGATAATTCTGTCCAGTCGGTTGTGTCCAACTCCTTATTCATCCTTTTTAACCATACTAGTGTGTGACCTTTACCTGCCTACATGGCACCTAATCTCTGCCCTTTTTGGATTTCTCTCCAGTGTGTGCCCTGCTGCCTCTCTTGAGCCTCCAGTTGTCAGCCAGCCTTCAGCCTTTTCACTATTGTCAATTTTTTGGGTTTTGGTTTCCGCCTGCCTGCTTCTACTTAAACACCTGAAAACTGCCCTTTTTGTCAGTCTTCTGCTTCTGTGGTCCAGACTTTGATTCTCAGCCTTAACAACAGCAGCAGAAGACCACACCAGATGCTACTCCTGTCAGCTAAGAAAAGGAAACCATCCACACAGGTTCACCAAATCTTTGGGTCCTTTTGTCCCAAGTGAGCAGGGTTTAACCCCACAGCCTACCCGAGTACTGTTGCTGACCATGTCCATCTCTTTATGATCACAGTGGACCATCTTCTGATGGAGACTTCCAGCAGCTCCATCATGTAAACATATTTGTAAAATAATTGTGATGGATTATATTTGAGTATCAACAGCTTGTTAGTCAACACCTGAAAATAAAAGCTGGCCTATTACCATAAGAACTCACTTTACCCGTTCAGCTTGTTATGATTGTTGACTCAATGCCATTTTTTAATCTGCCATTTTTATATAACAAACAGTGAAAAATGAAAATCACAGAGCATTAATAATAAAACCAAATTAAGCTGCAGTCAAACAGGTTTCATTGTGAACATCACGTTTATTTGGACAATTGAATGCAGCACGTCCTCTTACAGATATTTACACCTCTGCTCTTCAGCCTGGTCTCCAGCTCAGTCATCAACTGAGAAGAACATTTAAATAAAAATAAAAGCACATAGACTGTTCATATCACAGACATGAAGCAGACCTGCTCACATTCATGAAGTTAGACAAGCTGCTGCATGTGTTCAGAAATCACCTTATGATTCTGATAACAGGACAGTTAGCCGAGCATGCACAGGGAGAACAGCCACACTCACGACAGGGAATATATACTTGATACATGGATGATGATCATGATGGACGGGGATCAGTGGTCCGTCCTGTTGTCTTTGGATCACCATGGTAACCATCACACATGCTCATTGGCTGAATGCTCAGGACACAACTGCTGATGTCAAGCTGACGACCAATCACGTTCTCCATTGACGGAGTCCTCACAGAGACGCTGGCTTTGACTTACCAATAGTACAGGAGCTCAGAGAAGGTTTTATGGGGGGGCTCTTATGCAGATATCCAATCCTGAAGATCTCAGTGTATTCAGGTTCATGCTGAGGGTGCAGCCCTGCTGAAGGATTTAGTTTCTATTTGGACATTCATTAGTGTCCTCGTATGGAAAATTCTTTTACAATATATAAAAAAATCAAAATAGATTGGTCTTCCAGCTGCTGCTGGTTTACCCTCCGAAATGTTGGTCAAAATTATGACTGAACTCCAACCACACTTTCTGAAGTTAAGAGCATGGGGCTGCTCGTGGAGAATTAAGGTCACTCATCGTCAGAAATTAATAACATAGAAGGCTACAAGAAATGCGTCACCAGAGCCAAAGAGGCCGTATGGAAAAGAAAATTAAGATTCAATTTAAGAGTTGTTGTTAAAATGACTGAGCATTGATCAGGAGGGTCCCCTCGACAATTATTTATATTTCACAATGACAAAGTATTGCAGTGTCATTTTTCCACATATTGTTCAGCCCTGGTGGCCAACAAGGCTTTCTAATCAACGCCGATGTATTATCAGGGGAGCATCAAGGGAGCACGACTGCTCCGGACACCAGAGCCTCATCAACAGGGGTTTCTCCTTCATTCTGAGCCGATGGTCCATACTTCAGCCAAAATTAAAGCCTGATTCAGCGAGGCCTGACACGTTTATCTAAGTTCTTCTGATGGTCTCAGGTGGCAGAGGATGGTCATCACTGCTGTATTAAGCTTTCAGAGACACATGGTCAAACTTCTGCAGACTCAGCCCCTCCTGACTGTCCCTGGAGCTCGGTCTGAAGTCCACAGCTGAGGATGGTTCAGGTGCAGGAGTCAGCATGGGAGCCTCTGTCATTTCTTTCGCGGGACTTTATCTCCAAGAGTGACTTCACCCATCAGTTTCTGCAGAGAGTAAAGAGGAGGTTAATGACAGAAAGATAAAGATATGACACACGCTTCTTCATATGATCTGTATTTATGGACTCTTCTTTCAGATCAAGTGGAGGCACGAAAGTGTACCTGATGTTTGTGAATCATGACTGATTTTTACTCATTACCATGATTTTCTAAATGTCCTGCTGTTCATACCAGCCTCTGAGGCAACCCTGCTCAGTCAGCACGGACAGGAGGATGGCTTACAAGGAACGAATAACATTACAAGGGCCTTAAATCTCCAAACAATAGCACAAAAAAGGAACACCCATCAATGTTTCAGTTTGGAAGCATTTGTTCAGGTGGATTGGTGTACAACAGACTCTCAAACATATATATATATATATATATATATATATATATATATATATATGTATGTATATATATATATATATATATATATATATCTGTAAAGATATATTATGGATGGTTTTTACACGTGTGCAGATAAAGATGGTCATACAATGACATGTTAAAAACACACGTGTTCAGATGAAGATGGTTCAACAAAGACATTTTAAAAACACGTGAGCAGATTAAGATGGTTTTACAATGACACGTTTAAAACATGCTCAGATGAAGATGGTTTTACAATGACACGTTTAAAACATGTTCAGATGAAGATGGTTTCGTAAAGACAAGTTAAAAACAGGTGTTCAGATAAAGATGGCTATACAACAACATTTTGAAAACATAAGTGTAGATGAAGATGGTTTTACAATAACATACTAAAAACACGTGCAGATGAAGATTGTTTTATAAAGACAAGTTAAAAACATGTGTTCAGATGAAGATGGTTGTATAATTACACATTAAAAACACGTGCAGATGAAGATGGTATTATGATGACATGCTAAAAAATACATGTGCAGATGAAGATGGCTTTGTAAAGACAAGTTAAAAACACATGTTCAGGTGACAATGGTTGTAAAAACCCGTGTGCAGATGAAGATGGTTGTATAATGACATGTTAAAAACTGGCGTGTAGACTCAGCCTGACCTCCAGCAGCCTGCTGTAGTAGGTGAAGCTGTCCTCTCCGTCCCTGCGGCCGTCCTCCACCTTGTACCTCTTACAGGCCAGCAGCAGCTCATTGGAGCTGTAGAGGGGGGCGGGGTCGATGGTGTGACTGTTGATCAGGCTCACCAGGTACTCGCGGTAATGTTTCCTTAAAGTAAAAGAATGGATCATGTGAACACTCAGAGCGTCATTGAGGAGCTAAGAGGTGGGATTTATACATGAATGTGTGCATGATATAGACGACTGATAACATCAAAACTACTAACATGACAAATCCCAGACAGATGCCTCCATTGTCTGGGATTTGTCAGGTCTCTGCTTTGTTTTGTTGTAATTTGTGATTGATTTTTGTTATTGGAAATTAATAACCATGAGATGCAGAAATGGTTCAAAAATGACTTGAAGAGGTTGTTCTCTGACCATGTTTTTGGTACCTTAACTACCTTCTTTTTTGTTTGAAGCAGCTTTTTCTTTAATTATAACACAAGTTTCAAACACATGAAATAGAATTAGTAATAGTGCATACATTTGAACATTAAACTCCAACAGAGATAAATCACAATAAAATGCAAATATGCAGTTTAAAATGGAAAGGAGCACCAGGTCACTGGATGTTAGATTTGATGACTATTATGCAAATTTATTTCACCTTTTCTGCCAAACCCAGCACAACTGGGTTCAGTTCATCAGCATCACCTCTGATGTACAGCAGCCCTGATACAGTTCTTTTCATTGTGCGACTACAGAAAAATCTTAACTTAGATTTCAAACCAAATTCACTCAAACAATCACCTCCTAATCATTTGTTATTCTCACCATTAAATAAGATCACTCATTATCTCCAGCTAATCAAAGAGGAGACATCTGATGTTTTTGTCACCTCCTCAGCATTTCTGTCACAGTGCCGTTTAAGCTTTAAAAATAACTGTCATCTTTCCTCTTCATGTGTCTGCAGAGATTTAATGAATCAGATCAAAAAGTGTTGTTATACTCGCACAGTCCGGCATGTCCAGGCTGAGTTTGAGCTCCACACGCTGAATCAGACTGCTGACCCCCTTCATCCTTCTGCTCGATCACTCCACACTGACCTGCAGCAGAGAGAGAGACAGAGAGATGAGGAGGTAATACAGAACAATAGAGATGAACAGATAGAGATAGAGATATAACAACAGAGGTGAGCAGATACAGATATAACAACAGAGATTACAGATATATATCACAACAGAGATTAAAGATAGAGATATAACGATAGAGATGAACAGATAAAGATATAACAACAGAAATGAACAGATAGAGATATAACAACAGAGATAACAACAGAGATGAACAGATAGAGATAAATCACAATAATGACAGATAGAGATATAACAACAGAAATGAACAGATAAGGATATAACAACAGAGATGAACAGATAGAGATATAACAACAGAGATAACAAGAGAGATGAACAGATAGAGATATAACAACAGAGATTACAGATATATATCACAACAGAGATTACAGATAGAGATAAATCACAATAATGACAGATAGAGATATAACAACAGAAATGAACAGATAAGGATATAACAACAGAAATGAACAGATAAGGATATAACAACAGAGGTGAGCAGATACAGATATAACAACAGAGATTACAGATATATATCACAACAGAGATTACAGATAGAGATATAACAATAGGGATGAACAGATAAAGATATAACAACAGAAATGAACAGATAGAGATATAACAACAGAGATAACAAGAGAGATGAACAGATAGAGATACAACAGCAGAGATGAACAGATAGAGATATAACAACAGAGATGAACAGATAGAGATATAACAACAGAGATAACAAGAGAGATGAACAGATAGAGATATAACAACAGAAATGAACAGATAAGGATATATCAACAGAGATGAACACATAGAGATATAATGACAGAGATGAAAAGATAGAGATATAACAACAGAGATTAGATTACAGATAGAGATATAACAACAGAGATTACAGATAGAGATATAACAACAGAGATGAACAGAAAGAGATATAAGAACAGAGATGAACGGATAGAGATATAACAACAGAGATAAACGATAGAGATGAACAGATAAAGATATAACAACAGAAATGAACAGATAGAGATATAACAACAGAGATAACAACAGAGATGAACAGATAGAGATAAATCACAATAATGACAGATAGAGATATAACAACAGAAATGAACAGATAAGGATATAACAACAGAGATGAACAGATAGAGATATAACAACAGAGATAACAAGAGAGATGAACAGATAGAGATATAACAACAGAGATTACAGATATATATCACAACAGAGATTACAGATAGAGATAAATCACAATAATGACAGATAGAGATATAACAACAGAAATGAACAGATAAGGATATAACAACAGAAATGAACAGATAAGGATATAACAACAGAAATGAACAGATAAGGATATAACAACAGAGGTGAGCAGATACAGATATAACAACAGAGATTACAGATATATATCACAACAGAGATTACAGATAGAGATATAACAATAGGGATGAACAGATAAAGATATAACAACAGAAATGAACAGATAGAGATATAACAACAAGAGAGATGAACAGATAGAGATATAACAACAGAAATGAACAGATAAGGATATATCAACAGAGATGAACACATAGAGATATAATGACAGAGATGAAAAGATAGAGATATAATGACAGAGATGAACAGATAGAGATATAACAACAGAGATGAACAGATAGAGATATAATGACAGAGATGAACAGATAGAGATATAACAACAGAGATGAACAGATAGAGATATAACAATAATGACAGATAGAGATATATCAACAGAGATTACAGATAGAGATATAACAACAGAGATGAACAGATAGAGATATAACAACAGAGACTATAGATAGAGATATAAGAACAGAGATGAACAGATAGAGATATAACAACAGAGATGAACATATAGAAATAAAACAATAATGACAGATAGAGATATAACAACAGAGATTACAGATAGAGATATAAGAACAGAGATGAACAGATAGAGATATAACAACAGAGATGAACAGATAGAGATATAACAACAGAGACTATAGATAGAGATATAACAACAGAGATGAACATATAGAAATATAACAATAATGACAGATAGAGATATAACAACAGAGATTACAGATAGAGATATAACAACAGAGATTACAGATAGAGATATAACAACAGAGATGAACAGAAAGAGATATAAGAACAGAGATGAACGGATAGAGATATAACAACAGAGATGAACAGATAGAGATATAAGAACAGAGATGAACAGATAGAGATATAACAACAGAGATGAACACATAGAGATATAACAACAGAGATGATCAGATAGAGATATAACAACAGAGATGAACAGATAGAGATATAACAACAGAGATGATCAGATAGAGATATAACAACAGAGATGAACAGATAGAGATATAACAATAATGACAGATAGAGATATAACAACAAAGATGAACAGATAGAGATATAACAACAGAGATGATCAGATAGAGATATAACAACAGAGATGAACAGATAGAGATATAACAATAATGACAGATAGAGATATAAGAACAAAGATGAACATATAGAGATAAAACAACAGAGATGAACAGATAGAAATATAACAATAATGACAGATAGAGATATAACAACAGAGATTATAGATAGAGATATAACAACAGAGATGAACAGATAGAGATATAACAACAGAGATGAACATATAGAGATATAACAACAGAGATGAACAGATAGAGATAAAACAACAGAGATGAACACATAGAGATATAACAACAGAGATTATAGATAGAGATATAACAACAGAGATGAACATATAGAAATATAACAATAATGACAGATAGAGATATAACAACAGAGATTACAGATAGAGATATAAGAACAGAGATGAACATATAGAAATATAACAATAATGACAGATAGAGATATAACAACAGAGATGAACACATAGAGATATAACAACAGAGATGAACACATAGAGATATAACAACAGAGATGAACACATAGAGATATAACAACAGAGATGAACAGGTAGAGATATAACAACAGAGATGAACACATAGAGATATAACAACAGAGATTACGGATAGAGATATAACAACAGAGATGAACAGATAGAGATATAACAACAGAGATGAACAGATAGAGATATAACAACAGAGATGAACACATAGAGATATAACAACAGAGATGAACAGATAGAGATATAACAACAGAGATGAACACATAGAGATATAACAACAGAGATGAACAGATAGAGATATAACAACAGAGATGAACACATAGAGATATAACAACAGAGATGAACACATAGAGATATAACAACAGAGATGAACACATAGAGATATAACAACAGGGATTACGGATAGAGATATAACAACAGAGATGAACACATAGAGATATAACAACAGAGATGAACACATAGAGATATAACAACAGAGATGAACAGATAGAGATATAACAACAGAGATGAATACATAGAGATATAACAACAGAGATGAATACATAGAGATATAACAACAGAGATGAACACATAGAGATATAACAACAGAGATTACGGATAGAGATATAACAACAGAGATGAACAGATAGAGATATAACAACAGAGATGAACAGATAGAGATATAATGATAGAGATGACAGATAGAGATATAACATATAATGTGGACCCCAGTCATGAGACTGGGGTCCACATTCAAGATTTCCTGCTGCTTAACAGAAGGTTTTTTCTTGCCGCCATGATGGAGGGATTCATGATTGGCTATATGGATTCATGTTGGGTGTTGGATGTATATATTTGTATATATATGTATATGTGTATTTTTATATGTATATATGTATCAATGCATATATGTGTATCCATAATATGAAGAGCTTTGTGCTCTATTGTAAAGTGTCTTGAGATAACACTTGTTATGAATTGGCGCTATACAAATAAAGATTGATTGATTGATTGATTGATATAACAACAGAGATGAAAAACAGAGATAACAATAGATATGAACAGATAGAGATATAACAATAGAGATGAACAGATAGAGATATAACAATAGAGATGAAGAGATAGAGATGTAACAACCCAGGTAAAAAGATAGAGATATAACGATAGAGACATGACTAAAGTATTATCATAGAGAAGTAGAGGTAGATGTAGAGTTAAAGAGATGATGAGAGAGATATAGTGGAGAGATCACGAAAAAGAGACATAATGATAGAGATGTAGAGCTACATATATAACAATAGGGATGTAGAGATAGATATATAATAGGAATGTGGAGATAGAGATATAATGATAGAGATACAGAAAGATATGTCGATAGAAATGTAAAGATAGATTCAAGATTCAAGATTTCTTAAATGTCATTCAACTATATACCAACAGTAAGCAGTAGAATGAAATTTTGTTGCACCTGGCTCGAGATGCTTAGAACAACATAAATAATATTTACATAATACAAGAATTGTTATGTACAATGGGGCAGTTTGAAATGTTCAAGTCATAGAATTGAGCTTAAGTAGAGTATACGTAATTTAAGTACAGTGTAAATTGCGATGTAGTGCAAATACAGAACAGAGTCAGTGCAGATGCAAATAAGCATGAAACAGAATACACTTATATATGCACACACACACACTCATACACTGAAACTTATACACTATATTGCCAAAAGTATTCACTCACCTGCCTTGACTCGCATATGAACTTTAGTGACATCCCATTCCTAATCCATAGGGTTCAATATGACGTCGGTCCACCCTTTGCATCTATAACAGCTTTAACTCTCCTGGGAAGGCTGTCCACAAGGTTTAGGAGTGTGTTTACGGGAATTTTTGACCATTCTTCCAGAAGCACGTTTGTGAGGTCACACACTGATGTTGGACGAGAAGGCCTGGCTCTCAGTCTCTACTCTAATTCATCCCAAAGGTGATCTATCGGGTTGAGGTCAGGACTCTGTGCAGGCCAGTCAAGTTCATCCACACCAGACTCTGTCATCCGTGTCTTTATGGACCTTGCTTTGTGCACTGGTGCACAGTCATGTTGGAAGAGGAAGGGGCCAGCTCCAAACTGTTCCCACAAAGTTGGGAGCATGGAATTGTCCAAAATGTCTTGGTATGCTGAAGCATTCAGAGTTCCTTTGACTGGAACTAAGGGGCCAAGCCCAGCTCCTGAAAAACAACCCCACACCATAATCCCCCCTCCAAACTTTACACTTGGCACAATGCAGTCTGACAAGTATCGTTCTCCTGGCAACTGCCAAACCCAGACTCGTCCATCAGATTGCCAGATGGAGAAGCGCGATTCGTCACTCCAGAGAACGCGTCTCCGCTGCTCTAGAGTCCAGTGGTGGCGTGCTTTACACCACTGCATCCAACGCTTTGCGTTGCACTTGGTGATGTATGGCTTGGATGCAGCTGCTCGGCCATGGAAACCCATTCCATGAAGCTCTCTGCGCACTGTTCTTGAGCTAATCTGAAGGCCACATGAAGTTTGGAGGTCTGTAGCGATTGACTCTGCAGAAAGTTGGCAACCTTTTCGCACTACAGCATCCACTGACCCGCTCTGTCAGTTTACGTGGCCTACCACTTCGTGGCTGAGTTGCTGTCGTTTTCAAACACTTCCACGTTCTTATAATACAGCTGACAGTTGACTGTGGAATATTTAGGAGTGAGGTAATTTCACAACTGGATTTATTGCACAGGTGGCATCCTATCACAGCTCCACGCTGGAATTCACTGAGCTCCTGAGAGCGACCCACTCTTTCACAAATGTTTGTAAAAGCAGTCTGCATGCCTAGGTGCTTGATTCTATACACCTGTGGCCATGGAAGTGATTGGAACACCTGATTCTGATTATTTGGATGGGTGAGCAAATACTTTTGGTAAAATATATACATACATACATATATATACATACACACACACACACACACACACACACACAAACATACACATATATACACATATATACATTTATATGTATATACATACATCTATACACACACACACACACATATATATATGCACACAAATTTGCATGCATACTCACATGTACAGATGTAGAGATGTTAAGATAGAGATGTAAAAATAGAGATGTAGAGATACAGATGTAAAGATAGATAGAGATGTACCAATAGAGTTGAAAGATATGGATGTAGAGATAGATGAAGTTTGATGATTTCATCTGCCTCCTCTACGCTGCCGGCTCAATGATCTTAATAATCACTCTGATTTCCATCCCTCCTCTTTCTGTTTTTGTGGATTTTGCTCATGGAAAGGTCAGCCCACATGGTTTTTCTGTCAACAATGTCAAACTAAGTGGTCTAATATCTACCACACCCAAACACAGATTTTACGTCTTTTAGGTAAAATTCACTAGAGTCATAGATGATGAACCTTCTCTGCCTTTCTCTGTGTGAACTGAGTAACATCGCCCTCTGGCTACAGAAGCAGACATTACAGGTGACAGAAGATTAACAAGTGCCACCGTAAGAGAAAACAATATTAACACTCCTTTTTTTTTCTTTTAAGTAATGATTCAGGATCAGTTTAGGCACTGAATGGGATTAAAGACTTTGCCCTGGTATCAGAAAAAATCTCAAATGATCACCAACTCCTCAAAGAATCTGATCAGCCAGCTCCAATCAGCAGCAAGTGTCTGCAGGACAAAAGGAGGGCTGACGTATGAACACGTTCATGGATGTTTTTTACTTTCAGCTCAAACAGAGGTAAAAGATGTTTACTTAGATTTGAACAACAGCGACTCAAGGCCACACTTTTATCACAGTTCTATCTAAAAATAGATTTTGAAAGTGAAATGTTTCTTTAATGAATGAAGAAGAGTCCTAACCCACCTGTCTGTGTTCCAGGAGGAGGTTCAGTGTTGAAGGTCACTCCGTTGTTCTGGGAGCAAACAAAGAAAAGAAAGTTTGTCACGCTGAAGTAACATATTAAAATGTATCTGTGAAAACACATTCAGAAAAGAAATATTTAAAACACCAACAAACAAAAACATGGAGACATTAAAATATGGAGCAGAACAGTGGAAGGATCAGGTGTTCCCCTCATGTCTGTGGTCCTCAGCCAGCACGTCATGGTGGTCCACAGGATCAGAGTGGCAGCTGGACCGGTTCAGATACTTGAAGATGTTTCTTGTCTTCTCCAGAAGGCTTCCTCAGGATGTCTTCAGTCCAAAGAAGCCTTCTGGAGCCTTATTCACGGTGCAGACATCCCAAATGAGGCACAAGCCCATAAGTGTTGGTGTGATTTTTAATGTTTCTATCTCTATAAATTAAAGGCTTTTAATATTTTTCAAACCATTTTAACAGCCTGGATCTGGATTTTTTACACCCACTTACTGAGTTTGAAGGTTTTGTCCAGTGTCATATTTATAGCAGCCTATAAATAAAAGTGAATGATTGGTCTCTTTAATGAAAAGTTTCTGAACAGCTCCTACTTTACTTTATAACTCCTGTTATTACTTACACTGCCAGGCCGTGCATAAAGAGTGAAGTGCACTCACAGAGGCAGCGCTCCTGTCCCGGGAGCGCTGCCTAGTCAGTCACCTGTACCGGGAGAGCCTCGAGCCGGCCCTGCTGTACCTGCTGCAGGAGCCATGCCCACCTGTGGGAGTCTGGCAGCTTGCACCAGATGCAGAGGATTCTGTGCAATTTGAGGGGATGAGGGATGTGGGACAGAGGTACGAAGTCAACTGATTGGGCACAAGTCTTAAACCTCGAGTCTCAAGTCTTTGAGAGTCAAGTCCAGGTCAAGTCTGAAGTCTTTGAGAGGCGAGTCCAGGTCAAGTCTTAAGTCTTTGAGCGGTGAGTCCAGGTCAAGTCTAAATTCTTTGAGGGGCGAGTCCAGGTCAAGTCTTAAGTCTTTGAGAGGCAAGTCCAGGTCAAGTCTAAATTCTTTGAGGGGCGAGTCCAAGTCAAGTCTTAAGTCTTTGAGAGGCGAGTCCAGGTCAAGTCTGAATTCTTTGAGGGGCGAGTCCAGGTCAAGTCTTAAGTCTTTGAGAGGTGAGTCCAGGTCAAGTCTGAAGTCTCTGAGGGGTGAGTCCAGGTCAAGTCTAAATTCTTTGAGGGGCGAGTCCAGGTCAAGTCTTAAGTCTTTGAGAGGTGAGTCCAGGTCAAGTCTGAACTCTTTGAGGGGTGAGTCCAAGTCAAGTCTGAAGTCTCTGAGGGGTGAGTCCAGGTCAAGTCTTAAGTCTTTAAGGGGCATGTCCAGTTCCGAGTCTGAAGTGGTTGAGAGGTGAGTCCAGGTCAAGTCTGAAGTCTTTGAGAGGTGAGTCCAGGTCAAGTCTAAATTCTTTGAGGGGCGAGTCCAGGTCAAGTCTTAAGTCTTTGAGAGGTGAGTCCAGGTCAAGTCTGAACTCTTTGAGGGGTGAGTCCAAGTCAAGTCTGAAGTCTCTGAGGGGTGAGTCCAGGTCAAGTCTTAAGTCTTTAAGGGGCATGTCCAGTTCCGAGTCTGAAGTGGTTGAGAGGTGAGTCCAGGTCTGAGTCTGAAGTCTTTGAGAAGCCAGTCCTGGTCCAAGTGTCATACTGGCGTCCTGGTCTCTTGTGTACACACCTGCAGCAAAGTCTGCAGTCTGGACGGCTCCCAGTCCCTCAGATAGAAGAGACAGTCTCTGGGATGATGAGCGTGTAATCCAGAGACGCTGCATTCATCCACTGCACACGTCTAAGACAAACACACCAGACAAAGACACACACTTTATCAATAAAAATTAAAGTTTAATTATCATTCAGTCATTTAAACATCTGTGTGAACCGTCAAACTTTTGAAGAATGACTTACATTATTATTCATAGTTAAAAACTAAAAGTTTTAATGAGAAAAAATGCTCCTCATCATATTTTCAGCTTAAGAAAACTTAACGTTTATAGGGTTTGAAAGGGCACATGATCGCGCAATGCATTGTGGGTCGCAAGCGCCATGTTTGCGGGCAACGTTCCTGTGTTTACATTCATTGGAGAGACTGCGAGTTGGTGAGACAGCCAGGAAAAAAAAACGTGAAAAATGGATGGTTCAAAAAGGTGACAGTCGTACCATATCGGGACAAGCTTGAACCTGGTCCAAAGTCTTGGTACACAGAAAAACTAAGCATAACAATGCATTTAAACATGTAAACAATATGTAAACAACTGTCCTTTGGGCCTCTGTCATCCTCTCACATCGATCTGGACTGAAGTATTCCTAACATGGATCATATGCTTATACAGTGAGGTCACATATTCTGATGGCTGCTGATGGATCAGAACCTGTGACCCTTGTGTTTCTGACTGTGTGATGATCCATGTTAGTAATACCTCTTGGTTAGCTCAGTGATCTGAGGTCCTTGGTTTTATTTTCCACGTCAGAAAGGAGAAAAATCTGAGCCCATTGATCTTTTTTCCGTTACGATCGTGAGACCGTTTGTGGCAAAGAATCACACAGCAAGTCTGCACCATTGTGAATCGATTACAGTGTCTTGCAATGTAAAAAGAGCAAACAGATTTTCCAGTTGCCTGCTAAACCCACAATGCATTGCGGTTTTCGCACTTCTGCTACGTCACCCTTTCAGACCCTATTATTTTTATAAACCTTTTAACAGATTAAAAAAAGAAAAAGGTTTCTGCCTAAAAAAGTAGAAACACAAAATCATAGGTGTATAAACCACATTAAACCTATCTGAATCATCCATAAAATTCAAACATTAATTTTTATCACTGCCTTTAAGTGGTTCAGTCTTCTGTGAAAACTTTTCAAATGTGTTTTGTGAAATAACAGGGAAAATGTTAATGCACCATAACTTTGCTGATTTTTACTCGATAGTATCTTTTAATTTGCTTGGTCATTTTGAGCCAACAAGAAACTCTTTGAGAGTAAATGAATATATTAATAAGAATTCCTGAGACTGTTTCCAACTAAAGCTTTATTATTAGGTACTTCATGCTTAAATGGGTATTATTTATTTTCTTTATTCAGTTTGTCACAATTTCTGGCCTTAAATTTATTTTTTTATAGTTTTATTTGAACAATTTGGGATTTTCGATTGTAACTGTTATCAAACTAACATTTGAAACCTTTTTTGAGTATAATTAAAGATGTAAAGATCATTTAAACATGGTATATGTTTAAAATAAGAAAAGCAAGGATAACAGCTCTTGTATAACTCCACTTCAGGCTGTGTTCGGTCTTTTAACAGATTCAGACCATTGAAGAACCATCACTGATCAAAGATTTAAGATAATCGACTGTCCAAACAAAATAAAGAAAGGCTCTGAGGTTTTAAGACTGGACTTATAAATCCTGGTATATAACATAGTAAAACAAGCTTTATTTTAAATGTAAAGCATATACACTGTTGTTTAAATACTCCCTTTCTGACTGTACTGATGACAGATAAACAGACGTGTGACACTCACGGTGTGGAAGGGGTTGTTGCAGCCGCTGCAGAACTGGTAGCGACACTGCGAGCAGCAGAAATGCATGCAGCCTCCTTTAGACAGAGCGTACTGGAAGCGACAGTTGGGGCAGGCTGGAGGAAAGATGGACGACGTGAATGTTAAACAGAAGAAGAAGAAAACAGGGAGGATGGAGCAGACATGGAGGTGAATTATTCTAGTCTACAGTGGATTATTTCAGCACTGAATTAATGTGCTGCTGTTCCGAGAAGCATTCATGAAGGTCGGACTGGAGGCAGTCGGACTCATCAGGAACACTGGACTGTGGTCACTGGTCTGGTGCTGACGTTACAGCAGCTGCACAAGCTCCCCCGATCTGCCCTCTGAGGAGGGTCCACCATGGAGGACCTGCTGCTGCAGCTTAGGCTCAAACCTTCATCTGAGGCAGCTTTTTCAGCAGCTTCATGCTTTTTAATGTGACTGCATCCAGAGGAAAATCTAACAAGGCCAGAAATGTGTCTGTCAGTCAGTCAGTCTGTCTGTCTTCAAACAATGACACAGCTTACATCTGCTTAATTGAGACAAAAATCATAATTGCAGCTATTTTGATCAGAATTATGAAACATGATTACTTGCTCATTTAAAGCACACACCACATTATATTCACTGACTGTCTACACTTCTGACACTGTCATTGTGAATATTAAAGAACAGACAATATATAGAAATGTCTATGTTAAAAAATAAATGGTTAAATGATCTTTATTATATATAATTGATTAATGGATATACAGCACAGGACTGGTCTCAGGAATAGGATACTGCAAAAGCATCGCGTGAAGCATCAGCATTCGCATCAGTATCAGGCTGGTTTTTTCCCTGAGGTCTTTAGTTTAGTGTATTGACCTCCTGCTTTTGTCTGTAGTTGATCTCCCCCTTACTTTGAGGGTTGTCAGTCCACTGGTGAGGTTCCTCTAACCACAACAGACCCTACGGATGGAAAAAGTCAAGCTTTTATTCACCTGCTGCTGAGTGATCCCAACAAATTCACTTTTCCTCTTTTTTACAGTAACAATTTATATAATGTAAAGTTATTATTGTTCCTTTCTTTGGAACATTATTGAAGTTTATTTTTTTATGAAGCTAACCGAATATTTACGATTTATAAAATGTTAGGTTACAGCCAGGATCAAGGTAACCTGACACACCAGATGGACTGATCAATATACAACTCACTAGTCCATCTGGGAAAGAGCCCACAGAAAGAGTTTAGGAGGGCAGAACCTTTCAGAAGCATATCCAGCAGGTGATTAGATAATTGTTTTGTCAATCACATTCATCAGAGGCCAGGAAGAAAACGCAGTGGGAGGGTGCTACTGCTGCAGTGTAAAGCACAACATGTGAGTCACTTCTAAAAACAAACTCTCTCTAAAACATGTCAGAAGTGGAGCCAATACATGATCTCTATGGAGAAATGCTTTCAGTGTTTGTTTATCATCTAATAAAGAAATGTGGTCCAGATATGATCAAGCTGCTGCTGAAGCTGTTAGCATCTCTGCTAATCTCTGGACGAGTAGTCACTTCCTGCTGTTGTCTCGCTGGTAGCTCCACCTCTTCCTGATCCAAAGGACTCTGACTGGGCCGTGCTTTGGGACGAGCACAGTCATTGTAGATTAGATGGATCTGTCTAATAGCAGATCCTGAATCAGGAGGATCCAGCTGCACTGCAGGATTAAGAACAGTGTGCTGAGGACAACGTGCATCAAGCAAAAGGATAAGAGACAGGATCTTCTGTTCCTCTACAAAGCCCCTGTGTCTGGAACTACTTTGTGATGAAGGGCTACGTATCCTTCCACCAGCAGGTCTCCTCATTGGATCAGGTTAGAGAGCTGTAGAGGGGTCAGAGGTCACTGGAGCACAAACTGGTATAAATCACTACATTTGTCTTGTTGTTTTAAACATGGACATCAGGACTGTCCTCTGCAGAGACAAAGAGTTGAGTCTGTGCCCATTTTACCATCAGGACGAGGACACATGACAGCAGTTTGAAGGAAACTACAGAGCTCTGATGAAGGTCCAGGAGCAACCCTGTCACTAAGTCCCACTGGGGACAACAGTGGACCTCCAGGTTCATCATCTGCTCCACCAGGTGACCTGTGACCTGTCCTGCTCCTCCGTCCTCCATCCCTCTCTGTCCCTGAGACTTCACCTACTAAAGTTCTTCCTCTGTTACTCCGGTTCATGAAGACGTCCTCTCTAACCACAGCTAACAGCACGTGGTCGTCCCTCGAGTCAGAATCATTTTCAGTTCAGTTTCAGTGAAGTCAGTGTTTGTTGTTTCCTCTGACGACCTGACCAGCTGATGGTGGAGGGACACATGACCTCTACACCCAACATACTGAAGCTCTAAGCACAGGGGCTTTGTGAGGAAAAGTCAGATGCTGTAAACAATCTTACTGCAGCGTACTGTCAAGCAAATGTAGTTTTAACCTGTAAGTGAGTTAATTATGAGGCTTTCTGTGGCACCATGGACTGATATGTATGGGCCACTGTCGGGCCTCCACCCCTTTACCACCCTTTTAACATAAATAAGAGCACAAACATCCACTGAGGCATTCATTGACCGCTGATATGACGACTAACTCCTGTTGCCTTTCTATCATGTCCAACAACTCTGACCTTTCCCCTCTGACCTTTGACCTCTGACATCAACGAGGCACTTAAGGAGAGAACTTGGCTGTTTGAGTTCAGGAGCAGTTGAGCAGGTGTATCTAATAAACTGGCGATCAGTGTATGAGTCTAAAAGTAAGAGTCCTGAGTATCACGAGGGACACAGTGTTGGTGATTCGGTTTAATTAAGCATCAGAGCTGTAACATCCCCCCCCCATGCTGTTTTGTTTTACATATATTATAAATTTATTATCACCCTCCCACAGCAAGGAACACACCACAAGATCCTGCAGCTTAGAACAATACTGCATAAGGGTGTGTGTGGGTGTGTGTGTGTGTATGTGTGTGTGTGTGTGTGCGCGCGAGCGTGCTCACTGATGCCGTTGTCTCGGAGGTATCCAGCCAGGCCCTGTCTCTGATACTCTGGATCATTCTCTCTCTTCCACGACTGGAACTGTTCACAGGACAGGCCTGCATGCTGAGACTCCCACTGCACACACACACACACACACACACACACACCCACACACACACACACACACACACACACACGCACGCAGGTCCCTGTGTTACCATGGCAACCACCTGCCCCTGATCTCATCAAATCAATGCCAAAGGGAGGAAGAAAAGGGAAATTCGGGGGACGAATACATAAAAATGGAAACACTGGGTGTGATTAAAGCTTAATTTAATTTTGAGAGAGCCGTAAGTCATGTTTAAACTAAATTATTTTGCATTTGGGACAGGAGATGAATAAAAGAGCGGACATTTTAAGATCTCGGAAAATGATATTATGGTTTTGATTCATGAGCTAATATCCTGCAGCAAGCACGTCTTAGATAGTGCTGTAAATGATCTTCCTGCTCATACTTGGGGGATTTTTTCTGCTAATAACTTATAATAATCCATGCATCTCATGCAGAGTGATCATTCTATTTGTTTGAATAGTAATAATATGTATTAGCAACATTTCAGGGATTTGAATGAATGAATGATATGTGCCACCAGCAGAGGGCAAGGCTGCCAGGGTGATGGTCCTTAACTATTCGGCAGTTGCTCTAAATCACCTGCTGAATCAATACTTTTTGTGAGGAGACCTGAAGTTATATCCTCTCTTTGACATGCCTCTATTTGGTCACACCTCATGATGATAAATCCTTACATCCTACCTCATAAATGAGGAACAGAGTTTTATGTTTGTGGAGAAAGTGACCTTAATAAAATAGATGTTTAAATGATGGAAATGTACATACTGGCTGTACAAGTGTAACTGACACCGCCTCTTTATTAAAAAAGTTCAGCTTAAAGGACGCTGAATTAAAACAAAGAGAATCAAAACAAAAAAAGCTCAAAAAGTCCCATGAAGTGCTGGTCAGGTCTGGTTTGTGTGAGCAAATTTACACATCAAGTGACGATACTCACAGGTTTTTTACACTGAGCACAGAAGCTGTTCCGACACTGAAAACAGGTGACCTTCAGCTGATCTCCATCATAGATGAATCCGTATGAGCACTGAGGGACAGACAGAGCACACAGGATTATCATCACAGGGATATTAATATACTTTATCATTATAGGAAACAATCCTCAGTTTATTTTTACTTCTGCTTTTAGCTGCATAACTTGTTTTTTTAAAGAACAAACTTTTCCTGATTCTTGTCTGCAGGTGTTGAGGGTGCTCACCTTTACATAAGTGTGGCTGATGCACAGCGAGGAGACGTCACGGTGCCAGCAGCAAACTGATTCTATAAATCTCTGTTTTCATTTGACCTATTACTTTTACACCTCCCTCTCTCTGGATTTTTAGGTTTTATCTTTTAGTCTGCCTGAGCATGAAGTCCTGTCCCCACACTCCTAGACCTTAAGACCCAGACAAAGATAACAAGAAAACCTGATTATTACATGTTCTGCAGAGACAACCGTTAGAGTCTGTTGAGACTTTTACAAATACATAAAACTTGTTTTTGTTCTTCCCAACATCGTCCACTGACAGTCTCTGTTTTAATACATTTCCCTTTTTATGAATATGAGCAAATTAAAGATTCAGCAGAAGTAAAAACTCCCTGATCCCGCTTTTTTATGACATGTTTCACTCAGGATTAAACCACAACACTCCACCTAAAAACAGTTTGTTTCTGCTTCAGTATTTTTTCATTTTTTTTCATTTAATGACGTAAGATGTTAAAGAGAACGTAAAGTGGAACTGAATTTTCATGACTCAAAAGGGAGGAAGCAGATTTCAGGTAGGGATTGGGACCCTCTTCAGCCCTCGAGGGTCATGGTTTAGTCCAGCCCACTAACCCACATCCTTTAATGGAGACCCAGTTTTAACCTTAAAATCATGAAACAGTGCGGTGCTCCCTTCAACCTTGTTTTACAGTGTTTTTGTCTTGAACCAAAGTTTTTTTTTTTTGTCCAGATCAGTCTCAGTGTTCAGTTTAATAAAATATTCCTCATATTTCCTCATATTTCCTTTATCATGCTTTAAAGCTGCAGATCAGGTCTCAGCTAAGGGCTCTGGGGGGTCATCCTCAGGTTCATTTAATGAAAATCTCTATTTTGATGCTTTTTTGTGCACACTTAACACATTGTTCACAAATTATTTTGGTGTTATTGTCCAGACATTTCGTCCGCATGTATGGGAGCCTGAAAACGCACATATTTGAAAACAGTTCCCAGAGTGGATAAATCTGAAAATGCTGGCCTTGCGTTTCCCTGTGGACAACAAATATGGATATATATTTTTTAATGGCTATGTCACAGCCCTGCCTTTCCCTTATACTGCATGTGGGGGACATGAAACATTAGCTGAATACGGCGTCTTGTTGGTCCTGCAGGAGCTCCTGAGCTCGTTTAGTCTTGAACAGTAAAATCTTCTGCTCCTCTACGACCACTGTGAGCAACAAGAGGAGAGCAGACGACAGAGTTTGTTCACATTTCTCATGCTCCATGTCTTCTTCTCTGGTTTTGCATTTGTCTGTGCAGTGTTACAGCAGCACTGATAGGCCTTACATAGCAGTCCAGTGTTTTCATGTAGACGGACACGCGTCATCAAACAATGCCGTCTTTACAGAAGACGTTTTGACGTGTGGACAGGGACAAAGTTTAAAAGACATTTGCAGTTTGTTTGCAGTCATGCAGAAATTTTTATTCAGCTGTTATTGACACATGCTGAGATTTTTAAAACGTTTTTCTTTGCCATAAAAAAGTACATAAAAAAGAAACCCTTGTTTCTTGACCATTTTAATGAAACAAACTGTTAACTTCATAAAGTTTAGTTGTTCCACCATGTTAAGAATTTCCTTCCTTCGAGTTTTTAACAATCAATCTTTGTACAGCAGCAATCCCCAAACCTCAACACACCACAGCCCACTCTGAGACCCTAAAATTTATCTGGGGCTCACTAAAACCCTCATAAAGCCTGAATATCAGACTCAGAATGAAGCTTCTCATTTTTCATAAACAGGTTTCAGAACATTTACTTTGCAGATATATGCCTTTCAATATTCTCTATTCAAGGTTACAGGACTCCAAGACTCAAACACATACTTAATTCTTGTACCTTTTATGTCTGCAAAAGCACAAGTAAATCATTGAAATCAGGAACAACATATATACTGAAAACTCACCTGTTAGTTCAACACCAGTTAAACTGTGACACCAGTTCAGTAAATCAGACAATATGAACAATAAGAGGCTGAAATCTGATCTGGGACATACAAAGGCAGCACAGCTTTTACTGACCATTTGAAATGTGGATCATGTCAGGCTCATGACTTACTGTGAATGACCCCTATGGCCCACCAGAGGACCCGACCCACCCTTTGAGAAACACTGATCTGCAGTGTGTGTCCAGAAGTTACTTACATGACAGCACCAGAGGAACTTTGGGTCCTTGATGAGAGCCTGTTCTGTCAGCTTCTTATGAAACAGCTCATAAACCTCAGACTCCAGACACTCCCTCAGCTGAGACAGAAAATACAGAAAAACAACATAATTAAAGCCTGAAGGCTTAGACGAGCCGTCAGTGCAGCTGTTTACACTGAGATTTACAAAAAAACACACCAGCATCATCCTTTAACGGAAAAACAGAAGCTGAAAAAAAAGACACAGGAAGTTAATCACCAAGGTTTAACCAGGAATATTCAATTATGTCTCATTTTAGAAAATAAAAATAATACATTTTATTTAAAAGTTTCTTTTTTTGACACTCAAGGACACAGTACAAAGTATAAACAAAAATAAACAACATCAATAAAATCAACAATGGAACAATAACATCAGTAAAACACAACAGAAAAACACGTGGGATGTATGTGGTAGGTTATTGTTAAGTGGAGTATGCAGTCCTGAGAGAGAGTTCAAGTTTCCGAGGTCCGGTGGCAGAGAGTCCCAGAGCGACTGAAGGCCCTGCTCCCCATGGTGCTGAGGCGGGCAGAGGGCACAGTGAGGTGGGTGGAGGAGGATCTGAGGGAGCAGGTCGGAGAGGCGATCTGGAGGAGGTCGGACAGATATGGAGGGGCGAGGTTGTGGATGGCCTTAAAGGAGTACAGGAGGAGTTTGAACTCTATTCTAAGTTTGATTAGGAGCCAGTGGAGGTGCTGTAGGATGGGGGTGATGTGACGGTGTGAAGGGGTCTTAGTGATGATGGATGACACCCAGACTCTAAACCTGAGGGGACGGGGAGACCGAGGCGCTGTCTATGGTGAGGGACAAGCTGTGCACTTTAGATAGTGTGGATTTAGTACCAAAGAGGAGGAGTTCTGTCTTATCGCTGTTTAGCTTGAGGAAGTTGGAGGTGAACCAGGATTTTGTGTCAGATGAGCAAGAAAAGAGGGAGGGGGTGAGAGTTTTGCCCTATTCAGCATCGTTCTAATGGTTTGATTGTGCAACAACCGAGTCAACATGTTTATCTAAGACTGAACTAAAAGACGAGCGCCCCTGAGTTTTTAAAGACTTATGCAGGAAACTATGATCTGGTCAAATACACGTGCATTAGACTAAAACACTGTAGACACTGTAGTAAAGATGCTCTTAGATTTTAGAGCTTTCTAAATAAAATCTAGACTACAGGATTGTTGAGGTTAAAGGACTTCACCAGCATTAACTAATCCTGTTCATATATACTCCAACTGACTGAGCAGGCCTAACATAACCAGGTAACCCTAATGTTCAGCTCAAACAGACATACTGTAGGGATGAAACATCAATAAAATCAGGATCTTAGAGTCTGTGTCTGAAAAGACCTCCTTAGAGCAGGAGGTCCCAAATTTTCAGGTTCTGGACCCAACACAGCAGCAGCAGGGCCCTGCTGTATGCTTCACATCCCTGTCTTATTAGTTTGATGTGCAAACTTAGAAAAATGGGAAAATGCTCCATCTAAGGTAATTTATAATCCCCCTTGGTCTTTGAAAAGCATATCCTGACCCCTGTCTCATGAACAGGGGGTCACAACCCCCACATTGAGAACCACTGAAGTGAAGGGCTGGATAGTCCCTTAGTCTCAACAGCCACACGGTGACCACAGGAGCAGGGCAGAGTTTATCTGGATGGACTTTAAACTGGATCGTTATTGTCATCTTTACCAAAAAGAGTCAAATATAAAGGGACTGATCCCCCCCCCTCCTCCTCACCTGGATGTCTAAGGTGGAGAAGTAGCTGTTGAGGTGTTCGGGGTCGTTGATGTCAGGCTCCCAGCAGACCGGACACACCATGTCTCTGATGTGTTTGTCTCTGACCGCGATGGTGAAGTGCTGCTGGAAACACCCACAGCACACCGAGCACTGACACGACGTCAGGGACTGCATCTGGAAGAGGAAGAGGAGAGAGGAAGAGGAGAGAGGCTGAGTCTGGGAGAGGAAGAGGAGAGAGGCTAAGACTGAGAGAGGAAGAGGAGAGAGGCTAAGTCTGAGAGAGGAAGAGGAGAGAGGCTAAGACTGAGAGAGGAAGAGGAGAGAGGCTAAGTCTGGGAGAGGAAGAGGAGAGAGGAAGAGGAGAGAGGCTGAGTCTGGGAGAGGAAGAGGAGAGAGGAAGAGGAGAGAGGCTGAGTCTGGGAGAGGAAGAGGAGAGAGGCTGAGTCTGGGAGAGAAAGAGGAGAGAGGCTAAGACTGAGAGAGGAAGATGAGAGAGGCTGAGTCTGGGAGAGGAAGAGGAGAGAGGAAGAGGAGAGAGGCTGAGTCTGGGAGAGGAAGAGGAGAGAGGCTAAGTCTGGGAGAGGAAGAGGAGAGAGGCTAAGACTGAGAGAGGAAGAGGAGAGAGGCTAAGTCTGGGAGAGGAAGATGAGAGAGGAAGAGGAGAGAGGCTGAGTCTGGGAGAGGAAGAGGAGAGAGGAAGAGGAGAGAGGCTGAGTCTGGGAGAGAAAGAGGAGAGAGGCTAAGACTGAGAGAGGAAGAGGAGAGAGGCTGAGTCTGGGAGAGGAAGAGGAGAGAGGCTAAGACTGGGAAAGAAAGACGAGAGGCTAAGACTGAGAGAGGAAGAGGAGAGAGGCTAAGACTGAGAGAGGAAGATGAGAGAGGCTGAGTCAGGGAGAGGAAGAGGAGAGAGGAAGAGGAGAGAGGCTGAGTCTGGGAGAGGAAGAGGAGAGAGGAAGAGGAGAGAGGCTGAGTCTGGGAGAGAAAGAGGAGAGAGGCTAAGACTGAGAGAGGAAGAGGAGAGAGGCTGAGTCTGGGAGAGGAGGAGGAGAGAGGCTAAGACTGGGAAAGAAAGACGAGAGGCTAAGACTGAGAGAGGAAGAGGAGAGAGGCTAAGTCTGGGAGAGGAAGAGGAGAGAGGAAGAGGAGAGAGGAAGAGGAGAGAGGCTAAGACTGAGAGAGGAAGAGGAGAGAGGCTGAGTCTGGGAGAGGAAGAGGAGAGAGGCTGAGTCTGGGAGAGAAAGAGGAGAGAGGCTAAGACTGAGAGAGGAAGATGAGAGAGGCTGAGTCTGGGAGAGGAAGAGGAGAGAGGCTGAGTCTGGGAGAGAAAGAGGAGAGAGGCTAAGACTGAGAGAGGAAGATGAGAGAGGCTGAGTCTGGGAGAGGAAGAGGAGAGAGGCTAAGTCTGGGAAAGAAAGACGAGAGGCTAAGACTGAGAGAGGAAGAGGAGAGAGGCTAAATCTGGGAAAGGAAGAGGAGAGAGGCTAAGTCAGGGAGAGGAAGAGGAGAGAGGCTGAGTCTGGGAGAGAAAGACGAGAGGCTAAGACTGAGAGAGGAAGAGGAGAGAGGCTAAGTCTGGGAGAGGAAGAGGAGAGAGGCTGTGTCTGGGAGAGGAAGAGGAGAGAGGCTAAAACTGAGAGAGGAAGAGGAGAGAGGCTAAGTCAGGGAGAGGAAGAGGAGAGAGGCTGTGTCTGGGAGAGGAAGAGGAGAGAGGCTAAAACTGAGAGAGGAAGAGGAGAGAGGAAGAGGAGAGAGGCTGAGTCTGGGAGAGAAAGACGAGAGGCTAAGACTGAGAGAGGAAGATGAGAGAGGCTGAGTCTGGGAGAGGAAGAGGAGAGAGGCTAAGACTGGGAAAGAAAGACGAGAGGCTAAGACTGAGAGAGGAAGATGAGAGAGGCTGAGTCTGGCAGAGAAAGAGGAGAGAGGCTAAGACTGAGAGAGGAAGAGGAGAGAGGCTAAGACTGAGAGAGGAAGATGAGAGAGGCTGAGTCTGGGAGAGGAAGAGGAGAGAGGAAGAGGAGAGAGGCTGAGTCTGGGAGAGGAAGAGGAGAGAGGAAGAGGAGAGAGGCTGAGTCTGGGAGAGAAAGAGGAGAGAGGCTAAGACTGAGAGAGGAAGATGAGAGAGGCTGAGTCTGGGAGAGGAAGAGGAGAGAGGCTAAGACTGGGAAAGAAAGACGAGAGGCTAAGACTGAGAGAGGAAGAGGAGAGAGGCTAAGTCTGGGAGAGGAAGAGGAGAGAGGAAGAGGAGAGAGGCTGAGTCTGGGAGAGGAAGAGGAGAGAGGAAGAGGAGAGAGGCTGAGTCTGGGAGAGAAAGAGGAGAGAGGCTAAGACTGAGAGAGGAAGAGGAGAGAGGCTGAGTCTGGGAGAGGAAGAGGAGAGAGGCTAAGACTGGGAAAGAAAGACGAGAGGCTAAGACTGAGAGAGGAAGAGGAGAGAGGCTAAGACTGAGAGAGGAAGATGAGAGAGGCTGAGTCAGGGAGAGGAAGAGGAGAGAGGAAGAGGAGAGAGGCTGAGTCTGGGAGAGGAAGAGGAGAGAGGAAGAGCAGAGAGGCTGAGTCTGGGAGAGAAAGAGGAGAGAGGCTAAGACTGAGAGAGGAAGAGGAGAGAGGCTGAGTCTGGGAGAGGAAGAGGAGAGAGGCTAAGACTGGGAAAGAAAGACGAGAGGCTAAGACTGAGAGAGGAAGAGGAGAGAGGCTAAGTCTGGGAGAGGAAGAGGAGAGAGGAAGAGGAGAGAGGCTGAGTCTGGGAGAGGAAGAGGAGAGAGGCTGAGTCTGGGAGAGAAAGAGGAGAGAGGCTAAGACTGAGAGAGGAAGATGAGAGAGGCTGAGTCTGGGAGAGGAAGAGGAGAGAGGCTAAGTCTGGGAAAGAAAGACGAGAGGCTAAGACTGAGAGAGGAAGAGGAGAGAGGCTAAGTCTGGGAGAGGAAGAGGAGAGAGGCTAAGTCAGGGAGAGGAAGAGGAGAGAGGAAGAGGAGAGAGGCTGAGTCTGGGAGAGAAAGACGAGAGGCTAAGACTGAGAGAGGAAGAGGAGAGAGGCTAAGTCAGGGAGAGGAAGAGGAGAGAGGCTGTGTCTGGGAGAGGAAGAGGAGAGAGGCTAAAACTGAGAGAGGAAGAGGAGAGAGGCTAAGTCAGGGAGAGAAAGAGGAGAGAGGCTGAGTCTGTGAGAGAAAGACGAGAGGCTAAGACTGAGAGAGGAAGATGAGAGAGGCTGAGTCTGGCAGAGAAAGAGGAGAGAGGAAGAGGAGAGAGGCTGAGTCTGGGAGAGAAAGACGAGAGGCTAAGACTGAGAGAGGAAGAGGAGAGAGGCTAAGTCAGGGAGAGGAAGAGGAGGGAGGCTAAGACAGAGAGGAAGGGGAGAGGAGGGAGACTGAGTCTGAGAGAGGAAGATGAGAGAGGCTAAGACAGAGAGAGGAAGATGAGAGAGGCTGAGTCTGAGAGAGGAAGATGAGAGAGGCTGAGTATGGGAGAGGAAGAGGAGAGAGGAAGAGGAGAGAGGCTGAGTCTGGGAGAGGAAGAGGAGAGAGGAAGAGGAGAGAGGCTGAGTCTGGGAGAGAAAGAGGAGAGAGGCTAAGACTGAGAGAGGAAGATGAGAGAGGCTGAGTCTGGGAGAGGAAGAGGAGAGAGGCTAAGACTGGGAAAGAAAGACGAGAGGCTAAGACTGAGAGAGGAAGAGGAGAGAGGCTAAGTCAGGGAGAGGAAGAGGAGAGAGGCTAAGTCAGGGAGAGGAAGAGGAGAGAGGCTGAGTCTCGGAGAGGAAGAGGAGAGAGGAAGAGGAGAGAGGCTGAGTCTGGGAGAGGAAGAGGAGAGAGGCTAAAACTGAGAGAGGAAGAGGAGAGAGGCTGAGTCTTGGAGAGGAAGAGGTGAGAGGCTAAGACTGGGAAAGAAAGACGAGAGGCTAAGACTGAGAGAGGAAGAGGAGAGAGGCTAAGACTGAGAGAGGAAGATGAGAGAGGCTGAGTCAGGGAGAGGAAGAGGAGAGAGGAAGAGGAGAGAGGCTGAGTCTGGGAGAGGAAGAGGAGAGAGGAAGAGCAGAGAGGCTGAGTCTGGGAGAGAAAGAGGAGAGAGGCTAAGACTGAGAGAGGAAGAGGAGAGAGGCTGAGTCTGGGAGAGGAAGATGAGAGAGGCTAAGACTGGGAAAGAAAGACGAGAGGCTAAGACTGAGAGAGGAAGAGGAGAGAGGCTAAGTCTGGGAGAGGAAGAGGAGAGAGGAAGAGGAGAGAGGCTGAGTCTGGGAGAGGAAGATGAGAGAGGCTGAGTCTGGGAGAGAAAGAGGAGAGAGGCTAAGACTGAGAGAGGAAGATGAGAGAGGCTGAGTCTGGGAGAGGAAGAGGAGAGAGGCTAAGTCTGGGAAAGAAAGACGAGAGGCTAAGACTGAGAGAGGAAGAGGAGAGAGGCTAAGTCTGGGAGAGGAAGAGGAGAGAGGCTAAGTCAGGGAGAGGAAGAGGAGAGAGGAAGAGGAGAGAGGCTGAGTCTGGGAGAGAAAGACGAGAGGCTAAGACTGAGAGAGAAAGAGGAGAGAGGCTAAGTCAGGGAGAGGAAGAGGAGAGAGGCTGTGTCTGGGAGAGGAAGAGGAGAGAGGCTAAAACTGAGAGAGGAAGAGGAGAGAGGCTAAGTCAGGGAGAGAAAGAGGAGAGAGGCTGAGTCTGTGAGAGAAAGACGAGAGGCTAAGACTGAGAGAGGAAGAGGAGAGAGGCTAAGACTGAGAGAGGAAGATGAGAGAGGCTGAGTCTGGCAGAGAAAGAGGAGAGAGGAAGAGGAGAGAGGCTGAGTCTGGGAGAGAAAGACGAGAGGCTAAGACTGAGAGAGGAAGAGGAGAGAGGCTAAGACAGAGAGAGGAAGATGAGAGAGGCTGAGTCTGAGAGAGGAAGATGAGAGAGGCTGAGTATGGGAGAGGAAGAGGAGAGAGGCTAAGACTGAGAGAGGAAGAGGAGAGAGGCTAAGACTGAGAGAGGAAGATGAGAGAGGCTAAGACAGAGAGGAAGAGGAGAGGAGGGAGACTGAGTCTGAGAGAGGAAGATGAGAGAGGCTAAGACTGAGAGAGGAAGATGAGAGAGGCTGAGTCTGAGAGAGGAAGAGGAGAGAGGCTAAGACTGAGAGAGGAAGACGAGAGAGGCTAAGACTGAGAGAGGAAGAGGAGAAAGGCTAAGTCTGAGAGAGGAAGAGGAGAGAGGAAGAGGAGAGAGGAAGAGGAGAGAGGCTAAGACTGAGAGAGGAAGAGGAGAGAGGAAGAGGAGAGAGGCTGAGTCTGGGAGAGGAAGAGGAGAGAGGCTAAGACTGAGAGAGGAAGAGGAGAGAGGCTAAGTCTGAGAGAGGAAGAGGAGAGAGGCTAAGACTGAGAGAGGAAGATGAGAGAGGCTGAGTCTGGGAGAGGAAGAGGAGAGAGGCTAAGACTGAGAGAGGAAGATGAGAGAGGCTGAGTCTGGGAGAGGAAGAGGAGAGAGGCTAAGACTGAGAGAGGAAGAGGAGAGAGGCTAAGTCTGAGAGAGGAAGAGGAGAGAGGCTAAGACTGAGAGAGGAAGAGGAGAGAGGCTAAGTCTGAGAGAGGAAGAGGAGAGAGGCTAAGACTGAGAGAGGAAGATGAGAGAGGCTAAGACAGAGAGGAAGAGGAGAGGAGGGAGACTGAGTCTGAGAGAGGAAGATGAGAGAGGCTAAGACTGAGAGAGGAAGATGAGAGAGGCTGAGTCTGAGAGAGGAAGAGGAGAGAGGCTAAGACTGAGAGAGGAAGATGAGAGAGGCTAAGTCTGAGAGAGGAAGAGGAGAGAGGAAGAGGAGAGAGGCTAAGACTGAGAGAGGAAGATGAGAGAGGCTAAGACTGAGAGAGGAAGAGGAGAGAGGCTAAGTCTGAGAGAGGAAGAGGAGAGAGGCTAAGTCTGGGAGAGGAAGAGGAGAGAGGCTGAGTCTGGGAGAGGAAGAGGAGAGAGGCTAAGTCTGAGAGAGGAAGAGGAGAGAGGCTGAGTCTGGGAGAGGAAGAGGAGAGAGGAAGAGGAGAGAGGAAGAGGAGAGAGGCTAAGTCTGGGAGAGGAAGAGGAGAGAGGAAGAGGAGAGAGGCTGAGTCTGGGAGAGGAAGAGGAGAGAGGCTGAGTCTGGGAGAGAAAGAGGAGAGAGGCTGAGTCTGGGAGAGGAAGAGGAGAGAGGAAGAGGAGAGAGGCTGAGTCTGGGAGAGAAAGAGGAGAGAGGCTAAGACTGAGAGAGGAAGATGAGAGAGGCTGAGTCTGGGAGAGGAAGAGGAGAGAGGAAGAGGAGAGAGGCTGAGTCTGGGAGAGGAAAAGGAGAGAGGCTAAGTCTGGGAAAGGAAGAGGAGAGAGGCTAAGTCAGGGAGAGGAAGAGGAGAGAGGAAGAGGAGAGAGGCTGAGTCTGGGAGAGAAAGAGGAGAGAGGCTAAGACTGAGAGAGGAAGATGAGAGAGGCTGAGTCTGGGAGAGGAAGAGGAGAGAGGCTAAGACTGGGAAAGAAAGAAGAGAGGCTAAGACTGAGAGAGGAAGAGGAGAGAGGCTAAGTCTGGGAGAGGAAGAGGAGAGAGGAAGAGGAGAGAGGCTGAGTCTGGGAGAGGAAGAGGAGAGAGGCTGAGTCTGGGAGAGGAAGAGGAGAGAGGCTAAGACTGAGAGAGGAAGATGAGAGAGGCTGAGTCTGGGAGAGGAAGAGGAGAGAGGCTAAGACTGAGAGAGGAAGAGGAGAGAGGCTAAGTCTGGGAGAGGAAGAGGAGAGAGGCTAAATCTGGGAAAGGAAGAGGAGAGAGGCTAAGTCAGGGAGAGGAAGAGGAGAGAGGAAGAGGAGAGAGGCTGAGTCTGGGAGAGGAAGAGGAGAGAGGCTAAGTCAGGGAGAGGAAGAGGAGAGAGGCTAAGACTGAGAGAGGAAGATGAGAGAGGCTGAGTCTGGGAGAGGAAGAGGAGAGAGGCTAAGTCTGAGAGAGGAAGAGGAGAGAGGCTAAGACTGAGAGAGGAAGAGGAGAGAGGCTAAGTCTGGGAGAGGAAGAGGAGAGAGGAAGAGGAGAGAGGCTGAGTCTGGGAGAGGAAGAGGAGAGAGGCTGAGTCTGGGAGAGGAAGAGGAGAGAGGCTAAGACTGAGAGAGGAAGATGAGAGAGGCTGAGTCTGGGAGAGAAAGAGGAGAGGCTAAGACTGAGAGAGGAAGAGGAGAGAGGCTAAGACTGAGAGAGGAAGATGAGAGAGGCTGAGTCTGGGAGAGGAAGAGGAGAGAGGCTAAGACAGAGAGGAAGAGGAGAGGAGGGAGACTGAGTCTGAGAGAGGAAGATGAGAGAGGCTAAGACAGAGAGAGGAAGATGAGAGAGGCTGAGTCTGAGAGAGGAAGAGGAGAGAGGCTAAGACTGAGAGAGGAAGAGGAGAGAGGCTAAGACTGAGAGAGGAAGATGAGAGAGGCTAAGACAGAGAGGAAGAGGAGAGGAGGGAGACTGAGTCTGAGAGAGGAAGATGAGAGAGGCTGAGTATGGGAGAGGAAGAGGAGAGAGGCTAAGACTGAGAGAGGAAGAGGAGAGAGGCTAAGACTGAGAGAGGAAGAGGAGAGGAGGGAGACTGAGTCTGAGAGAGGAAGATGAGAGAGGCTAAGACTGAGAGACGAAGAGGAAAGAGGAAGAGGAGAGAGGCTAAGACTGAGAGAGGAAGAGGAGAGAGGCTAAGACTGAGAGAGGAAGAGGAGAGAGGCTAAGACTGAGAGAGGAAGAAGAAAGAGGCTGAGTCTGAGGAAGAGGTGGATAGTAAATCTGAGGTCCATGTCTGCGTGTGATGGAGGAAGCTCATGACTAGATGAATACAGGACAGTCAGTCCGGGACAGGTGGCGTGTCCCTACCTTACTGTGGGGGAAGACGGACAGACAGATGGGACACTCTTTGGCTAGAACTCTTCTGATGAACTCTCGGTCATGTGACTCCCTCACAGCCGTCACTACGTCCTCCAGAGAGTAGGAGGCGCCGTGCTCCAGGAGCAGGGATAGAGCCAGCTCACAGCGCCCCCAGCTGGGAAGATCGTACACGGCGAGTAACCTTCGACAGATCCTCTGTAGGACAGGAACGAACATGTGCAGAAGATGAGCGGAGCAGATTATTAATTCAATCTTTGATTAAATAAATGATAATGAGGTCGAAGTCAAGTTACAGACTTCATTTACACATTATGAAACAATCCCCACTGAAGCCGTCATAAAGCCGGAGCAAACTGTGACCTGACTCATTTGACTTTAACTTACCCTGAGGAAAATTGAAGCTGCAGAGGAACACAGGTCCGAATGTAACAAACTGGTTTATAATAAATTAATGAGCTGCCAAACAAATTATAAAACACAACAGACCCTACAAAGCGAATTCCTCTTTAGTATGGTGAGTTAAGTTGTGTTTAGTGAAGCTTTCAGGGTTGGTACATCAGCGGGGCAGTGACCGGAAATCAAAAGGAGGAGGAGAGTTATGGACTCAAACAGGAAACTGTGTGCACCCTCAAAACTGCAGTACTTTCTGTTCACTCCAGTACAAACACGATTAACCAATAAAACCAAAAGTGTCTCTTCAAAAGGTAAAATCACAGTTTTTTAAGTTCAGTCCTTTCCTGAACAGATCAAACATGGTGGAGTCTGACCTCCAGGTGTGATGCTGCTGCTCTCACCTGTTTGTCCGGATGATGGACGTCCACAGGCTGCTCAGGTTTGTCGCTCCAAATCCTCTTGTGAAAGGGTTCCAGCAGGGGGCGCTGCAGCAGGACCAAGGCCCCTCGGACCTCGCCCCCGCTCTGCCTCAGAACCTCATGACAGTGTTTCTCATCACTGAAGCCCAGAGCACACAGCTCCTTCACCTGGGAGGAGATAATGGTGACTTATCTCACATCTCTGAACTGCAATGAGGGTTGACTTACTCACCTTAGCCACCCTGTCTCTCAGAGCCTGTTTGGCAGCTTGCTCAGTGTCGCCCCCTGCTGTCAGCCACGCCTGCTTGGCCTCTGCTCTGGATAACTGGATCCCACTCTCTGTTTCTCTGTTATCATTCTCAGCTGGAGCATCACCACACCAGACCTGTGTTTGAGGAACAAACAGACGGTGAAGTGAGGAGGCCAATCACTGAAGGAGGAAATAAAAACAGCTTTAACCGAGTGCTCTTTTCTGCTGGGGTATATTTAGCTGTTTTTTAGGGCAGAAATGCAGTCAAAAATGAATTTGTCATCCAGGTAGAACTTACTGAGGAGATGGAGGCGTTCAACACGCTTTTCCTTTATCAAAAATTATAAAGCAAATCACGTTTGACGTGACTCCTCTCTGTGTGATCTAATGCCTCAACATGAAGGTGGATTTATTCTGAATATGAACGGACTCTGAACATGTGATCAGACTGACTGTCAGGGTCTTCTCGGGCTGCAGAGACCATGCTGCTGCCAGCGTCCTGATCTGGTCCAGCAGCACAGGAAGTTCAGTCTTGAACCACCTGCAGGGCAGAGAGCTGCTGTCCCCCGTCACCTTCATGCTGGTGTACACCTCCTCTGGACTCACCCCCTTCTTCTCCCCCTCCTGTCACCAACAAAAAGAGTTAACAACACCTGTATACACACCTGTAAACACACCTGCAAACACACACCTGTACACACACCCATACTCTGATATGACGACTGTGTGCAGGTGAACTCACCCTGATCAGCCTGATCAGCTTCAGCCCCTCCTCCTTCATTATTCTCTGCCTTACCGAGTCCTGGTCCTCAGAGGCGGGCTCTTTGGGTTTGACTGACAGGGCAGGGACACGTCTGACGGGAGAAGGAGGGCGGAGCTTCACAGGCAGCGGCGCAGGCTCTGGGTGTGAAAGGTCACACATCTCACAGACTGTCGAAGGGGAGTAGTTCAGGTAGGTACAAAACTGACACACCCACTAAGCGAGAGAGAGTTTGAGGGCGAGAAAGGGGCGAGAAAGGGGCGAGAGGTTGTAAGAGAAAGAGAGAGGGTAAGGGCAAGAGAGGGGGTGAGACAGAGGGTGAGGGCAAGGGAGGGGATGAGAGAGATGGTGGGGGGAGAGAGGGGGTGAGAGAGAGGAGAGAGAGAGAGAGGGTGAGGGCGGAAGGGCCTTGAAAAGTCCCTGTGCAGCATCTTTGACATCATATATGACCTTTACATGCAACTTTGGCCATGTGAAGGGTCATCCATGACGTGGACACCACAGTCCCCTTTAAATAACACATGTCCCACTACAGCTTCACTGAAGACAGATGTCTCTGGTTCTGAGGACATCAGGAATATTTCGGCCATGCCTAACTGAGAGAATGTGTAGGATGTACAGTTAAGTGTACTGTTCCTTTAACTAATGAGGAGGCACGTTGTCCACCTTCATACAAACGTCAGGATAGTGAAACAAAGCTTCTCCATACCTGGCTGTCAGGGTCACCAGGCATGCCCAGTACAGGTGCTGGTGGTCTCGGGGGGAGGATGGGAGGGTGTGAAGGGGTCACTGGAGGTCGTGTGGCCAGACGAGGTCTCTCACAAACCTCACAGAGGACGCTGCTGGCTGCATTCACCATGGTGCAGCTCTTACACTGCCACTCTGAGAGCACAAATACAAACAGGTCTGAAACAGGAACCAAAGGTCACCAGCAACACTAAAGAGCTGAAGTAAAACTGACATTTGACCCCAAACGACCTCTGAGTTAAAGCTAAAACCACCTTTACATTGCAGATCTGCTGTGGTTCATCTGTTTGGGACCATTAGAGGGATTTTAAACTTTAAAACATCTAACCACCTTTTCTTAGACTGTTTGGTTTAAGGGTCTGTCCCAGTTCCCTTAGCCCTTGTCTTACCCCTTACCCCTTGGTTTTACGCGTTCACGTCTAGTCAAGGGGTGTCCCAATTCTCCGTAGGGCTAAGGGGAAGGGCTAAGATGAAGGGCTACACAGCCCTTAAACACAGACAGGGACCTCACTTGAAAGGAAGGGGTATGAGAATTTCCCATAAAACACTGTGCCCGCTGACAAGAAGGCAGAGTGGAGCCCAAAGGTAGCAAATAATTATAAGTATTTATCAAATCATCAAGTGAATATGAATCATGTTTTGAATTGTTGGTCCTATTTTAAAATTTGTCGTTATAACAAGCTAGCTTTCGCAGCTGGAGCTATGGCTATTGTCACATCTACTTATGACACAGCCAGCAAGGGAATTTGGGTGATTACGTAGCGGGAATTGAGTGGCGTCTCGTTTCTCAGGAGCGTGTTTTTACTTGGCCCTCAAAACAGAGGGCTAAGGGGAAGGGGTAGACGAATTAAAAAACACCAAATGATTTGATTCAACAAATTTTGTTAGGTTACAATGTTATGAATTGTTCAATATCATTTCCATGAGCCTATTTCTTTATGACTCCTCAACGTTACATCTTCTGTTTTGCGCACACATGGCTAATTTGCATACACACACAGGATTGGCTGGCTCCGCTTGGCAAAACAATATTTGTGAATACATGTTCTGAATCCTGAATACTGGACATGGTGAGCTTCAAGCCTATCCCAGCTGTCATTGGGCGGCAGGCGGGGTACACCCTGAACCGGTGGCCAGTCGATCCCAGGGCCGCAGTTAATAAAAGTTGATATCAATATTTTAATAAATATTAGTTGGTGTGTTAACAAGCCCAATTATTTATTTGTGTAGCAAGCTTGAAATATCCACATCTGCTATTTCTCTTCCTGTCTCTCCCTTCATACAGGACAATGAAGGGGAATCAGTATCTTAAGAACCAATCTGAGGCTGTGGCTGAGAGAATGACCTGACTTTACCTCTTTGTAAAACATTAATGTAGACATTAATGTAGATCTACTAATTTACATAATTTACCCACATTTGATGGATTTTAGCAACATCAGTGCATCGTGGCAAGGGTCTATGGTAAATTGCATCGGTTGGAGTGGTGTGCATCAGATTAGAAACTGGGCTGAAACCACGATGCACCGCCTTGTAAAAGCTTTGCATCGGTAAAATCCGATGTCACGTTATTATATGTATATTTTTTTTAATTATTTTTAGTCAATTCACTTCCATAATTATCTCTCAGCCGTTAAATTCTCACAAGTCCTCACTGCTTAAGTAGCCTTCTGTAAGTGGTCTGTCTTCATTTGTTACAAGCTTTTTAATGATGATAAGTATGATACTGCTTATGTTCTTGAAGGAACAATAAAGCTGAGTTGAATTTGCACAGATTTGCATTGTTATTGCATCGTGATTGCATTGTGGTAGGAAGATAAATCGTATCATCCAGATGCTTCATGTGAATCGTTAGTGTATCGTATGTGTGTGTATATATATCTATATCTATATCTATATTTATATATGTGTGTGTGTGTGTGTGTGTGTGTGTGTGTGTTTGTCCCAAAAGGCTCAGCATATATATATATATATATATATATATATATATATATATATATATATATATATATATATATGTGTGTGTGTGTGTGTGTATATATACATATATATATATATATATATATATATATATATATATATATATATATATATATATATATATATATATATGTGTGTGTGTGTGTATATATATATATATATATATATGTGTGTGTGTGTGTGTGTGTGTTTGTCCCAAAAGGCTCAGCATATTAAAGAAAGGGGGTTTCAAACCTACAGCCATTCATCACTCTGGTTTCATATTTACAACAGCAAGCTAACCAACACAAATAAAGATCAGCCTCCTGACTGAGAGAGAGAACACAATAAAGACTTTATAAAGTCTTGGAGGCAATTAAAACAAAAAACATTTCAATCTAACTTCATGATTCTTAACTAGAGGGTGTGCAACAGGACATTTTATTTAGAGGAATGAAAAATTGTTAAAAATTTTAAATAAAACTACATTAAACATCGACATGAAGAGCTACAAACAGTTCATATGATCTTAGACAATAATTCTGATTATCTGTGAGCACATTTCAGAGATGTAATCAAGTGAAACACCAACCAGAGATGTTTGCAGACTGAAAGTCATCAGTTTTGGAGCTGATGGAGTCTATGCAGGGGCGCTCACACACCTCACACAGGACGTCCTTTACAGAGTTCACCTTGGTGCAGTGGAGACAACGCCAGGTGGAAGAACTAAACCAGGAGACAGTTGGAGAGGGAGGATCATAACCACAGATGTATAAAGATGATGACACCTGAACCAGAGTCTCCTCTATCTGGACTTTATCTGGAACAGTATCCCAGTAGTTTGAGTGTCCAAAGTGCCTGAAACTTACATCTAAAGTTGGTTCTTCTGTTTTCCTGCAGCTGGCAGAGGACGTAAACATGCTTACTTTGTAGAGGACTAATTAAAAGCCAGTCCCACAGCTCCACGTAGTGTTGAAAGCTTCAGTCCTAAACTTATTTGGTCCTCCAGCTCTTCATGCGTGTCACATGACTAAGAGCTACCAACAGAAGCTAATGTCCTCAGTGCAGGTGGACTGGGTCAGATCTACATAGGACCTCTACCCTTGTGTTGGTGGTCTAACCCCAGCCCTTTTCTCCTCGACAGGCAGAAAACCCCCCAAATAAATGTGAACATAGAGAATCTTAAAATGATGTTTCATTGACCAACCTCTGACTGCCCCTGTTCTGTGATGATGATGACGATGAAGACGAGGTGACGGCCACTCTCTTGTGGTTGGCCCTGTCGGGGTAGGAGTGGTAAAGTCTGTCACACTCGGAGCAGAGACCCTGCAGACACGTGAGGCAGTGGGCCGAGATCCGGAATATCTCACAGATCGTGCAGTTCTCTGAAACATAGAAACAAAACAAAAAAAGTGATAAAGCTCTCTGTGTTGGCTGCATTAATACTTAAAAAAATCTAATTATCTGCTGTGATGTGAAGAAAAGACTGCAGTGTTTCTAAAGGCCAGAATAGTAAAATAGATCTAGATTGGGCGCCAGACAGATGGCTAAATCTGCTGTTTTGAAAAAATTATTAACCTCAGGGTTTAGGCCTAGTGCTAAATGAAAACCACACAACAAAAGAAAATTTAAATTAAGTTTATCTTGCACTATTTCAAAATGATTCAGACCATAAGCAAGAATTGTTTAAGGTGTCCCATGAGACTCTGGACTGGTTTTAGGTGTCCCATGAGACTCTGGACTGGTTTTAGGTGTCCCATGAGACTCTGGACTGGTTTTAGGTGTCCCATGAGACTCTGGACTGGTTTTAGGTGTGCCTTTGATGAAAACTGGTGTAAAAGTTTAATGGACTTACTCACAGGTACGTAAAACAAAGAGAGTTTTTACTGCAGACAGATGTTTCCTCACTTACCTGGGTGCTTGTTGGAGGAGGTGGAGAAGACCTGGATGGACCTCAGACTCTGATGGTTGGTGGACAGTGAGTGGCTGCTCTTCCTGGAGGGGTGATGGTGAAGGGGGTAGGCCAAAGATTTGGTCTGACTCTTTGAATGGGATGATGAAGAGGAAGACTGGAGGACCACAGCATCAGTGTTCAGACCCACGTCCTGGAAGGAGAAGCTGGCTTTACAAAGTGGTGTCATTATAAAAGTATAAATTACATATATCAGCACAAAACTGTTCCACCATCTCAAAGTCTCAGGATATTAAACATGATTAAATCCACATGTGGATTGAACACAACATGATTCTTATTAGAATGATGTGCTCCTGGATCAACATTTAATGCTAGATTCTGGACAAAATCCCAGTAAAATACTTTAATATTCAGATTAATTGTCTAAGAGGTTTGGCGGCCTGTACCTTATGTCTCAGTGTAGGAATGATTCTCTCGTAGAACTCCGGGTGTGGATGAGTCTCCTGCAGTTAAAGAAAATTCATCAGAGCTTTAATCATGAACACAAAGTAAAATCATTTCATGAATCATTTTTCAGCAGAGCTGAAGCCAGAGAGAAATACAATCATTAAGAATCAGAGTCTGAATTACACCTGCTCGGCACATTTTTACTAGACAAAATAAAATTTGTATTTAAACACATTCATCTGTTTGGTGCATTTAAGTGAGCTATGATAGTAAGGATAATAATAAATAAATAAGTTTTTGCTCGTCCTTTATTAAGAGTAGAATACAGTGCCCTGGACAGCCCATAAGGTAAGTACAAAGAGCCCACGCTGACATTTTCAATCAACCACTATCTATGCTATTGCCAGGACTCCCTTGAAAAAGAGGTTTTTAATCTCAATGGGACCTTCCTGGTTAAATAAAGGTTAAATAAAAAATAAAATATACCATTAATCCCACTAGGAGCTCTGGGGGCTGGAGACTATCCCAGCTGACATCGGGTGGGAGGCGGGGTACACCCTAATCTGGCTGCCAGCCAATCACAGGGCCACATAGAGAGACAGACAACTGTTCATGCTCGCACTCACAGTAAGAATAATTTAGAGTCACCAATCAACCAAATAGCATGTTTTTGTCCTGTGGGAGGAAGCTGGAGAGCCTGGAGAGAACCCACGCATGCACGGGGGGAACATGCAAACCCCACACAGAAAGGCTCTGCCCAAGACGGGGATCGAACCAGCAAACTTCTTGCTGTGCCACTCACACTTCAATCACAGAATGAAAATTCTCTCTGAAGGTTTTGAAGCAGTTTCATGAAAAAGAGGATTTTTCTCAGTTGAGAAGAAAAGGGTGCTCTGCATTGACAAAGAGCAATAATTTCACTTTCCAAAAACGTTAATGTGTGCTCATTTGCAGGTGGAGTCAGTCAGAAAAAGCAGCTGGCTGTAACGGAGGACGTGGTCAGAGATTAGACCCGCAGCTGATGCTTCTGTTCAGCCCTGCTTAATATTGTTCTTTACATTTTTTACAGGGTAAATAACAGTAATGTACACACAATAAAATAGTTTCTGATGAGTGTATTTATATAAATCATGGTCCCTGCAGCATGAATAAACTTTGATGTTTGTCCCAGTGAAAGAAAAATAACAATGATGTGACCGAAACTCAAACGGCTGAATGTCTGGCGACAGCGAGTAGCTGGAGGCTGAACTGCAATACAAATGACCTGAGCTTCTAAAAATCATTAACTTAACAATACTGAAACAATCCTGTGCCAAAAATGTAGTGATAAATTGGTGTATTGATGTCACCATCAGTTGGAAGAAATCCAATAGTCATATTTTCACAACAATGTCTACATTTTCTTCATTTCCATCATGTTTTTCTGGCTGGAGTTACATTAGAGGGAGGGCCCAGCAAACATGATCAAACCTCCGTATGGTTTATGCACACACACATTTACCCACCATGTGGCACACAACCCTCTGAGATTAACCCACCAAGCAGGGGTATTGAGCCCTGTTTGTAATGTTCATGACCTTGTTTCTAATAAAAGATATAAAACAAAACTCAGGGATCAATTGTCACTCACGATGCTCCACAGAAGAACACGCACCTTAATGAGCATCTCCAGCTCCATCCTCAGACTCATCACTTCAAGTGTCACTGCAGCCACTCGACCGACATCTGGGTCTGTGACGTCGTCAGGGAAGCTGAGCCCGTCCGCCTGCTGATTGGAGTAACCATAGAGACACAGCACCGCCCGTCCTCCCTGAGAGTCAAGAGAAAACTGAATAAATGCACACTCATTTTAAATTTGTTTTCAACATTACTTAGCAGGGGAAATTCTGGATTAAATGTCGAAGGGACATGAAAAATCCATTTTCCAGTTCTGCAAGACCCCAAACAAAATCAAAGATACAGTCATGTGTGAAATAACTTTCACTTTAAAAGCTCAGCTGTGTCTCATGTTTTACAAAAGTATCTACACATATGGTGGACGTACCTGGAACAGGAGGAGACGACGATGAACAAGGAGACAACAGGCAGAGGCAGTGAGTGGACTGATGAACTATGATGAACTATGACCTCAGGATGTCAAAAAGGCTGTTATCAGTGATGTAGCCGCTATTTGCTTCAAACTTTTTCTAATAAAGGTTCCTGTAACCTCTTAAAAGTACAAAATTTATGAAGATAACAATATCTCACCATTTGGTATTTAATTCAGATTCAAACATCGTTATTTATAGGGGTGTAATGATCCATCAATCTGGATTGATCCATCGATTGGTTACGCAACAATCCAATCGAAACGATGGAAACTCAAACCATTGATCAACATCGTTATTTTTAAAATACGCCTTTTATTTGAAATTTTGACCGGATATCCGTTTCACAGTTTCTGCCCAACTGCACCTCTTTCTGAAGTTTCCAGGGCTCTCAATAGGGGGAATTCACGCTGATGTCACTCAACTTCCGGTTTACTGGGTCAGCCATTGCAGGGTATCGGCTGGATTTCGTCCATGGAGATTCTATGCACTGCTCCAGAATCCAACAAATGTTATTTAAATTTGAAAAGTAAAGTTAAAATGAATACTGTTTTCTGTTTTACTACCTTTTTTTCCTGATAAGGTTATCAGTCTTTTATACTTTACCATTCAGATATTATCTTAAATTTGGCTGTGAATGTCTGCTACAAACTAATGCCTGTGATGCTGCTGTTGTCTGCCTGTGTGTATCACAGAGTTATTTTTGTCAATTTCTTTCATTTATGGACGATCAAGCTGTGATGCCAGGGAGTCGGTTTTGTTTTAAAACTAGAATTCCTTTAGCTGTTGAATTTATTTGAATAACAGTATAATGACAGATTAGTAGCATAATGGAAAAGTGACAGAATCATCCAAACTAATCATTGTTGTATATTTAGGAGCACAATAAAAGAAGCCCCCTGGATTTTTTGTGTAATCATTTTGGCTTAAATGTGTGACTGCACCTCATGCTGTTTACATTTCTAGTCTAAATTGTCTATATTATACAAAACCCAAAACCAGTGAAGTTGGCATGTTGTGTAAATCGTAAATAAAAACAGAATACAATGATTTGCAAATCCTTTTCAACTTATATTCAATTGAATACACTGCAAAGACAAGATATTTAATGTTCGAACTGAGAAACTTTATTTTCTTTTGCAAATAATCATCAACTTAGAATTTAATGGCAGCAACACATTGCAAAAAAGTTGGCACAGGGGCATTTTTACCACTGTGTTACATCGCCTTTCCTTTTAACAACACTCAGTAAACGTTTGGGAACTGAGGAGACCAATTTTTGAAGCTTTTTGGGTGGAATTCTTTCCCATTCTTGCTTGATGTACAGCTTAAGTTGTTCAACAGTCCGGGGTCTCCGTTGTTGTATTTTACGCTTCATAATGCGCCACACATTTTCAGATGGGGGACAGGTCTGGACTACAGGCAGGCCAGTCTAGTACCCGCACTCTTTTACTACGAAGCCACGCTGTTGTAACACGTGCAGAATGTGGCTTGGCATTGTCTTGCTGAAATAAGCAGGGGCGTCCATGAAAAAGACGTTGCTTGGATGGCAACATATGTTGCTCCAAAACCTGTATGTACCTTTCAGCATTAATGGTGCCTTCACAGATGTGTAAGTTACCCATGCCTTGGGCACTAATACACCCCCATACCATCACAGATGCTGGCTTTTGAACTTGTGCCAGCTTTTTTGAAACATGTTGCAGGCATCAAATTCAAAATGAGCTAATATTTGCAAAAAATAACACAGTTTACCAGTTCGAACGTTAAGTATCTTGTCTTTGCTGTGTATTCAATTGAATATAGGTTGAAAGGGATTTGCAAATCATTGTATTCTGTTTTTATTTACGATTTACACAACGTGCCAACTTCACTGGTTTTGGGTTTTGTATATTGTATTGTATACTGAGTCTATATTGGTATAAAAAGAAATCTAAAAAGAAGTTGAAATGCGTTATTGTTATACACAGCTAGATAGTAGCCTATAAATAGCTCTGCTAGCATTTCAAATCAATCTAAGGACATATCCAAGGAATTTATATATTCATCAGCCTTTTCAGCTGATATGGACCACTGGCCATGGCAGTTTCAAAGTAGTTAACCATGTTAACATAACAATAGATGTGCCTGGCTTGGTTATTGCTGAATAAGAAACTGCACATCCACAACAACACACAGTATAAAACCCAGTGGGCCTAGTAGTTTAAATTTTAGCTTTCATTAGATCACATTAAGTTCTTTGACCAAGAATTAGAGGTATGGTGATTGATTATACATTGATATAAAAAGGAAATACATAACCAAGTGAGACTGCATACACACAGGGAGGCTGCTAGCATTATTAGCATTGCTTAGCGTCCATTCCCTCCTAATCTAGAAATTTTCATAAAAGTGAAATTCAAAACACGGATAACATTAGCAAGACAACCTATTGCCTAGTCATAAATAATATTAATCTTCACTATATCTTTAGAAATTGAACGTTGTTTATCTGGAGATCCTGCAGGTCCGTATAAAATCAATGGAGTTTAGCAGGGGATCCCTGATATTGGTAAACCCGTAAAAGGAGATGACGTCATGTGAATTCCCCTTAGTATCACACATTCAGCGTGTGACACACGCATTTGAACCTTTACGCTCTCTCACACAGCACACCTGGTATTTCTCACACATGAAAATTTATTGTGTAGCGCCCACCGAGTAACACCGCTATTTGTGCTTTGGAACAAGTAGCAAGACGCTCTGAGCATCATAGAGCTCAAAGGGAGACCAACCAGTCAGAAAATAGCACTGCTGTATCCAGGTAAGATACAGTGGATCTGACCGCAGAGGATGCATACTGCACACACACGACGGGAGTGCCAAAGTTATCTCACCATTTGATTTTGTAGTGCACTTTAAATTATTGTAAGAAAGGAAAACAGCGAGAGCTTATTCTTTTTCTTCCTCTATACCTACCATTTAACAGTAAAGCAAAGTCTAGTCACATTGACATACAAACTGTGGTTAGCAGGTATCACAGTAAAATAAAATCAATATTGAGTCAATTAAGGTAGTAGTTCTACTTAGAACATGAGAAATGATGGCTTTAATTAAAATCAATATTGAGTCAGTTAAGGTAGTAGTTCTACTTAGAACATGAGAAATGATGGCTTTAATTGAAATCAATATTGCACATTTCTAGTTTGATAGAGCATGGTCAAATGTTGGAGGTAAATAAAAATAAAATAATAATACAATAATTTGTATTATTACTTCGATTCATTACTTGATAAAATATATACTAAGATCACAAAGTAACAATAAGACCCACTAAAGTAATTGTGGGGGCAAAAAAAGCACCTGATTACTAATTAACCCAATTTTAATTTTAAAACATGATTAGATCATATAGATGGTTATGATCCTCTATAAACTATCATACCCAAAGGTCAGCACATTGTTTCACATTTCAGTAATAAAATTGTCAAAACATCAAAATTGCTTTGTATTTCTTTCTTGCTTTAGGTGAAATGTAGCTGATTGTGTTAAATGTGTGCATAATATCATCTTGAATCAATCGAAGGCCCCTGAATCAAATCGAATCGAAATTGAAATTGAGTCGTGGCAGACTTTGTGATACCAGCAAATATCGTATCGTTGTCCAAAGAATCGATATCGTATCATATCGTTATTAAACTGGTAATATACACCCCTAGTTATTTATTCAATTTATCAGTCCACATTTGAGTGCACAGCAGTCAGGAAAACCACAATAAAGCAAAATAAACAGTATATGGCTAGGTGCTCATGGCATGTCGGCGCCCTCCTGTGGCCCCGAAACAAGAACCTTTCACAGCCCAAAAAAACAAAGAGAAAATCACAACAAAACCACAACGTTGTTGAGCGCAAGAACAGGAATGCATTTGATACACGATGGCAAAGGGGCGATAAACTGACCGTAAATTTAAAAAAAACTTCCATGGGAAGATTAGCTTGGGAATTTTGATATATTCCAGACTGGAATTATGAGAATTTATGGGAATTAACTGTAAATTGGGGTTAATTTGAATGAACTGTCCCATTTTGTTATGTCATAGGCAGAAATCCATGCAAAATAATACAATGAAAAACATTTCAACAGATTTATTTGTAAACAGAACTTTATTAGGTTTTAATTATTTTATTGAAGAATCAATGTCCTCTTCTCTTAATGTCCACTGGCACAAAAATGTGTCCTCAATGGTCCAGGGTTCTAGAAATCATCTGTGCACGTGATGGAGGAACAGCATAAATATTCGGAAGTATACCTGCATGAAATCTGCTTGTTTTGATCAAAATAACGTTATAATATATTTTCCAACTATATTTAAGATTCCCGTCAAGGACCAAACTCTAACTTTGTAGTCATCAGCTTTATTCTTGATAATTCCCATGGAAAGTTTCAAATTTGCAACCCTAAATAGACGTCAGTTTCTCATTCCAAGGGACAACTGTCAAGGTTCAGCAGCCTGATGGCAGAGGGAATGAAAGATCTAGAAAATTGACTTGAGTTCCGGATGGGTGCAAAGCAGTGGCCTGAGGGCCTCACTGAGGGTCTCTGCCATGAAGGACACATCTCTGCTGAACTGTAACTATACTGTAAAGACTGTTCTTGTCTGTAACAGACAGGCCATCAAACCAGCAAGTAAGAGATATAATGCTTCAGTAAAAGAATTTGTAGAAAATGAATTTTGTTTCAGAGATTTAAGGACTTAAACTTCCTCAGATATGTATGAGTCCACATTTTTAGCATGAAGCTCACTTTAGGTTTTTCACAAGGCTTCCTCAATCAATCAGGAGCTCTTTAGTTTTAGGCACATTAAGGTCAAAGACGTCCGCCCAAGGCTGATAAAAAGAGCAGGCAGGGCACTGTAGGTGGCTCCCCTCTTAATGAGACCTGCAGCCGTCTGCATACAGAATAATGTGATGTTTTTGTTACCTGGATGGCGTCCACGGTGGCTCTGAACACCGGGTTGTTGTGCTTGACTGTTCTCCAGAACTTTGGTCTGTTTGGGTTTGTCAGATTACAGCCGTACTTCTCCAGGATGTTTAACGCTGTAGACAGACGCTGTAGAGATGCAAGAGTCTGAAGATGAGAGAGAGAAATATGACCCGAAGACAGAAGATATAAAATTAACTTTAATGAAGGGTGGTCGTGATGCCAGAATCTAAGACCTTCATGTGACTCGAGAGAAACATCACAGTATCTTTACATGAATTTTAGATGTCCTACTCCCCCAGTGTAAGGTAGTTTTTATTCTGAATCATGAATCATTGAAACTACTTTCTGCAGATTAATTGTCATGAGAACTTCATGTTTTAAGAATCAAACCTTGAGAGTAAACAGACAGTAGGAAGGAAATGATCTGTAATGTTTGGAGTCATTAGAGACGCCCATTTAATCTTAATGAATCAGACCTTCAGAGATTTATCAGCTGTTTTAACTCCAAATCGATGACTGACGGTTCAAATCACTGTCACACAAAAAAAACCCACCCCATAGAGGTCCACCAAGGCAGGTCTGACACTGTTATCTGAATTATTATTGAATATGTTAAAAACTGTCCTATCTGACACTGTTTACAAAGCCTTCAAACACTGGATTCAGATCACCACCAAAATCAAATCACTTCTTCTTTGTACCATGACACTCTCTGGACATGACATCGAACTCTTGAGAACTTTTGCAGTTATTTTTGTTCACAGATGGACGAACAAACGGAGGTCGTCTGTGTATTTAGAGATTGAAGAGAATAACTTAAGATGAAATGATTGAAACTATAAATACACATTATTATAGAAATGATCCACTGCACATTGATCCTTACTGTGGACATTCTTCGATGGTAAACCAAGTTACCAACATCCAGACCAACCCTCTCCTGAGGAAGAGGAGATCATGCATTACTTTAACAGATGTTATAACCGCAGTCTCGCTCACCTCCTTCCTGTTGCCGCCGGAGCTGTTCTCCGTCACCATGGTCTCTGCCGCGATGTGCCGATATTTGGAGCATGGCGGTAATGACAGAATCGCCATCGCCATGACCCCAGCTCGAACCTCCACCACCCGACCTCCGGAGTACAGACACACCTCTGCCTGACTCCGGACCTCCTGCAGGTCCTCCGACAAGGACGGCATTCTGCAACCATACGAATACACACAAACAATCAGAGGGTAAAACCCACATATACTGGTCTGATACCAACTCAACAAACATGGCAGCCACACTGTGATATTCTTTGTCTATTTAGAAAGAATTAAAGCAATGACACCCGCACAGTAGCACAGCGGGTAGTGCACCTGCCTTACAGCAAAAGGTTGTTGGTTTGATCCCTGTGTTGGTCAGGGCCTTTCTGTGTGAAGTTTGCATGTTCTCCCTGTGCATACGTGGGTTATCTCCGGGCACTCCCACCTCCTCCCACAGACCAAAAACATGCTTATTAGACCACCTGGTGACTCTGAATTGCCCTTAGATGAGTGTGAATGCTTGTCTGTCTCTCTATGTGGCCCTGTGATTGGCTGGCGACCAGTTTAGGATGTACCCTCCTCTCACTGAATGTCAGCTGGGATAGGCTGCACCCCCCACGACCCTGAAAGTGTTGAGTGGAATAGTATGGGGCATATGTGTGCATAACCACGAGGCCCCCCAACACCCAGTAAATGTAGGTTTTCTCTTTACAGTGACCGATTTGCCTGACTGATGTAATATAATTCTGCTTTACTGACGATATACTACATATATAATAATAATGATATGTCAAGTTTGTTGCTATCAGGGTGGGGTAGGTGCTTAGCACTCCCATGATTCCCTGCTACTTTAACGTCACCTTTGCTTTAAGTATTAGCCTCCAGGTGGTTAAACGTACATCCGCATGTACGCATCCTAAAATAGAGCCAAACACAGAGATTTCCTTGAGGAAAAAAAAAGCATCCTGAAATTTAACACCCTATTTTACAGTGAGCACAACATAGTGTTGTGGCTCATTTTAATATAAAACTCAAAATTCCGTGTAATATCTGTACCTGCCCACAGTAGTGTACCTTACAGGTCCTTTCAGCTCACTCTCCGTAAAGGTGCAGCACTTCACTGACTGTCATCAAACACCTGCGATACAACCACCAAGCCAAGTCAAAGAGGCCTTTTATGCTGCCATACTATCTCAACCAACTTTAGCTCCATCTCCTCACAGACAGAAAGGCTGTGTTGAGGCAGGACATAAGGCCATCTGACCAATAGCAACGCAGCACTTTCCAAAAGCATACAGTCTCAATAAATCCTCCATAAAAGAAAAACTAGGCGGGAATATAAAAACACTCACCTCCTCACAATGAGAGCACTCAGATGTGTTACAGTTAAAGACTGAAGCTGTTCTTAGAACCAGGCAGTAGAGATATTTATTAAGGCTGTAAAAACTGTCTCCTCCTTGCACACAATCATTAGGGTTTCATTTATCAGCGGCCAGCCTCTAGTGGACACTCAGGGTATTACAGCTTTCTCTGTGAACTGAGAGTTTAGTTAAGGTGTCAAAGTCTCCTCCTCCTCAAGCCCCATCCAACTTCATTAAAAAAACATTGATTGGCAGGACACGGACCTGTAAAGACTGTCATAATAAACACTGAACAGGCCTATTGCACAGGAACACACCGTCACACTGAGATGTAAACATGCTGTAGTGAGGTTCAGAAACAGGACACCAGACCTTGGAGTGACCCCCTCCCCTCTCAGGTCGGTGTCCCTGACAGAGAATCTGATCCGCCCCTGCAGTGCTGGTCAGCTGCAGGATGCCTTAATGAATTCAAACGTAACGGAGCATTTCTCAGAGTCATTAAATGAATAATCGCTGACTCGATGACTCATTTCCAGCAGACACATAAACAGCCACCGCTTCATCCGCCTGATTCTTCAGCAACACGCTGCTGGACCAAAGCACAGCTTCGACAGTCAGACCATAATCAGACAGATGCTCCTCTGCAGCTGCTGTTTCTTACCTTCAGAGCTGCAGAGGAGCAGCAGAGCCGGAGCAGCTCCTCCCTCTGCGCGCGCGCGCTCAGAGCTGCAGGACAAGAACCCGGAGCAGAGGACCAGGTCCAGAGAGGGACCCGGTCTCTGCAGGACTGAAGACTGGAGCTGCTGTCAGCACGGACACATGAAATACTCCATCTTCATCTTCATCATCATCATCATCTCCGAGCTGCGGCTCAGGAAAACATGGACGCAGAGCATGTGACGTCACACGCTGATATCACCGCGCAGCGACACGCTTTAGTGATTCTTCCCTGGGATCACATTATCATCGTTAATTATCGGACAAATACCAACAGATGACACAGTTCATGATTCATTAAGGCGTTTTCTTAATTTCTGTGGAAAAAAAATAAAATGAATAAGTATCATTTTTCAAGATTTGGCCGACATCAGAATGTGTCTCACCAGTAACGTCTTTGGTACATTTAGACAACGTGTTTGGTATTTTATTAGTGTAAATATCTACTTGAACCCCGTATACGTGATTTAAAGAACATACAAAACTAACTATAGGTGCTACAAACCTCTTGTCAGGTGACTTATTGTCAGTAATGTGGAAAACTGTCCTCACACTGTTAACAAATTATTAAAAAACAATCCTGGAACCACATGCAGATTCAGATCACCACCAAAATGAGAACTTGTCCCTTGTGCCACAAACAACATTCTCTGAAAATGTCTTGATAAATCTGTCAAGAACATGTTATCAGCCAAACTGAGGATATCTGTCCTATCACAGTCTTAACAAATCCTTGAGAAATGTCTTGATCTGTATCTAGATTCCTAACTTGGAGTTAACTCGTAAACAAACAAACTAATTAACACTTGTAATAAGATAACCTCATTTGTGGAGGTAATTATTATTTTCCTGTTTGCATTTTGAGTTTTGGTATCGTACAGTATTTTAATCTATTAGCTGTCGGAGTCTTATAAAAGATCATTTCATCAGTCTGATGGCTGTCAGTTTGAGTCCTGAGCTGCTGAAGAGAACACATCAGGCTTTCCTGGGGCCTCTTTATTTTCAGAAATCAACAAACTGTTGATGACTGGATGGTAAACCATGAGTTAGATTAAGGAGATCCTGAGACATCAGAGTAAAACCTGCACTGACAGGCACCTGTTGTTCTGACTGATTTTCTTCTTTCAGTGTCTCCGTCTGAACTCCAAACATACAAGACAACATGTGGAGCTTGATCATTTACCCTTTCAAACTGACATTGAGAGGGTTCATTAGTCCAAAGTGAGGGTTTATTCTTACTGCTGACCTGGTAGGTTGACCTCAATGTGGAGTCTTTAAAAGTTTTCATTCACTAAAATCACATAGAGACACTGGACCATCAGGTTTTTAAGTGAGTTTAGTCTTTAGTTTCAGCCCAAAGAAAATACGTTTAGCAGATATTCCACCATTAGTGGTTCTCGTGGCATGTTTTTTCCGTCTGACTTTGTACCAACTATAAGATATCTTTTTGAATAACAATACACAAAATTGTGTTTCTTTCATTACATTTCCACAAAACTGTGTTAGTTTCTGTGTTTTGGCTTGCAGGTGCAGCTGAGTACCGACTGGTACGTCTGATTGGTCTCCACAGTCACATGCCACAGAAAGTGACGCTGTCTTGTCACACTGACAAGCAAAACATTTGGTATTGATATGTTAGTGAAGTAATTGATTACTATAGAGTACTTGTGAAAGAATAGATACTTCGGTATTTGATATCAACACTCCAATCCCTACTCTGTGGTTCTGTGCTGTTATAGATGTAAGTTTTCTCCGTTAAATCATCTTTGTGAAACAAAATGGTTTAATTGCATTTTCACACTTTCCCAAATTTTCTGAATAAAACCCTCTCCAGAATGTAAGAGGTCATGGTTAATAAAAACTGTCTTAAATAATAAAACATAAACATCATGAGATGTTTGGATTGATGGTAGTTACATCCTCTCAGATGATGTCTGTCGGGAAAATTTCCCACACTGCCCCTGACCGACAGCCCATGTGGAAAGAACGACAGGAGAGGAGCTGATCTTCTGATCATTTTACTTTGAAGGAGTGGTGCAGTTTACAGCAATGGCAATTTCCTCACACACTGAAGTGTGCATCTGAACTTCTCATATTTAAACAGTCGAGGTTCACTTAATCACACAAGCATCAACCAATAATACTGCAGTCCAGAGTTACACAAAACATGCTTCACAACTGTGGTCAGCTTTCTCATTCAGAAACTGTGAGTTCTTCTGCTGATGTGACGGCGCAGTCCTCTGTTACCAGAGACAAGATATTCTGTCTTGATTTCTCATTTCTGGTTTCTAGTTTCAGCATGAAAGCTTTTCACAGGCATAGGAGAGGATCACAATACATGTATAATCATAATGATAATAGATGTATACATTTTCTTTACAATGTCACAGAAATGTTCTTGTCTGAATTTTGTTACAAGGAACCCTGACTGTGAAGACAAATAGTCAAAATATGCTTTAATATTTATGATTACCAGAATGTGTTTCTAAAAAGGCACAAAGAATTGTTATTTCTTTGAAAATCGCAATTTTTCTAAGATACAGACGCAGCCATTGTTTTACGAGCGCAGATGGCGAACCATCGAGCATGACCACGATCACAGAGGAAGCTGACGATGAGTCTTTAGACTTACGGACTGCTGTGTTGACTGATTCATCTGCAGGAGTGAGTTGTTGACATCCTCACAGGAGAACATCCAGCGTCTCCTGCCTATGGCTTTTCTCCAGCGGACTTCCCTCGTTTCCCGAGGGCGTTTTGTCTGTTTGTGTGAGAAAACTGTAGGCAAGGCATTTGGCTTTAGTCTATGTAACTAGCAGCGCCTGTGAGCTCTTTCAGCAGCTTGGCTCGGCTAAACGCATCAAATGCATCTGGAGAGAAGTGGCTAGAACATAACTGCGGGTCCTTTAGAAGTTGTGTACGCCCACAAGCGATTTCCCGCTCCTTTCTTCTCTTCTTGTCACTTGTGAAGCTGTGTAGACTTACATCACTCTCCTTGTTTCCCTTTGACTGAAAATTACACCCAAAAGTAGCACAATGTGGCATTATTATGGTATTCTGGCTCCTGATAGCCAGTGAGTAAATGTAGCAGCTTGGCACAGTGCAGTCCTATAACGTCATCAACCCAGCATGCATTGCGCTAGTAAAACAATGGCTGCATCTGTAGGTTAGAATATGTGTTATAAAATGCGATTTTTAAAGAAATTACAATTCTTCATGCTTTTTTAACAACACATTCTAGTATTACATAAACATTAAAGCATATGTATGACTATTTGTCTTCACAGTCGGGGTTCCTTTTAAATGCATCCAAAAACAAGCTCTCAGCACCATATGCCTGGACCTGTGCTTTAAATGCTCCGGCCCGCACACAGAAATGGCTGAAAGGTTTGGTAAATGGGCCCTCCTCAGATGATTTTAATCATATAAAACCTCACAGCTGATTTGCACATGTGTGGCCATAGCCCTCAAAGTGGCTGTTATGGCTTGGTTGTGTCCCATAGCTCCTTTACCCCCCCGTTATTCCACACTCTCTCTCTCCCCAACTCTCAGCTCCAGGATGCAGCAAAGAACTATTCCTCTCACTCCCTTAATAATGACCACTCATACAGAAATAATCGGTCATGTGGTTGAGGGTCTTGTTTGCTTGTGTGAGTCAGAAAGAAATCTGGGGCCTCATTTATAAAACTGTGTGTAGGAAAGATCACTACAGGTGGCGTAGGCCAGAAACACAGGAACAAAAACTTTCAGATTTATAAATAGTGCGCACGCACGTCCAACACCTGTTTCCATTTATAAAAGACCATCAACTCTAAAGCTGTCGCACGTGAGGGAAAGCTTTGCCCCGCCCATATGGTGTCGCACACTCCCTGGGGCATCAATATAAAATTTTCCTCTTTCTTTGTTTTTGTAAATATGTCCTTCATATATGATATATGTGATACGTTTCCCATTCCTACAGATTTTGTGTTTACGGCAGGGTCAGAGCTGCCATGGACATGTGCATATTCTCCCATCAAGTTTGTGTTTTATAAATCTTTCTTTTGTGTGTACGCAGCATTTTTAAATGAGGCCCCAGTCTTTATTTCAGCTTGTTTTAAAAATCCTCACCAAAACATTTATTTAGAAATACACTCTTAAGGTTTACATCTTCTATGCAAAACCAATCAGTTAAAATACCTGATCTTTTGCCCTCAGAACATATGATAATGAGTGGTTTACAAATACAAAACATCATTCACAAACTAATGCATTTTGTTTTGCAAATAAGAAACGTACCTATCAAACAAATACATCATGCTTCAGAAACAAATACAGCATGTTTTACACATACAAAGAAACATATTTCTTCAATTACGGTACAAAAAAAGTCCTTCAAGTACAAACTTAAATCTTTCAAGAACACAAAATTATTCTTCAAGTACAAAAAACAATTCTAAAACTACGAAAAACAGTCACGTGACTTTTGGCACAATCTTACTGCTGTCACATGACTTTTGGCACTAATTTTCTGTCTTGCAGATCCACACACAAATGCACTCTGATCCACATGCAAATGTACTCTGATCTGTACACAAATGCCAGTAAACTTTTTGAGGAATGTCCTGTAATTCACATTCCACAACAGCAGGTGGGACTTTTGATTCAATTAAGGATGCTAATTAGGCCAACTTAACTTTTTAGTGTATCTGACTTAATTAAATCAATCTATGGCCACACATAACGTTAATAACTTGATACGTCTTGGTCTTAAGATGGAGTTTTGAAGTGAAGACGACCTCAGTCCTCACACATTTGTCTTGGCACCATCTGAGGAGTTGTGTTTAGTTACTGCAGATAAAACAAACGCCCTGCTTTCTCTGCTTCACAATGAATGGTGTGATACAACAACTTAACTAGAGGCTTTTGTTGTGAAAAGTTTACAGGAAGTGAAATGCGGTCATTAGTGCAAAAGTTTTATTAGCAGCGCTGCTAATTCATTTACGAAATTAGGTAAAGATGTGGTGAAATTTAGCGCTAATTTGTTCATGTTTCAGATATAAATACTACAGGAGGTTAAAGTGTGAGCAGAAACAGCCACAGTGGGGGTTATATGCTGCAAACAAACCGGCGTTGTGCACCTCGATCTGCACTTTACCTCCAACAGGTGAATATCAATGCTTTTGCTGTGTGGTGAAAAACACGAACATCTGGAATTTTATAGTCAACAAGTTGAAGAAAGACTACTTAGGCTTATTTTTATTAGTATTATTGACTTTCCAAGTTAATATGGAGTAGCGAAGTTAGTGTTTTTCACCACACAGCATTAAAAGCAACAACTCAGAAAAACTGGTCAGCTAATGATAAGTGATTTAGTCATTTAAGTGAATAGGCAGTCTATCAGCCTGACCCGAAGAGATACAGTTTGTCGAGGCACCCCGGTTCCAGAAACACGATTCAAGCTTGCACCATCAGTAACCAGCAGGTCACCAGACACACAGTCCCCACCAGGAGAACCCACATCCAGCACGGCGAGGAGAAGCCTGAGACCCCTGGAGAACCAACAACCACCTGCTCCCGACTGTCAGAGTCCAAAAAACTCCCAATACGATAGGTTAGTCACGACACTCCCTCAGAATCCAACAACCGTGTAAGGGCCAGTCCAGTGGAGTATAAGTTTAATGCAGTCCTCCGTGGGATCATGCAGCCATATTAGATCCCCTACGGCACATTGCTGGTGGCGAACCGCCCCATCGTGATACAAGCTTTGGCGCTATTGTGCACTGGCAACAAACAATCTCGAACCCCTGAAGGCCATCTCCAGCCTAGAGAGGCCACAAAGTCAGCATTAGAAAAAGTCAAGTCCGAGCACACCATCTGAGACGGCTCCAACACATCCACTGGGACACGTGCTTCACGACCATGGAACAGATAGTAAGGAGTGTAGCAGGTGCTGGCATTGACAGATGTGTTGTAGGCAAATGCCACATGTTTCAGACAGGGGTGTACAAGGGGGGTAGGGGGGCAGGAGAGGCAATTGCCCCCCCTTGTGGCCCAATTGTTGAAATACGCGCACTATAGTGCCCTCTTGGGAGGCAAAACGCATGCTATAGCCAAAACGTGCACTAAAGTGCCCTCTTAGGAGGCAAAACGCTCTGTTAAGTGCCCTCTTGGGAGACAAAACGTCCTCTAAAGTGTCCTCTTGGGAGGCAAAATGCGTGTTTTAGTCTCCCTCTTGGGAGGAAAAACTCATTCTATAGTGCCCTCTTGGGAGGCAAAACTCACTCTATAGTGCCCTCTTGGGAGGCAAAACGAGCTGTTAAGTGCCCTCTTGGGAGGCAAACGGCCTCTAAAGTCTCCCTCTTGGGAGGCAAAACGCCCTCTCAAGTGTCCTCTTGAGAGGCAAATGCGTGCCACAGTATCCTTGAGAGCCAAAACAGCACTAAAGTGCCCTGTGAGGAGGCAAAACGCGCTGTAAAGTGCCCTCTTGGGAGGCAAAATGCATGCTACAGCCAAAAAGCGGACTAAAGTGCCCTCTTAGGAGGCAAAACGGGCTTTAAAGTGCCCTCTTGGGAGGCAAAATGCCCTCTCAAGTGTCCTCTTGAGAGGCAAATGCGTGCCACAGTATCCTTGAGAGCCAAAATGGCACTAAAGTGCCCTGTGAGGAGGCAAAACGCGCTGTAAAGTGCCCTCTTGGGAGCTAAAGCTTGCTTAAGTTCCCTCTTGTGCCGTCTTGGGCATCTAAACACATGCTAAAGTGCCCTCCTGGTTGACAAAACACACTAACCTGCCCTCTTAAGTGGAAAAAACACACTAAACTCTAGAAGACCATAAGAACCAAGAAATAATATGGAACATTACTGTTGCACTGACTTACGTTGGGCCCTTTTTGATCTATTTTGAGCCAGAACTATCTCACAGAACCAGTTTTGATTTTTGGTGCTAATCAGTGAGCTGCGAACATGTGCACACGCCTGAAGGGAGCCTTCAATTTGATAAAAACATTCTTTTACAAGCCCAAGAGCATGGAAATATAAGTGCCAAGGACCTTGCATCAGAAGTGTTTTCTCTGGGAAGGTGGGGGGATACTGCTGCCTGATTGATTTGTGAAGCATTCGGAAGCTTAAGACGCCTTGCCGATCCAAGTGGAATAAACTTAACGATAGTTTACTGATTGAATTTGGTAAGTGATGGTTTCAATAATTTTAATATTTTCTGGTATATCTAAGTTACCCAGGAACTCTGTTGACATAGACTTATTGTTAGCTACAGGTAATATATCACTACTAGAAGAATTAAAGCTTGCTGAAAGAGACACAGCAGGAGAGATAACGTAGATATCTAAAGCCCCAGTCACACTTTCCTGTTTCTCATGGCGATTGTGCACAATTGTCATAATCTTGATGAAACCTGCTTTGGTCGTGGTGCATGGGCTACTTGATCTGGATCAGCATTGTATAGTCGTGGATGAAAGGCGGGGAACGGGGAAGGGTCCCGATTGTTTTGAACTGTTCAAAACTGTCGTGGAGAATCGCTGCTCTCAGTATAGCGGGGTGGAAGCCCAATGCAGTCCTAAGGAGAACGGCATTAGCGTGGCATGTACGGGGCTCAATCCAGAAAGCTTTCTGAGGACGATTGACAAGGATGCATCCGTTTGTGCCCCGACTGTGTCCAGATCAAGGCAACACAAGCGACAGGGCTCAATTGGGGCTTACGTGACACAAACTGGGCTTGAACGGGGTTGACGTCGTGTCAGTGGGACGGAAATTTCATGGAATCCTCGTCGTATCATTGTATTGACCTAATTGAAGCAGGACGAACGCCCCCGAAGCTCTGTAGAAGCACTGTAGATGCGTTACTGACAGTGTATTTACGGGGTGTGTCTGGGGGGAGACAGTCATTTCTTCCCGTATCATGCCAATCAAACCAGCCTTGCCAATCATGTACAGTTGTGCACAATCGCCATGAGAAACAGGAATGTGTGACTGGGGCATAAACAAGCCTCCAGTGGAAAATTAATTGTTAACACATTTCATGAGAGAAGTTGTCAGTTTCATTTCTTAAATAGCATAATGTGAGTCTCTATAGATAGATACTTTATTATACATTCATATTGTCCTGTAATTCTGCTTGATTTTTCTCTCAAAATGCATCAGATTGATGCTATAAAATATCATACATTCAAAATTTTCTTCCGGGGAAGCATGCCCCCAAACCCCCCTAGAGGGGTCGTATCCTTTTCACCTTTCTCACCCCTGACCCGTTTTCATGCCTGAATGCACTGGAATACAGGAAATGGCATCCTCTTAATTGAAAACCCAAGATTTGGGGATTTGGCCAGCTGATCAGTGAGAGTCCGATTGAAGTGTTTAACCATTCCATCTGATTTGGGGTTATAAACCATGGTGCAAGTTTTCTTAATCCACAGGAGAAGACACAGCCTCTGAACAACCTCAGCTTCAAACTGTCATCCCTAATCACTGCGGATCCCTTCAGGTATGCCATGAACCAGCACATAGTTCTCAAACAAACACAGTGCAACTGACTGAGCCATTTGGTTAGGAAGAGCATTCAAAGTAAACTTTGTAAAGAAGTCCTCCACAACCAACACATACACTATATTGCCAAAAGTATTCGCTCACCCATCCAAATAATCAGATTCACGTGTTCCAATCACTTCCATGGCCACAGGTGTAAAAAATCAAGCACCTAGGCATGCAGACTGCTTTTACAAACATTTGTGAAAGAATGGGTCGCTCTCAGGAGCTCAGTGAATTCCAGCGTGGAGCTGTGATAGGAGGCCACCTGTGCAACAAATCCAGTCGTGAAATTTCCTCTCTCCTAAATATTCCACAGTCAACTGTCAGCTGTATTATAAGAACGTGGAAGTGTTTGGGAACGACAGCAACTCAGCCATGAAGTGGTAGGCCACGTAAACTGACTGAGCGGGGTCAGCGGATGCTGAGGCGCATAGTGTGAAGAGGTCACCAACTTTCTGCAGAGTCAATCGCTACAGACCTCCAAACTTCATGTGGCCTTCAGATTAGCTCAAGAACAGTGGTAGAGAGCTTCATGGAATGGGTTTCCATGGCCAAGCAGCTGCATCCAAGCCATACATCACCAAGTGCAATGCAAAGCATCGGATGCAGTGGTGTAAAGCACGCCACCACTGGACTCTAGAGCAGTGGGAGACGTTCTCAGGAGTGACGAATTCATGCTTCTCCATCTGGCAATCTGATGGACGAGTCTGGGTTTGGCTGTTGCCAGGAGAACGTACTTGTCTGACTGCATTGTGCCAGTGTAAAGTTTGGTGGAGGGGGGATTATGGTGTGGGGTTGTTTTTCAGGAGCTGGGCTTGGCCCCTTAGTTCCAGTGAAAGGAACTCTGAATGCTTCAGCATACAAGAGATTTTGGACAATTCCTTGCTCCCAACTTGTGGGAACAGTTTGGAGCTGGCCCCTTCCTCTTCCAACATGACTGTGCACCAGTGCACAAAGCAGGTCCATAACCACATGGATGACAGAGTCTGGTGTTGAGGAACTTGACTGCCACACAGAGTCCTGACCTCAACCCGATAGAACACCTTTGGGATGAATTAGAGCGGAGACTGAGAGCCAGGCCTTCTCATCCAACATCAGTGTGTGACCTCACAAATGCTCTCCTGGAAGAATGGTCAAAAATTCTCATAAACACACTCCTAAACCTCGTGGACAGCCTTCCCAGAAGAGTTGAAGCTGTTATAGCTGCAAAGGGTGGACCAACGTCATATTGAACCTTATGGATTAGGAATGGGATGTCACTAAAGTTCATATGCGAGTCAAGGCAGGTGAGCAAATACTTTTGGCAATATAGTGTATCTGTTGATTGTACGTCACTGGTAGATCCAAAATGTCAGTTGCCACTCTCTGAAAAGATCGTGTTGCTTGTGACCTCCCCATAGGTGCTTGGTGACTACGTACAGGGACCCTGCAGGTTTGACAGGAAACACACTGCTCACACCACTGCTGCATGTCTCTGAACAAAGAGGGCCAGTAACAAGTTTGCCTTGCTCGCTCCCATACCTGTTCAGCAGAGAAATGCGCTGAGACAGGCCTACCATGAAGGTTCTGCAGGACATCTGTTCTCTGCAATGAGGGCACAACCACTTGGCAATGAGTGTCCCCTGTGAGAGAGGAATTCACTGTTCTACAGAGCAACCCATCCACACAGAAAGCCGTGGAAATTCGGTCCATAGCTTCCGAAGTCACCTCGAGCTGCCCCTCATAAGTCTCTGGGGTGGCTGAGATCCATATCTCTCAATCCAGTCTAACACCTCCCTGATATCAGGATGCGCATATTGCAGCTCTTTCATCTTGGTCCCGTCATGTGAAAGTGCATGTATGTCCATGTTGTCTGACTCACCCTCCCTTTCTCCCTGATGTTCCTCTGAGGCAGGGTCCAAGGCCTGGAGGCTGGTAGAGGAGAGGTGAGACAAAGATGTGTCTGCCTGTACAACATCAGACTCCATGTCTGAGCCCACAGCATAACCTGGATTGCCATTTTCTCTGAGGTGTCCTCCACTACCCTTGGCACAGGATCTGATGGCCGCCGTGAGAGTGCATCATTTGTGTGCTGTGGTCCATCTTTGTGTTGTATGACCCAATTGAAAGGGTCTAGCTCCAGTATCCATCTGGCTCTTTTTCCTGTCAAATCTTTGTCAATATACATGCTGCAGACTCCCAACAGAGGCTTGTGGTCAGTTATAATGGTGAATGCAGCTGATCCAATGTAATGCCAGAACTGGCGCACAGCCCACACTGTTGCCCACATTTCCTGATCAAAGGTGGACCGATGCATTTCATTGGTAGTAAGCGACTGGCTAGAATACACCACCTCTGTCTCTAGCTTTGTCTTGAGCCAGCAGAGCCCGCACAGCCTCCATTGAGGCATCTGTGTACACCTTAAAGGGTATGTTGTAGTCAGGCAAGGTGACAACAGGATCTGACAAGAGAACCCTTTTAAGATAATGAAAGGCTGCTTGACATTCTTATGTCCATTGAAAAGGTGTGTCTTTGCATGTGAGGTGGTGTAGTGGAGCTGCACAGTGGGCAGAGATCTTAAAACATATGTAGTAAGGGCAAAGGCCCACAAATGCTATTACTTCTGTTGGATTTAGAAGTCTTGGCCAGGTCCTCACTTTGTCTGTGTTACGAGGATCTGGCTGTAGGCCATGGCGAGAAAACTGCACGGTCTTGAGCCAAATGACCCTTTTTGGGATTCAACCTGATGCCTGCAGCCTCTATCTGGGAGAACACCTCCTGCAGACTGCAGAGGTGGTCCTCAAAGGTGGGGCTGTGTATCAAGTACAACTCATCCGAGTACACCATGCACACCTGCCACGGAAACGCCCTCTCAGCACCAGCTTCATCATGTGCTGAAATGTGGCAGGTGAATTGGTGAGACCCATCGGCATAGACCTCCACTGGTAGAGTCCCCTGCCTGTCTTGAAGGCTGTCTTTTCTCTGTCAGCCTCAGCAACCTCCACCTGCCAGTAGCCATTAGAAAAATCCAGTGTACTAAACCACAGAGGGCATGCCAAAGCATCCAGAGTATCATCCACCCTGGGAAGGGGATGCAAGTCTTTCACTGTTATGCTGTTCAGGCGACGATAGTCAAAAGAAAAAGCCTCCACTCACCATTTCTCTTTTTCACCAGGATGACAGGCTTGGGCCACGACCATGGCCCAAGCTTTCCTCTATGACTCCATCAGCCAAAAGGGTTTGTATATATATATATATACATATATATATATATATATGTATGTGTATATATATATATATATATATATATATATATATATATATATATATATATATATATATATATATATATATATATATATATATATATATATATATATATATATATATATACACACATACATATTTATACATGTATACACATACATACATTATGCATGCACGTATATTTACATACATACAAACATACATATACATACACATATGCACACATATGCACATACATACATTCATATGTATGCATGCATGTATATTTACATACATACAAACATACATATACATACACATATGCACACATATGCACATACATATATACACACATATGCACATACATACATCCAATTCATTTGAATCAATTCATATGCCTAAACAGGAACGTAAAGACCAATATTATGCATATATATGCATTAATATTGGTCTTTAATTACAGGCCAGATCTCCAGCTTTAATGGTCCTATTTTGTATGTAATTCCAATAATTTTATTGTGCTAAGGGATCTCTTTTTAAAATAGCTGTTCCATTTCCTCCAGTGCTTAATGAATATGTCCATATTTAAATCTAGGGAAAAAGTTCATCTCTCCATGTTATATATCTCATTAACAATACTAATCAATTCCTCCTTTGTTGGGGGTTGTTTTGTAAGCCACCTTCTTGTTAGTGCTTTTTTACTGGCTGCCAAAATTATTTTAATCAAATACCTACCTGTCAACAGTATTAACTGTGGATGGGATATTCCCAAGATATATTGTACAGAAATCATGTTTAAACTTGAAACCCAAAATATAATTGAAATGCTCTACTATTTCTAGCCAGTAGGTCTGGATGATGGGCAGTCCCAGAAAATGTGGAAATGGTCTGCCAGCAGGTTTCCACATTCCCTCCAGCATTGTCCAATTCTTGACTGATTTTTCTGTAGTGATTTCATTTTCAGGGTAATAAAAAATCGAATAATGTTTTTCCAAGTAAATTCCCTCCAGCTATCTGAGCTGGAGGTGGTTAACTGTGTTTTACATATTTTCAGCCAGTCCTCTTCTAGGATAACTGTTTCAGCTTCTTTTTACCATTTACATTTAATATACAGTGTAGAGGTTTCATTGTATGATTGCAAACTGGCATGTGTCTTGGCTATCAATTTATTAGTCAATTAATTTTTTTATGCGTCATTCAGAATATTAATGAGGTCTGCGTTACTGTATTCTGAGTTTTTAATCTTGCTATTAAAATGGGTTCTGACCTGAAGGTACCTGAAAAAGTCTTGTTTCTCTAGCTGATACTTGTCCTGAAGTTTCTGAAAAGTATTGATTTTTCCTTTATCAGAAATTAGGCTGTACGTTGTGATGCCTTTAGATAGCCATCGTTTATATCTACTGTCCATTTGGGCAGGTTTAAATTCCCTGTCAAATGCCACCCATCGTAGTACCTTAATTTGATTTTCCAATTTCAATTTGCGACAAACAGCAAACCAAACACTAAATTATGTTTTTGTCCAACAGTTTAAGTTCTCTTTTTGTGTTAAGTAAAGATTTTTGTCTCCAAGTAGTGTCTGGAGGGGTATATCTAGTTGGCTTAAGTCCAGATGTTTCCATTTAGCAAAGTAACATGGATCGCACCAATACATTAGATATCACAGCTGTGCTGAATTATAGTAATTCTCCATGCTTGGTAGAGATAATCCCCCCTTTTCTTTGGCAAGTTCTAATATATTATATCTTACCCGTGGTTTGAGGCCTTTCCAAAAGAATGAAGAGAACATTTTTTTTGACTCTGTGAATTGTTTTGGTGGTACTTCAACAGGTATTGATTGAAAAAGGAGGATTAGTCTTGGCAAAATATTCATTTTAATTATGTTAATAATTATTTCTAATGGTAATAAAGTCCATCTATTTAAATCAGCCTTTATTTCTTTGGTAGTTGTTAAGAAGTCAATGGCATAAATCTTACTTAGATCTTTTGGGATATTAATCCCTAGGTATTTCATAATTTCATTGTCCCAACTGAACTTACAGATATTAAGTATTTGTACTGTGGGTCTGTAGTTGTATGAGATAGTTTGTGTTTTGTGTATGTTTAGTTTGTAGCCTGAATAATAGCCAAATATATTCAGAAGGGACAATAATTTAGGCAGGCTTAAGTCAGGCTGAGAAAGAGTGACCAATATGTCATCTGCATATAGACAGGTCTTATACTCTGTCTTACCAATCCATATTGTTGTTATTTCTTTATCTTGCCTGATTGCCTGCGCTAGTGGCTCAATGAACAAAGCAAACAAAGCCGGACTGAAGGGACATCCCTGCCTGCAGCCTCTTTCAGGTAACACAGGGTTGGATGTATTACCACTTATTTTTATTCTGGCTATAGGTGAGTGATATATGTTCTTTAAAAGTAAGATTACAGAACTATTAAATCCAAATCTTTGCTTTACTTTTTATAAATATTCCCAGCGTACTGAATCAAATGCTTTTTCAGCGTCAAGACTGAGGACAACTGATTTATTCTTACTTACTCATATACTCCATTATATGTAAAGCCCGTCTTATGTTATAATGTGTTTGTTTATTTTTAACAAATCCTATTTGGTCCTCGTCTATTAAGTCTGGAATTATGTTTTCTAATCTTTTTGCGATTATTGAGGCATAAAGTCTGTAATCTAAATTGAGAACAGATATTGGTCTGTAGGAGCTGCAGTCGGTCTTATCTTTACCCATTTTTAGAATAACAGAAATTACTGCATGTTTCCAGGATTTGGTATTGCTCCCCCTTTCAGGGAAAAATTAAAACATTTTAATAAAATGGGTGATAATATTGTTTTAAACTGCTTGTACCATTCTGCTGGGAATCCATCGATACCTGGAATTTTATTTGTTTTAAGTCTCTTTATAGCGTCATCTAGTTCTTTTTCTGTTATCTCACAAGTCATGACGTTGTTCTGTTTGGTACTGATCGTCAGCAAGTCTAATGAATTTTAAAACTTAACAATTTGAGGGGTCAGCTGCATCTGATTGTGTGTATAGGTCTCTGTAGTAATTTTCAAAACAATTATGTATTTCTTTTAGTGTGAAACACATTCTACCAGAGTTTATATCATTAATTTTGTGTATAGCTCTCTCATTCTGTTGTTTTTTAATCCTCCGAGCTAATAATTTTTTTGCTCTTGGCCCATTATTGTAATATTTGTTGGACAAATAAAGCCTTCATCACCTCCTGACTGTCAAATAGTTCATTTAAACTTTGCTTGGTTGGTTTTATCTGATCTAATAGTTTGAGGTCATTACCTTCCATGTGTTTTATTTCAAGACTTTTTAATTTCTGTAATGGTTCCTCTAATTGTTTCTGCTTTGAATGAATGGTTTTGATATTGTTCCATTGATGATGGCAGTGGCCATGAGGGAGGAGTATAATGTTTTAATCCAGTGTATAAATGATTCTCCAAAACCAAATTTTTGTAGTGTTGAAAAAAGGCATGTATGATTACAGTAACTCTGTTGAAAGCTTTTTCAGCATTGAGGGAGGGGATAATAGTTTTGAGGTTATTCGATACAAAAATGTTTATCAGGTTAAAAAGTCTGCGCATGTAATCTGAGGAGTGTCGTCCTTTAATGAAACCTGTTTGATCAGGATGTATTACATGAGGGATTATTTTTGAAGCGGATGGACAGGGCTTTGTTATTATTTTAATGTCTGTGTTGATTAGTGGCAGAGGCCGGTAACTAGAGCACTGAGTCGGATCTTTGTCTGGCTTTGGTAGTAATGAGAGGAGAGTAGTATTCATGTGTTAGGGGATTTTGGAGGTATGTGTGATCTCTTGGCACGTTCTCATGAATGGTGGTGAAATAATATTCCAAAAATGTTTGAAGAATTCAGTGGGGAGGCCGTCTGGACCAGATGCTTTATTGTTCTTTCTTGTGTGAGTGGTTTGTCCAGGATATTATCAGTTGTTATTTTGGGAAGGTTGAGATTGTCTAAATCTGGTTCTTGATCACAGGTGTATAGTTTACTGTAAAATGATTGAAAAGTGTTGTTGATCTATTGGGGTAAGAACATTGGCCTCCCCACTGAATCCCTCACAATGGATATTATGGATTTTTCTTTGTTACATTTTTATTGATTTGCAAGATATTTCCCATTCTTATTGCTATATTCAAATTGATCATGTCTTTATCTTTCTATTATAAACTGAGTTTTTTTATGAAGTATTTTGTCTAGTTGAATATAACTTGTCTTTGTTCATTGTCAATAGCTTCTGATGGGTTATTTTACGGTGGCCAACAAGGACATACGCTGCAAACACAGGAATGATGCAAAACCAAAAACACACAAACACATAAAACAAATGCAACAGAAAAAAGCTGCATGAAAAAACAATACAATCACAGAAACGCTGCAGAAGCAAAAAAATCCTTTATTTCTAAATTTTCTTTCAGGAAGCTCAGCTGTAGAATCATTCTTAAAATTTAGGGCAGTAAAAGAGAGGGAGAGAAAGTCATTTTATGCAAAGAGACGTCAGACAAGAACAGGAGAGAAAGAGAAAACAGTGAAGGTATGTCCACACGCAATGAACAACACATACTCAAACTGTACATGGCAGATACTATCACTTAATTTTATTTTATTAATTTCATTATCTTTTCTTTCTTCAGATCAGTGTTGGGATTATGAGGATGATCAGAGGCTCCCTTAAGCCTGTGAGAGGGAAGTTACTTCCTGTTGATATTCAGCCGCAGTGCTCATCAGAACAACTGCTGCCTGCTGCTGTCAAGAAGCAGGAAGATTTCCACCAAGACATGAAGGACTGTCCCCATGTCTTGTTGTATCCTGATGCGAGGGAAGTCAGAAACATCCTGGGAATGGACAACTCTTTTCACTGTCAAAAAATACAAGGAAAGTCCTACTAAAGGATTACTTTGTACATTTGCATTGTTGAAGACTTACAAACATCTGTAAGTGCTTATGGCACATCTTCCATCTTGTTTAATGCTTAACTTAATTATGTGTCAATTTACATATCACATTTTTCCACTTACATCTGATATTCTGTACAAGATAAATTCCACCCATGATTCTTTACACATCCTGGTTTAGATATTCAAAAGTGCAGCCAAACTGTTCCTTTCTTGCAAACTACACTGGAAGACTCACTTTCAGCTTATAAAAGACTGTATTTCCAATACAGTCTTTTTCTTACCACTGTGCGGGTTTGTTGTGCCACAATGTGATGTTCTAAAGCGTGATGGGATACCATGTAAGTCTACCATTTCACAAAGTTTAGGTAGTGAATTTTAATTAAACATTTATGGTTGATAGAAATGGAAGATTCAAGGATTCAAAATAAACTTTAATCACAGGTAAATCTGTATAGATAATTGAGTTTCAGCTTTAAACCCATAGCAGTCATGATAATTATTGCTTTTCATAGGTTATAGTGAACAGTCTTCAAGTGACGATGACAGTGTGGTCCATGTTAGGTTGCCTTCTGGAGACAATCCACTTTCAGACATCGTGGTTTGTTTGCATCTGTATGGCATTTCTTCTGGAGTGAAGTGAATTGATAATATTGTCATTTGATAAATCTGGCATTTGTATGTTGTATGCAGGCGTGGGATGGTCCGATTAAAGCAAGTTCTCCAAGAATGGGGAACATATTGAATAGGTAAAATACAAAACAACAAACAAAACATTGTCCACTTTATATTTTGATGCTCAGGCAGTGCAATGCACAGGACAGCTTTTTAATGTATTTGTTTTTGATATTTCCAGTCCATTCAGACACACACAACCACAGTCTGATTAAGTAAGACTTGACTTCATCGTGTTGAATGAGTGAACATGAAATCATAAAATGCCTGTTCCTGGACAAACCAAAGTCCAGGAACAGGTCTGTCATGAAACACTGAACCAGGCAAAAAGTAGGACACAAATGCACGACTCAAGAGACCAGTTGTTCAGCAGGCGACAGACAGGTTTAATGACAGTCCAAAAGTCAGTACACAAAAAGGCAAAAGATGAGCTTCAAGTCCGAGATCCGATGAGGTGAAGAGAAGGGTCAAAAAACAGGCTATGGTCTAGAACGCTGGTGACAGAACTAGAGATCGGCTGGTACATGATCAAGTGGCAATCAACGAACTAACACTAAAGTTAGAGTGAGACTAAATACTGAGACTAATGAGTGACAGGGAACACATGTGAGGAAGAGGGCAGCGCGGGAGTGAGCAGGTGAGTGGAAGCAGGTGTGGGAAACAGAAGGGATGCACGCAGAGGGAGACAGGAGAGGGGCGGGGCAGGACGGGAGGTAGACCTAAACAGAGAAACAGAGATTAATGCATGCAACGAGAACACTGGACAAGAAATGTGCAAAGAACTAAAAAACAACAGACCATCAGACGCAGACTGTGACAAGGTCAAATCAGCCCAGGGCCAGAACAACTTCTATTGGTAAGCTGTGCTGACAGTTGCAACCTTTACAGATTTGCTAAAACGATTGTTGGAAATGGTAGATTAAAAGATGTGGTTGAGAAAACATTGTGACCATGGACTAATTTTTTTTGATGATAGAGTGTTGAATTAAGACAATAAATAAATATTAAAAAGCTGACCTATAGGCACAAATTAAAACATTGTAACTAATTGGAATTTTAAGCCTCAGTGAAACAAAGGGAAAATAAAAATATTTTTGGATATTCGATCACTATTTATATTTTATGAGCAGTGTGCAGTGTGCCTTTATTATTTGACAAAATAATGGAGAACATCTTCTTTTGCAGCACAGACACTGCTGCAGACATTATTGCAGAGCTCTCTGCAAAGACTACAGGAACATCTCACAGCAGGTTCAATATCAATCGAACCAATGTGTAGGACGGAGCAGTCCAAGGCTTCAGACGTGCTTCATTTGACCCGTCCAATGAATATTAGTGAAGTTCAGTGATGGTGAGGGACAAGCTGAGGATGGACCGGACAATGGTCATTTTTCAGTTGACATCTCGCTTCCTAGTCAGCAGCACCTGTGCAAACACAATCAAAATACCAATGTCCACAACTAATGATCAATTTCAAAAAGACACAGACTTTGTGATACAGAACTCTCCTGGTTATGGACTCTATCAATTTGAATTATTAGAGTATCATAAAACACAAATTATGATGTTGACCTTTTAAGGCAGTTGCTAACTTCATTTTGTTCTGTAAAGGTTTTGATACTCAAATTCAAAGTTGGACTCACATTTTATTACATATATGCCATGTTCTCCAGTGTTATATGGTTCCCCACACATGATTCCCGGGTCAATGGCTGCATCAGACCACTCTGTCTCTGTAGGTCCTCAAAGTGGGCCTGGAGATGGTCATCTCCACATGGACTGCAAGTTGACTCAGTCATAAACTGGCACAACTCCTCATGTGAGTTAGTTCCACCAAACCTGAAGGTAAATATGCACTGCACATCAGCCAGGTATTTAATTTTTTTCACTTTAATGTTGTAACCAGCTGTAATACTGAATTGTACTCGAAGTTTGGAAATGAACAATTTTACTGTCACAATGAAGATGAGTGGACTTTATTGGAGTAATGGGTGGCATGAGTTGAATACATGATTGAATATTCATTGTAGGGGAAAAATATTTTGAAAGGCACTTAATAGGCAACTGATTAATTGCATTTTAAGACAGTAACTGTTACTAGTAACTAGTAACAGTTAAATTGCTAAATGTATTAAAAAGGCATGTATTTCACAGAAACAAACCTGTGAGGCAGGTAGTACATGACATCTAGTTTACCAGACGGACAGTGAGACTGCTTAACAGGTCTGATGGTATGTGTGTTCCACCTTTCCCTGCATTCATCGAGGTCCTTTAGTAGCACACCCATGAACACAAACAGCACCAGACAGGTGTGCTCATGACTGCCACTGAAGAGATGTCTCTCCCTCAGATCGTTCATCAGGTCCATCCAGAACTGAGACCTGCAACAGACTCAAATTAGAGCTGACGTTCATTTAAGGTTTACTTTTACACGTAATGTGATATTTGCATTGCAATAATCATCAAACTGTAAACCTGCAGTTCCACAGAGAGTATTTCCTGATTCCAAACCATTCAGTGGAAACATATGTGTGTGTGTGTGTGTGTATATATATATATATATATATATATATATATATATATATATATATATATATATACATATACATCTATATATAGATCTGCCCTACAAAGACAAAGCGCAGTATAAATGCCAACTGGAGAAAAACAGCTTTTTGTGTTTTCTTTTCACCAAGTGTAAGTATGAAATCATTTTTAACTACCAAGTGTATGATTTATTTGATTAAAGGGAAGGGAATTGAATGCATATTGTTTTACTGCAGTATAGTTGCATGACCATAAAATGACGTACTGCAGTATGTGCAGTATGTAAGGCCGTTTCACTTTTATTTTTTTAAAATAACATTTGGCATATTAATTTTCAATATTGATATATAGTAACGCTTCTATAGTGCTTCTACAGCGCTTCAGGGGCGTTCGTCCTGCTTCAGTTAGGTCAATACAATGATACAACGAGGATTTCATAAATTTCCATCCCGCTGACATGACGTCAGCCCTGTTCGAGCCCGGTCGCTTGCGTTACCTTGAACAGGACACAGTCGGGGCACAATTGGATACGTTCTTGTCAATCGTCCTCAGAAAGCTTTCTGGATTGAGCCACGATCAGCCTGATTGAGCCCTGTACATACCACGCTAATACCATTCGCCTTAGGACTGCATTAGGCTTCTACCCCACTGTACTGAGAGCGGCGATTCTCCACGACAGTTCTGAACAGTTCGAAACAATCGGGACCCTTCCCCGTTTCCCGGCATTCGTCCACGACTGTACAACACTGATCCCGATCAAGTAGCGCATGCACCACGACCAAAGCACGTTTCATCAGGATTATGACAAACGCACACAATCGCCATGAGAAATGGGAATGTGTGACTGGGGCATTAGAGAAAGTAAGCAGGAGCCCTATGAAACTTTAAGAGATTGAAGAGCAGATACTGCACTTTTGATTAGTGCAAAGAAATAAAAAAAAAACCAACAAAAAAACAAAACTGCAGATACTGCACTTTGCCTTGTAGGGCAGCTATGTATGTATATATATATATATATATGTGTGTGTGTGTGTGTGTATATATATATGTATATATATGTGTATATATATATATATATATATATATATATATATATATATATATATATATATATATATATATACACACATATATATATATATAGATATAGATATTTATATCTATATATATACAGTGCCTAGCATAAATGAGTACAACCCTTATTAAACATAATGTATTAATCAAAATCTAAATGACCAAAAGAACAATTTCCAAAGTTTTGACAAAGCTGACTTTCACATAACATTTTTTTCTTACCATAAGATGAAAATAAGGGTATATGATAACTACAATTTAGCTTAATTCTTCTATTTCTTTTAATTCAAATTAGGTGTGTATATATATTTACATATATATACATATATTTTTCTATTATGTTTATGTTTATATTTGCTGCTGTTATTCCATGAGTGATACCACCTGCTGAAACCAAATTTCTTGTATGTCGCAAACATACATGGCCAACAAAGATCATTCTGATTCTGATTCTGATTGTTCCCAGCCCTTTGTTTGGGGTGTACTCATTTTTGCATCCTGATCTTAAATTGAGAAAAATACTTTTTTGTGTGAAACTTAAAAAATTCTTGCCTACAATCAATGACCCACATTTGGGGGGGTATTTTGTGGCATAGTATGCCATAGAAAATGTTGATTTTGAATGGAAACTAGAAGTTTTGTGACAAATCTGAAGGGCTGTACTCATTTAAGCTGAGCACTGTACATATATATATAAAACAAAAAAAAATCCATGCTGTACATGTATTAGGTGTTTGGGGTAACATCAGTGGACAGTAAGTACTGTACATTTACTAAAGTACAAATTTGAGGTACTTGTTCATTTTATGGAGACTACTATACTTCCATGACTATTTTAAGATACACTGATCACTACTAGGAGTGCAAAATAAAAATAATTGTTGATCACCAAACCTCTGTTTTCGAAAATATGACCACCAGCTTTCTATTCGTTGGTTTGCTGTTGAGGATCCATACATATGACTGGCAGCCCCCGCAAAATCATCAGTGTGTGATGATCTTAATGCACAATGGATTGCCACCATCGTGCTTTTCTGTGCCACAGTCGGTGCCAAGCCACATTGGTATGATCCCACATCCTGACACACACTGCAGATAGTTTTGGGCAATGACTCCAGGATCATTGTTGGTTTCTTGACACACCAACCACAGTACTTTGCAAGAGTAGCCATCTATACAACCACTAATTTCCAAACCATAGGGCTTTAATTTGTCATAACCATCAACGTGCCATGGTTTCGTCCATGTAAACTCTTTTTACAAATCTTTGTCTTGCATGAAGTTGTTCTCCTGAGGGATCAGGCTCTCCCATCAAAGCCGAGACATCATCCCTTCTCACTGTCAGACAGTACTTCTGGCGTAGTGTCTGCCACATCATACAGTAGCCATAATGCTGGCCTGTTCACTTCAGCTCTTCTTCAATGGCAGTGCATACAGTATCAAGAAAGAGCAATTTTTTTTCCTGAACAGTGAAAAATTTTTCAATTTACCCTTTAGAGAGCGAAGGCTCATTTTAACATTGTGAATTGTCTCCAGGAAATTCAACATTTCCTGGAGACAAATGTTGAATTTGTCTCAGAGCCTCTCCAGTGGGGCTGCCCAATGCTGACCCTGACAAACAAGGGGAGAGAAAGAGTAAACATTTTCAACAAGGACAGGCTGCAGCATTCTGCAACTGCATCATTCTCAGCTAGAGGGTGTTACAGCACAGTCACAAAAAATTGTCTTCTTATTAGTTCCCTAATCTAAGACCTGTAAAATATCTCTGTTTAAAATGTAAGTTACATTACATTAGATTAAATTACATTAATACACTCAAACTGCTGTTTTATCTGGAAAAAAAGCCATGTTTGGGCATGAGTATCTGAAAAAGTGTGATGTATTGAACCGAGAGTACTTCAACTACTCACTGTTATCTTCATCTTGTGCCAAGAACTGTACATTTTTGCCAAATGAGAGACAGAACACGTGAACTGTCCCCAGATCTTGGCCACAGAAAGAGTAATACACGACAGCCTGGAAAAATAGACAATGATATGTTATGGTGAATCCATTTAGTCAACTCAATTTAAAATCACAGTGATCATCACTACATAAGGAGCGAGGCCACATCAGAAGAACCGGTCATTTTGTGTGTTTAGTTTCTGATACTCTTCTGTATATGAATGCTTATATTACTGTTACCTCGCTCTCTTTCTTTGTCACCGTTCTATGCTTTTTATTTCATCTTGAGCTTGTCTAATGCTCTCTTCACATCACTTCATCACCTTCCCAGTTTGGACTCTAATTTCCTGGCGCAACTCAGGGTGGCGCAGCCTGGCGCACCCGGCGCAGTGGTAATTTCGTCTGGCGCACTGCCGTGCGCAGCCAATTTGGCAATTTGGTAGACCGGCTGCGCCGAGATGGGTGTGACGGCGCACCAGGGGGAGGTGTCGACAGATTCAGCTTGGCGGAGTGACAATATCGTGCTAAAAAACGGTGTGGAAGGTGCGCTGAAAGCTCGCCAGCTCCAGCCTGGTCTATTCTCGGTGCAGGAGAGGTGCACCCAGGGCAGTGGTAATTTGGCTGACAGGTGCACAGTGCGCACACGTCACCAAAACCTCACAGGCAGGTATCCAGAGTGTCAGGCACATTTCAATGCAACAAACAATCACAGCAACCACTATTTAATGTAACCATCTGAACCAGCACATACATTTGTATCTATATTAATTATCCCGTCACATCTGATATCAGATCAGAGACGTTTGTCATAACTAACGAGTTCACATCTCTCAGCCAACCACAAACAGCCACATCATCCGATACGGAGTATCCGGCTTCTCTCATCTCATGAAATTCAAAAGAAAAGAAAAAAGAGAGAGACGCTCTCTGAATAAATGTAAGTCACTTGGTGTCTTAAGGATTTACCTGTGATTGCCCATATTTCTCTCTTTTAATCTTTATTCGTAACGTGATCTAAAAAGATGGAGTACATTATTGTAAGGAGGATGAGGAGGAGATATATTTTCACCTAAGGCGCCGCTATTTGGCGATGACAGACCAGGAATGCAGGTGGGTCACAAGCATGATGAATGGATTAGCCTGCTGCTGTGTTTAAATGTAATTATCACTTAATTTTGTACTCCTGTTATGACACAGGAACAGATTACATCTGTCCCGTGAGCTGGTCCACACGGTGACGTGCATCGTGTCCTCCGATGTGCGGCCCTGTGGCCCCTGTGTTCTACCAGTTGCTGCAAAAGTGACAGCGGCTCTGACCATCTACGCCACCGAGGTGAAATTGTCACTGCGCCTCGCCCGCGGCGCATCTAAAGGTGAGGAGAGGTGTTCATTTGATTGGTGAAGATCACACTCGGCTGTGTTAAACCCACTCACGTCTTCTCTCCTCCCTCTCTGCCATTTGCGCTGGTGGGAGAGACGGAGGCGTGGGTGCGCCTCTCTGCGCTAGACTGTGCCATGCACAAAACTTGGAAAATGCCCTGGACACACCCCATTGGCGCGATGCAGGCGCGGCGCCCCGCCTGCGCCTGCTACGAAATTAGAGCCCATTGTCTTAATGTCCTTTCTATTCTTCCTGGCAATCCCTCTGTTCCTCTTCTTCACATTTGCTCCCTTTGCTCTTTCCGTGCCATCTCCCTGTGCTCTATCTGTAATTTACCTGCACTCAGCCCACGACCAAGAAACTGTCCAATATGAAGAGACGATGTAGACGAGAGAAAACTAACGTTAAATTCAATCACAAGACTTGGGTCTCCCGGTGAGTTGTTACAGTGACTAACGTTACGACTAAAGATAATATTACTTGCCGTTGCCAAACTTAATGTCCACGCCGATCAGAGCGGCATCCTTAGCAACATCTCTGTGTTTGTGGCCGTTTGCGGCATGTTTGTTCGTTGGTTTGTTCGTATGTCCTTGTCAGCCACCGTATTATTTGCATATGAGTTGTTCAGCTGTTTGGGTTTTCTTTCTTGTTCATTTCAATTTCCATGTCTTTTTTCTTCTTGTGTGATGATGAGTATAATATTATTTTACCTCTCATTATTTTTGCCATTTCCCACAGAGTTGTTGGTGAGGTGTCTGGAGAATCATTTATATCAATCAGGGATGCCCACTCTCTTTTAAAGTAGATGTCAAAATCTGGATCTTTAAGGAGGGAGGTATTAAAGCTCTATCTTGAGTAAGGTTTGATAGGATGATTGGGATTTAGGGAAACAGATACAGAGGTGTGGTGTTGTGCAAGTTTTTCCCTGTTTACAAGGCAGACTATTTACATACAGACATCATTGCTCGTTGATCAAGCGTACAAGGATGGGTGGGGTCGGTCTGAGCTGAAGGTGTCAGGAAATCTATTGTTAGAGAAAGCAGACCTGAGGGATGCCCCCTAAGGTAGGCCTCACAGGCTTCTGTTGAAGCAGGGGTGTTAGAGGTCTAGACACTGTTATTTAAAACACAAAAGGGACCTGGTACCTCCTGGAGTCAGGAGAGACGTCACAATTTACCATTACAGTGGTCACTTTTTACAATGGGATGAATATTTGCATCAGAGATAGTGGATATGATGGAGCAGTTTTCTTCTGTCCTGTGTTTCCGTTGAGAGCTGGTTGTTTTATCCGAAGCGGACGCCTTTCAGTTCTCTGCCCAGAGCTTGAACAAATTCTTTGTCTTTGAAATGTTCAAATTTAGCCACGGAAGGTCTCCGTTTGTGCTGTTCGTCTTGACATTGCCAATCCAGTGAACGCGATGAAAAGGGATCCGTTTTATTTTTTGTGTGGCAGTTTGAGGTGTGTTTGCATGAAGCCTATAAGTGTCTTTTCTGGATTATCCAGCGGGTTCTCTGTTATACACAAGAACACTAGATTGTCGCGTATGCTGTGGGCTTCGAAATCCAATATTATTTCTTTCATCTCATTGTTGACTTTGGTGAATTGTGAGAGCTGAGTTTTGATAGTTTTGACAGAAATTTCGAGAGCTTCGTTGGATTTTGTGAGAGTTGTTAGAGGCTAATGCGTGCATCGAGTGAGGCGAGTGTGGTGTTTATGGATAGGAGAGGACCAACCTGGTTACCGTCGGAGGGAAGGCCTTCTGTGTCTGTGGAGGAGTTCCTGTAGCGCTTGGCACCGGGGATTTCCATGGTGCAGAGCCAGTCGAAGCACTCGTCTATGTAGTCCTCTAGCGACTCCAGTGTGCAGACATTTAGTAATTGTGGAGGAAGCTGTATTTGTTGTTTAGCCGTTTAGCTGTTTAGCTGTACCTCACCTCCCTCTTTTGAGTCAAAACCTAACACTTAAAGCAAAACCAATGATTGCCCTCCAATGGAAGAAAACTTCAGCACCTGTATAGTGGTGTAGTGGTGTCTGTATCAAAAATGTGGCACAGTGTGGTCATCAGGCTTATGAGGAAATATGAAAACCATCTATAGACTTAATGAAAAATGGATTTATAGGAGAGCTTCGACAGGAAGAAGGATCCGGATAAGATACAAGAGTTACAGTGATAAGAAGGCAGGATTTAGACAATTCTAAAGGTTTGTTTATGCTCACCTACGTTTGTTTGTGTGTTTTTATGTGCATTTTGTTTTTCAGTTGTAGCGTTATGTCATTTAAACTATGTTAGATACAGTCTTAGGACTGCACTGACCTCTGGGCTAATTATCAAAACTTAGAGAGAAAGATGGTTGGTAGGGGTGGGGAATGAATGAAACATGTCATTTTTTTGTGTTTGTATATTTTTAATGGTCTAAAACTGCAATGTTCAATTTGTACTAATTGTTCTGAATAAGATGTACAATCCAATGAAGACTATGTTCATACGCTGTCTCTAATAATCAGCTTCACACCATTCCTGTGGTGCAGACTGTAATTATTAAGTAATTAACACGTCTAATATGCAGTAAAGCTGCAGCTGTAGGAGCACGCTCCTCCATGTTTGAGGTTCTTCAGACAGAAACATGAGCATGAAATGAAACCCTCAGGACGGAGATCTTCACATGAACACATTTATTTGTCTTGCATATTGGTTACTGAATCATTCACTAACTTTATGTTGACTTACAAATAATGAAACTGACTAATCATCACAAAGGCTACAGTTAATAACGTGATGGGATGGAGGAGTGGAGCATGAAAAAATAAAGAGGAGAAGGAGAAAAAGAGCAGGCAGGAGACATGAAGAAGAGTCTGGATGAAGACCTGATGGTATCAAACTAAGACATCATCTGCAGCAGTGAATACTTCCTGAGAGGAGGAGCCACGTCAGAGCACACCGAGCACAGAGAGGCCAAACATGGACAGATGTCTCAAACAGATCTCATCACTACGTCTGGTTTGAAGCTGTTTGTGGATTTAAGTTTAATTTATAAAGTAATTCACTCAGACCTACTGATGAGTTTCTCTTAATATCAAAAGTTTGTGTAGCTGCTACAGGATCATTTTTGACTCTGGGCCTTGTTTCAAGACATGAACATAATCTACATTTTCACGTACAGCCTTATCATCGCTCTGATAAACCTCCACGAGGACCTGAGACAACTGTGTCCCTTAATTATTACCTCAGTGATCATTTCAGAGCAGGATTATTAAAGATTATGGAGACTTGTAAACTATTGTTAAAAGAAACTGTTGCTATTGTCTCTGGGACTAAACTCGTCTCCTTCCTGTGACACAGACACGAGAACCACTGACACCAGGGGTCATCAGGGCCATTTTTCTTGACATATATTATGATAGAATAATGTGAAGCAAGATAAAAATGAGGTCTAATTAAATATTTGTAAGGTACATAGTTGATTTTTTTCCAATAGTATTAGTATTCCTTGGCCTTTAAAAGTAAGATCAGTCCCTATAACTCATACTGCTGCAAGCCATATGGGAAAACTGAGATGCTTTGGCTGCTTCTGTCTTGGGCTGTCCTGTTTTCCAGCACTCTGTTTGGCTCCAGTGTCCTTGTTTGTCTGGTTAAATGTTGGATCACAGGTGGATTTCTGTAAAACAATTAAAAAATGAAGTCATGACTGAACAAGAAAGTTTGGGAACCACTGTACTCAGCCATTGGCTCTTGTGTTAAATCAATACTCAGTGATTTCTGGTCACTCATCATTTTCCTGGGAAAGTAGCACTAAGTTATGTATTCATTACCCAATAACTATAAACCAGCCTCACATTCCAGTTTGTAAAGGTTTATTATAAACCCTCACAGACTGATTAAGACCATGTTTGAGTCTCTCTGCGTCTCCAAACCTGAAGTCCAGTTGATATTACCAGCAGACTGTCATATGCTGCGTTGTTCCCCTCATTCTGACACAGCAGCTCCCTCTTCTCCTGCTGATTGTCACTGTTCATTAAGTGCAGTTCTGTAGTAAAAATAATGAATCCTGTGCTGCAGCACCAACTGATTCAAGCTGAGCTCACAACTGAGCGTAACTGAAGCCACGTCTCTCTCACAAAAACTTCATTTGCTGAAAAAAGGACGTGGTGGCACAGTGAGGTCAGAACTGTTTGCTTTGTATGTTACAAACTAAAAATATTTAGATGTTAAAGAATTATAAAACCTGGACATGAGAATATGAACTTTAAAATAACCAACATATCTAACAGAGAAGAAACAAAATCAAAACAACCACAAAGACAACAAAAATCTGGCCGTACAGAGGATACAGTTTTTTACACCTTCTCATAAATTGTCTATTTATGAAAAGGCACCCATTTTTAAATATACTGAGATGTTAACGATGACACACAGCTCATGTTCCTCTTATAAAAATGACAGGAAGTGGTCTTGACTGAGAGATATATGACCGGAAGTGAAACACAGATATGATTCATGTTTCCCTCATGCCCCAGTACACACTTTGCACTGTGTGCACCAAAACATCAGTGTGTCGACATCGCTGCAGTCATTAATGATCTAATTAGAAATGTTTCATTAATGCTCTAGAGAGGCATCTGGTCCTTTCATTCAGTGCCTTTGGAGGCCTGCAGAGGGCGCTGTTATACTGCCTGTACAGAACCAGCAGCACCCTGCAGAGAGGATTAATCACTGGACACAGTGCCATGTACGTGGATGCAGACAAGTACAGGTGGTCACATTAAATCAGGGGGAACAAAGACGGGGTCATCAGGGGTCAGATGATGAACCTGCATCTCTGCTCTCAAAGGTTAGTTTATCAGTCACTATCCAGTCTCAGATTTGACCCCTTGTGTTTTTATAACAGCATCAACAGGTGAATTTATGAGGCCTGAGAAACTGTGAGTCAAAAACAGGTGAAGAGATTGTTCAGTGTTAAAACCAGTTTGTTCTGAAATGTGGCGGCGACTGGTGACCCGTTCAGGGTGACGTCTCCTGCCCAACAAGGAAAGGCTGTAGCCCCCAGCCAGCAGCGTAGATGATGATATGATTGTTCTTCAGTGAAACCAAAAGTGCACCTACACCTTACAGTAGTAACAGGCTGAGCATGTTTAACCGGTAGGTCCAGCATGTTTGATCACCGTGAGCACGCTGACACAGCTGTGCTGCAGCCCAGCAGGGATTCAAGCCCTGAAGTGAGAGCGTTTTGATAGCGATAAATCTGTGATGATTTTCGTACATGTTTAACATGGAAGAATACGACGTGTGGGGGAGCTGGTAAGGGCAAGTCTGAGATATCTGAACAGTTCTCTGCCTTTATGATGCCCCTGCATCCATCAAGCTCATAACAGTAAAGTTTTAACATCAGTGAAGCTCTGATTCCTTCAGTCGTCTTTTCGTCTCTAACCACCCGCCTGATGTTTCTGGACTCACTGGTTCGTCTGCTGGTCAAACTGATGCCACATTTTGACAGAACTCAGAAACTCACCTGTTACTGCAGTGTTATCATGGATAATTGGAGTCATTTAAAGAGCTTCAGTGCCATAATAATGTGACTTTTTCTTAAATAGGACATTAGTCTCACAGAGACCAAAACAGATGGTGTTTATTTGATAATTCTGATTTAGTAAAGGCTACCTAGACACACCGTCAGATCTGTGACCAGTCCTTGGTGTCAGTGTGAGCTGGGACACAGGCTGTGCGTGTTGTGCACTGGACCTTCAGTCTACTGTCTTTCTGCTTAAGTCGTGTTTATATTCTGCTGCATCCTCATGTTTCCTTTGGGGATTTTAATTACCAACTGCGACGGAGCACCAAATGCTTTTGCATTCCTCTGCTTATTCCTGCTCACCTTTAGGACCCTGCAGTCATTGCAGGTTTTTTTTTTATCAAAAGGAAAGACAAAAATAAAATCAAAAAACAGATAAATACATAAAACAAAATGTACATAGATGAAGCACTGAGACAAACATCAGCGTTCAGCAGATTCACACGTCCTATTGGTGCATATGATGCTAACTGTCCCCACAAAAAATCACATTTCGTGTGTGTGATCCAAATCCCATTGAAATTCACACCTACACCGACAGAATAATGATCAAGTAACAGCCATGATACAGAATAAAAATGATCAATGTGTTTCCAAGTCCTGAAAAAGATTGATACTGTTGGACAAATGTAAAAAATATGATTTCCTTCTGCCTTTTCTTTGGTGTTAGAGGTTCATCTTTATAAAAAAGGCCAATCTACACCACAGCAACCAAAGTCAGTGGACTCCAGACCGTCACCCTGCACGCCTTTAGACCCTCTCTGAGTATCAAACAGCCCCACCCCTCTGGATGAATAATTCAGGCAGACATTTGATGGGAGCCCTCCCTTTGATCAGTGCCTCAGTCCTCCTAAAGGTTTTCATGGGGCTAGCGTATGGGCCCTGTGTTTCTCTTTTAACCTTTTAATACTAAACAGGAGCATGAACCACGATACTAGAGTGCCCGCTCTGTGCACAGAGGAGGCCCAGCACACAGTTTCTGAGAATGTGAAACATGATGTAGCCGGCCTCGACGTCTCTGACCCTGAGAATGAAGAAGATTCATCAGTGGAACCAATGCCTCCTTTCCAGTCACATTGTTTATGAAGCTAAATCAGCTGGAATCCATTCACTTCTGTGGGAACCTCAGGGATTTGTCTAAGAAAGTCCTCTGTTGTATGTGCCTCAAGTAAGTGACTGAGCCTTTGCAGTAGATTTAAAGCACCTGTTTGTCCCCTGTTTCAGACTGGGGGCATGTTGGTTTCAGTCTTTGTAAGCTCTCAGTGTGTCTTTATATATATATATATATATATATATATATATATGTTTAGATTTGTTGTCTAGTTGGCAGGGTCACTTGTGGGTTGTGGGGAAAACAGTTGAGCCTTCTATTCTCTAGATTCACAGAGCATATCATTGAGGGATGAAGCACTCGGAAAGCTCCCGCTTGGTAATATCCAAGCAGAAATTGACACGAGAATCAGCTGATACAGGGTATCCAGTCTGAAATGGGAGAGGTGGTTTTTTCAGTTAGTTAAGAGGCTGTTCTCTAGCTAATATGCTATCTGTCTTAATTCAGTGAAAGATATTAAACACCAAAGTGAGTTTGCATGAATTATTTTTTTTTAATTGAAGTACAGTCATGACTTTATGATTTATAAATTCAAAGCAACATTCTGCAACTTTTTGCCTTAAAATAAAAGTTACACAGTATCTTTCAACAAGGGGAATGGTCTATTGCTATCAGTGCTACATCAATAGTTTGCACACCAAACTGTAGCTAAAAAGAATCCAGTTAGCTCATTGCTGTACCATTTGATAAAATGACTTAGATGGAAAGATGGAAGAGGTTGAAGTAAGGAAGCGAAAAAAACGAGTGAGCAGGCAAAAAGGCAAAGAAGAGAATAACTAATCCCCTGTGAAAAGTTACTGTCCTGTTAGAGCAATCATGAAACATTCAGGGTGGAAAAGCTTCTATCGTTGCTTCAAGTGAAAAGAGACGAGTTGGCTGACATTTGGGTCAAATACAGCTTTGTGACTTGTTTTTAAGCCTTTTTAAAGAAATATTAACAAAAAAATGCCTGTCTTTGCATTGGACACTTTGAGGCATCACTTGAATATGAACAGATCTAAAGACTCCAGTCACATACTCAAGTCGAGGTGTAAGGGGCCTAACCAGACTGTGTGAACACAGGCCAGGACCGTCATCCCTCCTCCTCCAGACTTTACAGTAGGCACTATACTTTCTCCTGATGTCTTTAAATCCCATTTTAATATATTTGAGGTGATACTCGTTAGGCTTGCATGCATAATCTTGACACTTCTTTTAATCTCAACCCATTCTGAATTTAAATCCATTTTTTCAGTTTTCTGTCTTTGAGCTTAATTAAACGCATGCTCCTCTGACCATCTGAATACCTGGGCTCAATGACTGTCTGTCCACAGACTTTGGTTTTTATGGTGTAGAAGAAACAGGAAGCAGTGATACCTGCATCACACAGACTCTTTAGGGTAGAAGTAAATGTTCTCATTCACACAAGGCTTCATTTATGCTCACACCTGAGCACTGAAATATTAATAACTTATCAACTTTTTGCTCTGCAGCTTATTTCTCTTCAAAAAAACAAGTCAATATCATCGACAAGAGACAGTGTCTTTCAGAGTCACCCAGAAAGAGGGTTCCTCCTCCTTCTTCATTGTTCATGGACTAAATGTGACCAGACGGCACAGGTGTGTCTGCAGCAGGTGCTGCAGGGAGAGAAGTCTCAGTGAACTGATGAGCAAATGAATCCCACTGTCATGATCATGATAACCACACACTGACGTGTGTGCCCTGGTCCTCATCATGTCATAATTTGATCTAAAGTCTGCTCTGATCCATGAGTGACCTTTAACTTGGGCGTCCCTGTATTTATTGGTTCACATGCTGGTTTCACAGGGCGGCGTCAGGCTCCCGTCCAGAGAGATGTGGTTTTCTCGTCTGTCTCCTCTCTGATCCACTCCCTCCCTGCCCTCCCCCTCCACCCCCCTCTCGATGGTCACCAGCTCCTGGAAGCAGTTAAGCGGGCTAGCTTTAGCCGACAGTGGGCTAACGCTGCTGCCTGAGCCAACAGCAGACCTCTCCATGTGATTCCTCCCCTGGTGGCTTAAGCCCGTGTGCTGCCCTTCACCTTCTAAGCTCCTGCCCGCTGAGCCCTCACCTTCTCTCTGGGAGTTGCTCGGGCTGACAGATCCCTGCGGCAGAGACGGCGCCTGTAGGGTTGCCAACGGAGACTTAATGTCCTGCGCCGAGGAGCCGGGAGAGGGAGAAAACCTGGGAATCAACTCATCTGAAAGCAGCTGAGCACCCTTGCTTGAAGCAGAGGCCAACACAGGAGTCATCACGGCCATGAGGACGTCATCCTGAGCCTCGATTAAATCCACCTTCAGGCCCCGCGTCTTCTGAGGGCTCTTATAATCTCGCAGGGTGCTGCAGATGGTGTCATAGGTCACCCCAAGGTTATCCACCCTCTGAGGCCCCGGGCCCACATCGCTCCCACTCTCTCTGGGGCCCGACACAAACTCGTACAGACCCTCCTTGATGATGCTCATGGGCTGGATGGGGTCGGGGCCTCTGCTCACCTCCATGTTACTGATCTGACTCAGATCCAGGGGAGGGGGGATGTGCTGATGTCTGCCTCCGGTTTGAGCCACCTCGGTGCTGGGGAGCTTGGAGCTCCTTTCTCCTCTCTCCACCAGTAGATCTTCATCCACTCTGGAGTATCTGCGGCCCATGCTGAGGTCAGGAGAGATCTTTCGGACCTGTGCTGAGGTCATCACTTTCTTCTCCTCAGCTTTCCTCTCCTGCTGCTCTGACATCGATGCCTTCTCGTTGTAGGTGTCGTCTAGTCGCTTTGGGTTGAGGTGTTGGGGGGTGGTTTTGTTGGAAGAACCTTTGGCTCGATCGGGGGAGCCACGCTGAGCCACCTCCTGGTAATGTGAGAGCTGTGACTTCCCTGGGCTGCTGACCTCTGCGTTGGTGTAGTGCTTGTGGTAGCTCCAGCGGCTGGGCGACAGGTGATTGTCCACAGGGCATTTACTGTCCTCTTTCTTCTCCACCAGCACGTCTGTGAGTTCCATACTCCGAGCAAAAGCATCCTTAAGGTTGATAGATACGATGCTTCCAGTTCTCTTGGCTCTCTCGAGAGCCTCCCTCCTCTTGATGGCCTTCTCCTGCCTCTTCTGTTCCCTGTAGAACTCCGAGAAGTTGTTCACGATGATGGGGATGGGGAGGGCGATGACCAGCACACCTGCTATACAACAGAGTCCACCTACAATCTTACCCAGTAGGGTTTGTGGGTAGATATCTCCATACCCCACTGTGGTCATGGTTATGGTAGCCCACCAGAAGGAGGCAGGGATGCTGGTGAATTTGGTGGCGTCCTCGTCCTTCTCAGCAAAGAACACCAAGCTGGAGAAGATCATAATGCCCATAGCGAGAAAGAGAATGAGCAGACCCAGCTCATTGTAGCTCCTTCTCAAAGTGAAGCCCAGAGACTGCAGGCCTGTCGAATGCCTGGCAAGCTTCAGGATCCTCAGGATCCTCATGATTCTGAAGATCTGAACAACCCGCCGTACGTTCTGGAACTGCAGCACACTCTTGTTGGATTCAGTGAGGCAGAGAGTCACATAGTAAGGCAGGATAGCCAGTAAATCTATGATGTTCAGTGGAGCTTTGATAAAATTCCACTTATTAGGAGCAGAGAGCAGGCGGAGCAGGTACTCCATGGTGAACCAGGCGATGCAGACGGCCTCCACGTGAGCCAGACTGGGGTTATCACTGAACTGCCCAAATTCATCCACCACCTGCAGCTCTGGTAAGGTGTTCAGGGACAGCGAGATGGTGGAGATGATGATGAAGAGGATGGAAATCATCGCCAAAATCTGCAAGACAAGCAAAAGAGTTTGAGTTATTACATGTTATGATTTAAACACTTTACTAAAATTAACTACGACAAGGAAGAGCGTGAAAAACTGGCATGACAACAGCTTCAGACACGAACAATAAAGAAAAATGGCTTTAGAGATGGACAGACACTTTGTCTGGTCTTTTAAGTCCAAAGCATTTATATTATGACAGCTATTGGATTGAATAAATTGTTTTTGTCCTTTGTGAAGTCACTGAGCTGAAACTGTTTTAATAAATATATCTGATGTATAGTTTTCCACATGGTGCATAAATTCATTCTGGGATACTGAGCAAAGGAATATTAAAAATGATTATAAAACAGGTTTTCATGCAAACAAGACAACTGTAAAGATTTTCCTTGGGTTAATTAGTTAGCCCCTGATACATCTTATGACCAGGAAAACATAGATACAGAGTTGTTTTGGCCTTTTTATATAAATAAATATTCATAATATACTTCAATCCAAAAACAGAATTATCACCTTAAAGACAAAGAGCTGACTGCAGATTACAGCCTTGTTGCATTAAGCACATTTTATAAAATGAGCATTTTCCTGGTGAAACTTTATTAAAGTCCTGCAGAATCGAATGCCCTGATTGGCTTATAAAGGCAGAGCGCAGGACTTTATTTTGATTGCCCCAAATTTTTGAAATGATGACCAAATGGATTACCACATTTCACCAAATATGAATACACTGCCAACCACCACCTTCATTTTTGGGAAAAATCTGAATACAATGTCTTGATCCATCCTTCAATTGAATTAATATTGCATATCAACATGCAGCCATTATTGCATCAAATAAACCAATCAATCAGTCTTTACTTCTTGTACAGCACCAACTCATAACAAGTTTTCAAGACACTTTACACCAGAGTATAAGCTGAAGCCATACTCAAATATGGCTAGCTAATATATATATATATATATATATATATATATATGTATATGTATATCTATCTATCTATCTATCTATCTATCTATATATATATGTATATATATATATATATATATATATATATATATATATATATATATATATATATATATATATATATATGTATATATATATATATATATATATATATATATATATATATATATATATACATATATATATATATATATATATATATATATATATATATGTATATATATATATATATATATATGATTCATCCATCCATCCATCCATCTATCCATCCATGCATACACAATCCATCCATCCCACCGTTTGTATTTTCAGTATCGTCTCCAGTCCTGAAACATAATCCAGATTCTGCAGTACTGATGGCCTCAGATTGTTCTTACTTGAGCTGAAGGTCCAGCTCAAAAACTTAATCTGATTATCGTAAAAGATTTGAGCGTTTTCAGGGAAATTATCAAGGGAACATCAGAGAGAAGATGGTAATAGAAAGGTGTGATCTTTGAGGATCATGTATGACCTCAGTGGTCCTTATATTTAATCAAACTTACAATTGGTGTGCCTGCAGACCTCCTAAATTTTTCCTGTCCCATGAGGAACAAGGGAAACAGTTTTTGCAGCATGTGCAGACGTTTCTGTCTGAGGTGTTCCACGTGGGCTGCTGACTTACAGGTGAGTGGTGTAGGGTTCTCAGGTGCTGAACTCTGAGCCTCATTTGCAGTTAAAAAAAGACCAATAACAAAATCTGAATACATAAACAGGACTGTTTCAGCAGCTGAGGATTTACTGACTCAAATCTACGTTGACAGTTTTTGCTTGTAGGCGACAGACAGCTGCAGTGAGACCTCAGTTAAATTGTTAACCTCAGGATACATAAATGAGTAATTAATGGTTTATGAATTATTTAGTTTAATTACATGGTTTATCTTTCATGTTGTAGGAGACTGACTAAAGCTACACAAATTATTAACAGAGCTGCATTATTGCTGGTTAATAATCTGATATTTAGACCAGTATACTTTATATCATGATTTGTTTGAAGAAAACAGGCACATTCGTGTAAACGGAGACCTTCAGTGCCCTCATGCAGCTCACACTGAATGATTCTTTGTCTATGAGCAGGTTTATGGACATGAGATGAAATCAGCTTGAGGCTCTGTGGAAGGCATGGTTAAACTGTCAATAAATGGGGTCAGCCCTGAATTAGAAATGTCAATATTACTGAGAAAATTGAATAAAAATGTACATAACTGATTGAAAACCTTACTGGCTGTTTCTTTAAGAAATTAAGAACTGCCCATCACCATGTCCACATTTATGCCTCTGTATATCTAACTTTAGACCCCCAGACGGCCCCCTTGATCTAAAACTCAAATATGCCCGTGTTTTGTGGCCCCCAGAATAAACGCTGAGACCCTTTCCTCTGATAGTTTAGTGTCACAGTTGGGTTGTGGCAATGGCGATGGCGATGGCGTTGGCGGAGGCGGAGGCGGAGGCGGCTGAAGCATGTGCGGTCTAAGTGTTCTCCCTGCGCTCCTCGTTAGGACATTTCAGGATAATTGTAATAGGATTGTGGTTCTATCTATAGAGGGGATAGAGAGAGGTTAGAAGTGTTTACTCATTCTTTCCTTCCTGATCAGGGAGAATTGACAGAACAAGAGGAAAAAAGGTTTATATAGTGATTCAGACGGAAATGTGTGTTAGTCTTAAATAAACCAGAGGCGCTGATGCTGGAGAAATGAGATGAGGCTGCGTTACCTTCTGACTGCACACAGTTTGAGTTTTGTGTGGAAAATCATTGAGCTTACGCCCTGATAAAAAGGTTTATGGCTTCATTTTAAGACTAATTATGTGTCTTCCCAGAAGTCATCCCAGCTGCACAATCAAAAGTAAACCTGTTCAAACCTTTTGGTAACACTGTCTGTGAAGCTGCTCTATATAATGCACAATAATAATATAATAAGCATGTTTAAAATACATCATAATGGTGGTATAGTGTGCTTATAACGCTGTATAATCATAGGTATAAGCACTTGTGGTAATCTATAATGCTTAATAATAGAAATCACAAGTCATGTTGTCAGCGTTTCACTGAGTTATAAACACTGTTACAGTGTGCTGAACTGAGAATTATCTGTTAGATTTTATAAATCTGTATAATGTTTCATTACAAGAAAAGGGCCTATGATGGACTGGAACACATTAAAAAGCACTAAATCACCAGGGTTTTTTTCATATCAATTGATTCACAGTTTGCCATTTTGGCATTTTGACATGGGTTCCGTCCCATAGAAGAACTTTTACCTAAAAAAACAATTAATAAAAACATTTCAAAAGTTTAAAATGGTCCAGAATGTTCTGTATTAGCCATAGTTTAACTCAGCTTTATTCAGTAATTCCATCTGGAGAGAGTTTCTCCAATACTGTGTTTATAATGTGTTTTTCATTTATTATAATTTAATTCAAAAATAAAGTTCTTTGTGAATAAAGTCAGTGACCCACAATATGTTGTGTTAACACCAAACCTCATTAGTCATGACAAATGATTTACAGTCTTCTGCTTTAAAGCATCATAAATATTTGTAATATCTTATGCACAATGCAGCCCACAATCACTTTTTTTCATAACTCATTAAAACATGGTATTATGGCAACCTAGAATTGCTATCATGAAGCATTATAAACTATCACAAGTGCAGATAACTGTGATTATACAGCATTGCTGGAGTATTATAACACATTTTTATGATTATAAACATGCTTATAAGACATTTATAGTGCATTGTATTGAGGGGCTTAAAATGTGTTGCCAACCCTTTTTTTTTACATTGTGTAACATTGACTTCAAAATTATAAGTTCAGTTAAATATTATATCATTATGTGAGGCTGTGAAATTTCCCTGTGCTGTGAGTTTGTGTGCCTGTCTCTACATGTTGGCCCTGTGATCTGCTGACCAGTCCACAGTGTAGGCTGGGCACAGATAGTTTTTGACAATTTAGAGTCACCAGTTTACCTAACAAGCATGTTTTTAGCCTGTGGGAGGAAATCAGAGTACCTGGAGAAAACCAAAGATGCACAGAGAGAACACGTAAACTCCACACAGAGAGGCCCTGATGAACCAGGGGCTCAAATCAGCGACCTTCTCGCCATGAGGCAACAGCATTACCTGCCGCTCCACGGTGCAGCCCTTTAAAACCTCCAGGAGTTTCTTATTTTCTGCACAGTTGCTCCCTGCTCTCAACGAAGGCGGACGCTTTTTCTCTCGCTCCCTCCCTGCCCTTATCTGCCCTGCTTGCTCGTCTTGTCTCTGTGCTGTCTCTGTCTGAACTATCACAGCCTCTCTCTGCATTTCTTTCCGAAACCCCAAAATCATGGAAGTGATCAGCTGGTCTCTCAACGCAATTGACCAAATTTTCTAGACGAGATGACTGGGTAAAGGAGAACCCGCCTGTCCTGACAGAACGTTTACACGATGGACTCCTGGGAGAGGTGGAGGATCGTGTGCCTGTCGATACCTTCCGTTGAGGATGTTGAAGTCGTCTACATAATTGGAATTATGATAACAGGTATTCTGCTGTTTGGAGTGAGCAGTTTCCTGATCTATCACAAAGCTCCTGAGGGAATGTGCAGGGCTGTCAACACTCAGACTCAAGCAACTTGTGAGCTTAATCACAAGCAGATGCGATTCCTGAATTCCTTCGCAAGATGGTTGGCTGACAGCTCGGCTGAATTGGCCACCATTTTCGGATTATTGGAACAACGCCATCAGAGAACCAGAGAGACTAAAGGCAGACGGAAAATTACAGTTTGTTAACTTCTTTGGCTCCCCCACATCGGCCTTGGTAGGCTGATATCTCTCTACTCCTGGATGTTTGGAGACAGAAGCTCCGAGGCCGTCTCCCTCATCATCAGTTATCAGACAGCAGAGACATTGGGTGGGACTGAAGTAGAGACGAGGTCACGGGCTTATGCACACACACACACCAAGGCACACATAACACACACCCCTCCAACTCAACGCCTCCTTAGCCCCCATCCTTCCCCCCTCCCACATGCCTTTGAGTTTTGTTGTAATGTTTTATTAGGTTTATTATGTTGCTGATGTGCTGAGGTGTTTTTTTCCAATCCCACACTGTGCCCCCCTGACAGGAGCCTAGTTTGGAGTTGCTTTTTTCCCTCTTCCTCCCTTTTGTCCTCCTTTTTCTGCAACCCCCGGGTGAATGGACGCTGGCACGACTGGTTGCCGCTGCTCTCCGGTACTTTTGTTGTTTTAAACTTGTACAGCGTCCTTGGGTGTCACGAAAGGCACTTTAAAATAAAATGTATTATTATTATTATTATTATTATTATTATCATTACACAACATACCATGTTTGTATCAAAACAAGAAGTACATTTCCCTGACCTTAGGACTGCACACATTTCAAAGTAAAATCACAATGAAGAACATTCAGTATTATTAGTGTATTAGTTAATATTGTCTGAATTATTTCAGCAGAGAAAGAGACTAAAGGTGAACAGCTGAGACAAAAACAGAGGACATCTCTGGGTCCTTTTGTTCATTCACCCCTGCATATTTCTACATGTGTCACAGTGTTAAAAAGTGTTTAACAACACTCTGAGGTTGCCTCCTCGATCATGGTTTCAGATCACACTGGTGAAGCAGGCAGCACTCATTGAATTAATTAAACTAAAAGACAACATCAGGAAACCCAGTTTTAAGAAGACATTTCACTGAGGAACCTACACACTCATCATAATTAATACAAGGTGTAAAACAAACATTTGGAAGCCCAGGATTAAAAGGAAACAAAAGGATGAAGATATGTTTACAACAGAAAAACATGCCCCTTAGAGAGATAGAAACCAAGACGTGTAACTGAACAGCGCTGTGATGCATTCAGGAGCTGTTAACAATTAAATAATCATTAGGGTAAACATCATAGAAGCATTTGTGACCTCTGCTGACTGACACATGGAGTCACGATACAGTTTCTCGGTAATCTCAGGAGGATTGTCTCGTTTCTGCAGGACGGAGAGTCTGGGCTCTTCGAGTCATGTCAGAGGACAGAGGGTATTACGGCTTTACTCCCAGATCGCCACTTCTGCGTCTTACTGAGACTAATTCAGACACTGAGACAATGTCCCCTAAGACACATTAAAACATCAGGCAGACTGCAGAGGACAGCCGAGTGAAAAAGGCAGAGTAAATGATGATGGATGGAGAGCTGAATAAACATGGAGTGCAGGTACATCACAGTGTGCCGGCCGCTCTGCGACGTCTTAGAGGCTTAATGGCTGCCAAACACTGTGACCTTGGCACCAGAGGCAGAATTAAAGGATACCAGGAAAACACAAGCTGCTTTAGGATCTGTACATCGGAGGGAGAATTAATGCAGAACAGGCATTCAACATACAGACGCTGACCAAGAAATGACGTTGACTCAGCTAAAAAAACATCCAGACGCCCTGAAACTTCTCTCTGATGGAGATAAAACTGAGAGGAGGGACGTCTGTCGCAGTCTGCGACTTCTTTTCACAAGAGGTACACATCCTGATGTAATTTTGTCCATGGAAATTTGGGCAAAAGTACACTTCATAAAAAGGTTTGGAAACCTGATGTCATTTTGAATCATTAATTCCCACTAATAACACCAATTGGTGTTGTAGTTTATATCCTTGTAAAGCCTGATTAGTCACCTTTACAACCAGGTATTTATTGTAAGGATCATACTTTTGTGGAATGAGTATCACAGCTTAATGTGTGGGTAGAGCCCAAATAAAAAAGGGCCCAAATCCTCTCCTCCTGAAGTAAGCCTTCAGTTCCTCAGTGAAGTGGGGGTGAGGAAACGGTCTTCTTGGGGATTCGTTTTCCTGGGACGTCCACTTCACAGGCAAACAGTGAACAGGTTTGACTGATGTCTGTTGAAAATATGATAAAACACATTTTATCATATTGCTTTAAAGGTCCCATGTCCTGGGGAAGCTCTTTTCTCTTCCCCTTTGGAAATGCTCTGATCTGAGGGGGCGTGGTTACAGGAGGCTACGATCATGAGCTCTGTGCTGATTGGCTGCACAGACAGTGTATGCTGTGAGGGGGCAGGAGTGCCTACAGGACATGGAGTGACCTATCAAAACAGTCATGGCATCACCCTATGACAAGTGGAAAACACACATGTAGGTGGAGGCTGTATAGGTATGACATCATATAGACCAGGAAGTAAAAACAGAGTGTTTAAATGGTCATTTTCTTTAAAGAGGGACAGAGTATTTCTCTGTGAACCAAGAGTTTAGTAAAATATAGCATGATCCTCTGCTCCTAAAGCCCTTGAACAACATTTAAAAGCAAAGACATTTGATTTGTAGGACATGGACCTTTAAGGTCTGACCTTAATCTCATGGGGACTAATATAACAGTGCCAACAGCCTTCATTTCTGTCCTGCTCTGCTAAAACAATAACACATTTCTACTGGTTTTAGAAAACAGAAGCCAGTGTCTTAAGTCTTGAATCTGTATTTGTGGTTGGGTTTGCTGAGTCAGTCTTTGCTGGTTGCTTAAAGAAAAGTCCAGGTGGAGAAAACAATGATCATATGAGGGGTGATGATCAACCCTTATTCTCTAATCTAGTTCTTTAACAGTGTTTTTGTAGAGTTTGAACTCTTGCTAAAATGCAGTGTCAGCCACTTTTGACCATGTTTCCATACAATGTGATAAATGTGGATATAACAGGGATACAAAGAGCTTTACAGGAGGTAACCTCAGTCATTCAGGTTAAAATCAAGTTTTTTTTTAGATGCTTTTAGAAAGATGGGTTAATTAACATGCTTCTGAGATGTGATGACTTTGCATTGATTAAGATATCTGGATTAAATGAATTATGAATGATGTTAAACACATGCAGACTGTTTTGGTCAGTAAACACACAAATGTCAATTCCTCAGGTGATGACACATTAAAAAACAGATGTAGAGCAAAATATGTGCATCACTGGTGCTCCCAAAAACCTCAACGTTTATTCTATTAGTTTAATTAAGAAAGAGAAAAAAAATTCTACCACCTGAGCCTGGCTGAGCTTTTCTTTAGGTGACGTGTAGGGCGCCTGTTTAGCTGCTGCTGCTCTTTAAACTTTGCACAACTATAAATTACATTTTCATACATTTACATAATAACATTATGGCAAACTTAAAGGATCATTAATATAAATGCTGAGTAACATTAGTCCAAGGATGGACCCTCAAGGAACCCCAACATTACAGCTCACTCACTCTTGTTCACTGCTTCCTCTCCTTTAAGTCGGACTTTCAGATGGGGAAAATACTGACAGTTTTGGTTATAAAAATGAATGACTCCTTAAAATCCAAGAACACAGCATCATCAACTGCTTTATCAGATTACTTTTGACTTGTTCAGCAAAACTGCTTTTGTTACCTCAGTTTGAACAATTCCTTATTCTCCCTTTATAGACTGAGGGAAGTGAGAAGAAATGGCTTAAGATTAAGTAGAAATACAAAGGAAATACTTATTATGAAGTGATTAAATGTAATTTATTTTAAAATAAATATTAAAATGTGGATAGGAAAATGAAGTAAGGGGGTTGAGGTTGTTTGTTTGTTTACTTACTTTTATTTCTATTTTATTTCCATGTATTGTGTGGATGTGGGTACAGTGTCTATGTTGTCCTCGTTGATTAGTTTTACATGTCTTATTGTCTCATTGACAGCATGTGTGTCACAACTGTCAATGTTCACTTGATGCATCTATGTTATTCAGAAAATGAAAATAAAATATTACAAATAATAATTTATCCAAAAAAAAAAAAAAGTTGATTCCTTTAAAAACCAAGCTGCTGTAGACATGAAGAAGGTTTACTATCATTTAAATGAGGGGTGAGTTTATCTCAGACTACCTTTTCTGCAGCCTTGGAGGCTGTTTGGAGTTAATTCACTGGTCCTTAAAGTGAGCAGTTCTCAAACAATAGTTGGGCAATGACTTAGGATATTTAGAATTTTACATGAATGTGCACCAGTGACCGAGTGGGTTACATCCATGCACTTTCCTTGCACTGTGGGTTGTCTGGGTCTGACCTCAGCCTGCACCCTTCTGTGTGCTCTCTTGACCTCTCACCTCCTCTCTGACTCTATCCACCATCTCTCCTTGATCAATAAAGGCACGTTCAGGATCAATGTTAAAAACACCCCTGGATGTTGACAGCTTAAAGCAGTCTGGAGCTTTCATTGTTCTGCATTCAGAGGCATTTAAACAGAGAGGAATGATGGTCTTCATTGATAGATCTGACTTTTAACACTAACTACACTTTGATTTAATTGTGGAAATGTTGCTGCCCTTCAGAGCATAAATCAAGGCATGCTGCAGGGCGGGGCTTCCTGTGACAGACAGGTACCTACAAATCAGGAAAGAAGCTTAGCAATGTGAGTGCAGCTTCACGTCGAAGATTTGTCACTACTGGCTCAAAAAAGCTGAGAGGGCGATTGGCCTACATGCCAAACGGCTCCAGATCTGCAGACTAGACCTGAGTGTGACGTCACTCAGCTGCTCTGTTTGGTTAGGACGCACTCCTCATGGTCAGCTCCTGCAGATCTGCTCAACATGTTTCCTGGCTTGTTACACTGAACACTGCACAAAGAGGGAGAGGGATGTCAGACAGAAGGAGCCTCTCAGATCGTCCAGAGATCAGATCAATGTGAGGAAGTCCTGGATCAGTGTGTTATAGAGATGCCTTCATCAATCATGTACTTTTACCTGACCCCACAATGACATCCGCGCATTCATCTAATCATCAATCATGAACAGTACCAGCTCTATTGTCCTCACTGCAGTGATGGAAAAGCACAGAGAATCTCTGACACAAGCAAACAATACACAATGCACATCCTTTCTATCATCCAGCAACATCAACAAATCCCTGAGCCGCCGCTGTGCCAGCTCGCCGTCTGTAATCCTGCAGCAGATGTAACACGCTGATTTTTCTGTCTCTGCAGGCATTTTAGGATCGGACAGCAGCTCCTACGGCTAGACTTTCAAATACTGCGGGGAGACATTTAGGCAACACACTCTGCAAGGACTTCACAAAGTCTGGGAAACGTTGTTGGTCTGTCTGTCTGAGATCCCGGGGCAGAGTCACAGACAGCAGGGTGGCCAGCTGGGGCCCATAACAGATCATACACCGACCCTGATGGGTGCCGGAGGAGCCCCCCATCAGAGGTGTCGGTGCAGACCGCACTCTCAGAGCAGCCATGTTCCTGTGGTGAGACGCTTAAGATGAGAGTCAGATGCATCCTAATTTTGTTTATCATTTGAACCTTAAGACTCATTCAGCTGTTTTCATTCTATTGTTTCCAAACGTGACAATGATGAATGATTCTGGAGCTCCAAAGGGACCATGTTTCACATAAAGAAACACTTTGAATGACCTATCAGCTGCTGTCAGATTGAAGCTAATATCAGACTTGATGAACATCCTCGTTATTGTTCATGTTTCTTTAAGAACCTCTATTTTTACATTATGAATGACTGAGAATATGACAGCATGAGGTGATAACAGTGTTGGAGTTTCTGACGTCAGAGGAACATGGCCATCATAAAAACATATGTTAGGGATGGGCTGTGCATATTATGGACTTAATGCTCTTTTAAAGAGATAAACTGTTTTAAAAAACATTACAGAAAAATACGTCCACTGATATTTTGTAAAGAACAAAACACAAAGAAAAACGAGTTGTTCTTTCTCATGAACTTTAGCTTCATCTTAGTGTCAAATTGCACATTAATGCATGGGATTTGAACCAGTGACCTTCTTACTGTTAGGCACGTGCACCACCTGCTGTGCCACCTTGCTGCCCCATCAAAACATGATGCAGCGAGAAAGGTTTAACAGTCTGCAAATCAAGTCAAGCATGATCGTTTTTTAAAGATCACCTCACAGCTTGAAAAGTTAAATCAAACTGAGAAGGTTCAGCACATTGTTTAAAACCCTAAAGCATAATGGACGAGGACATGTATTTTTAATCATACTTAACATCTGTTGTTAACATTGTACTTTACCAACCTAAAGATGACCCCTCAACTTCAGGTTCAACTCAACTATCATCTTCAGGCAGCTGCTACACAAAGACAAAGACAGATATTAAAAATATCTTCAGCTCAAAGTTACACAGAGTTATTTCACCAACTCTGAGCCTGAGGCTTAAACAGACACCATGGTTCATGTGAGGAAGAAGATGTGCTCACGTTTCTGCTTCAAGAACACGAACTCTGAATATGGTGGTGGTGGTGGTGGTGGTGGTGGTTCAGTGGTGCAATCACACCCGTCAAACATAAAGACAGAAAGACCAACTCCAAAGAGCGTCTGCTGTGTTTGACACACTGGACAGAAATGATCCAAATGGTGAAGGAGCACAGCATCAGCTTCACCACCACCACAACAGGAACAACATGTGAACAGCTGGCTTTTCCTTTTCCTCCCAAACTTCTCAAACATTTTACACATCAGACTCTTTACAGGAAATAAGCAAAAATGCATGCACGCATACATCTGAGTCTCAGAGTCTTTGCTGCTTAACTGACTCTCTGACGTGCCCTCTCATTTTCAGGCCAAATAAATCCCTGGAGACGATTCACCTTAACACACTCAAAGAAACTAATCAAACTCAGACCATGATGTTCAGCCTGAGACACAAGACATGACTGTCGGATCATAAAGTTTCTTCCTCCATCATTGAGTCTGTTTAAGAACATGTTAGAAGAAGGTTTGGAATCTGTTTCTCTCTGGCATGATTTTAGCTTTACTGTTTTACTGTTAACCATGTGCCACACATCAGATAAATCAATGAAGTTGGCTGTGTGTGTTTCTGTTTAATGACAGTAAATGACATTTAACTTTAGTTGCACATTAATAACCACATGATAGGTAGAAGACAGATAAGTCAGTCCCAGCCCTCAGCAGTAGGAGTGTTTTTATGTGTAAAGCTGTGAGATGACCACTCGTAATGTCAACTATCACACTACACCTGAGTGAGGCTGTACTCAAAACCCTTTACTTAATCTGTTAAGCCAAAGTTTAGCATGAAGAATACCAAACAGTTGTAAGATCTGCATCACTCCAAAAAAACCTGCATGATGTCCAAGTTTCAAAAAGGAAGAAAAAAAATCAGCAGCATGCCTCTGACCAGTTTACCTCATCCTCTGTTTCTGCAGTGCAAAGTGCCAAAATGTCAGAGGTGAAAATGTCATATATCTTTGACCCTTTTTGAAGATCATTTATACAAAGACTCTGCAGCAAAGCTCTGTCATCAAAATTCCTCCAGACATTCACGTTCATTCTGTAAGGATGTGAATTTACTGTCAGTTTGGAGGAGCCTGACAGAGCATGATTCACATTCACATGCAGACACACACACTCACAGTGCTGCTCTCACTGGGTTTCCATGCTCTCATCTCAGCAGTATGATGCCTCTGAGAATATCTCTAGGGATGGAGTCAATCGGGGTCGGCTTGTCCCCCATTCAGTCTCTGCAGCATTCACAGTGGGGGTGAAACATCATGGGGGCAAGAATGTTATGGTTTAAAATGACAGCATGAACTCGACTTAAGGCAACAGCATCAGAGTGATTAAAGTTACCATCCATGTTTGTTACAGCCCTGTGGTGCAAATCAAACACCTGAGAATGTACCTGAGCTGGTATGGTATGAGAGATGGAAAGGACATTGCTGTCTGCTGTTTTAAGCCTATTGTAGATCAGTTTGTTTGGAAATGGAGAAGTAAGAAGTACTTTAAAGATGAATTTACAGGTTGAGTTTCTTTTGACATAAATATGACACCATATCTGTTCATTTCTGATTTATAGGGTAATTCTTGATTTTTGATGTCTTATTCAAAGACAGATGCCCCAGTTTTTCTGAAAAACTGTATATTGTCAGTGAGGCTGCTCAAAACAGCCACAGCGTGTCATAATAGGTCACTCAAGGGATCATGTCCTCTGACTGTATTACAGTCGATATGCAGTCATAGGGTTTTGAGCACCTCATTTCGTATTATTCTTCTTTGTTTTAACATCCTTACACTTTTTTTCTGTAGAGATGGGTCTGTTGGAGTCTGATATGAACCCATCTTGGATGAACATTTAGTCCAATTCGTCCAGTCTTCTGTCTGTTGCTAAGAAACAGACAAACAGACAGACAAACATACGCCCGCAAAAACATAACCTCCTTGGCGGAGGTAATAAATTATGGCCGGTCCATCAAAGCTCTGTCAGTATCCTCCACAATAACTGCTGTCAGAGGGCTTTGGGCTTTACAGCAGCAGCAGTGAGAGTGATCCTACCAGAGCATCGCAGGCTGATGCTGCATAGTTTTACAGCTCACAAACACGGCAGCAAAGTTAAACAACACTGCACCTTGAGCTCAGGAGAATATTGAATTCACAAGCAAGGACCACTTCATCTACAAGGCGAATCTGACAAGTATTTATCAGTAATGTTAGAGGAAGAATTTTTGCAATAGATAATATGTAGCTGATAACTATTTTGGAAAACTTCTTGAAGGATCCATAGCTCCCAGGCACGATGAACCCCTGTCATGTGATCGAAACAAAGGTAGGAAATGGTCAAGTTTGAATTTATAGGAACACGGGACGATGCATGGTCCTGCTCCTTAAACTTTGCCATGAAACATCAAAAAGAAGACCAGCTTGTAGACGGATACTGAGCAAACTGAGGGTCGTCCTCTGTGTCTGGTTTTCTTTCAGGGTCACAGGACAGCTGTGTGTGCAGTGGGAGCTCAAAGACAGACACCAAAACATCTGCAGTAAAATCAGACTGAAACAGGCTTTAAAGCCTGGCACACAGAGACAACACAAAATTAAATAACATCAACCTCAACAATGGAGCTGCTCAGGAGCTCAAAACCTAAAGACAGGGAATGAAAGCTATTTGAGAGAGATTCAAGGAACATCTCATAAACTCACAGATAAAACTCCATCTCTGTGCAGATATTTAGATACAGATAAGTCAACACTAATTGATCAGAGGGCAAAACCCTCTGCTAAAACATTTCCAACATTCTTTGCTGAGATACTATCTGAAATGTTCAAATCAGTCCTCTATGATGTTAACAAATCCTTTAACAGAATCCTGGATCCACATCCAGATCCAGACCGCCTCCAAACTCTAATCACTTCTTCTTAGTGACCAACATTTACTGAAAAAAGAACTTTTGCAGTTTGTCTCACAGACAGACAAACACATAAACAAACAAATAAACAAAACCATGACCTTCTTGAGGGAAGTTCTGATCTCCCTGGAGCATGAAGGCCCAGCAGGACTCATGGTAATGAAATGGTCAGTAACTGGACGTCAAGTCAGAACCAAACAGGTCGACTGTCTGATCATTTTTCACTCCAACATGATCCTGATGTTCTTCTCCATCCTGCTGTCTCCTCCTGAATAATTTGTACACTGAAAGTCTGTGGTAAATGGATTATGAGGCTCTTTTGCCTTTTGTTTATTCTCTTGCTTCATCCATGCAGCCTTGAGCAGTATAAAAGCTGCTCCTGTGATTCTTTTCTTTCACCGTGGCTCTCCTGCCTCCTCTACTCTGAAGTCAGCTCATGACGCTGAAGAAACAAAAAGACATCCTGACAGCTTGTTAGCTCCAACATTCAAACACTTGGAGATGTGTGACATGAAGATGACTGCTAACAAAGAATCACAAATGATCTGAAAACTTTCTGTAGGAGTGATAAGATATTCTCATCTGAGCGTAATCTGTGGATATGCAAGAGTTGGAGTCACTCCGTGGTTTCTGCTGCAGGAGGACACACTCCCACACAGAGGGTTAGTCACGGTTAATCTTTGAGATGTCCTCAACTCTAATGAGGAGTTTAAATCCTGTTTTATTTCTAAGATAATGACTAATAAACCAAAACAATGAACTTATTTAATAATCAATATAGAAACAAAGCTGTAGTGGCCGATTCACTGCATCGACCAAATACAGCATTTAGTGCTAAAGAGGCACGCGTTTTCCAGATTTCCATATATTCAATATTTTCATATATTCTACAAAAATCAAAAGAACAGTGTTGAAGTGAGTTCAAAAATGTGAGAAAAAAACATGTCATCACGTCCTGGTCCCTCGTCTCAGAGTCTGTGGGATTTTGGTTAGATGTCTAAATAAGTTTGTGTTGAACAGAAGCATAAATGATTTGAATGTTGATTTGTTTTATCTGTACATTTTTAACATCTGGAGATGTCCCATTGTGAAGCTTCTCAAGTTTTAAAAAATGGACTTAAACAGGGTCCAAAATGACCGTCCACCAGTCACTACGTGCAGATCAGTTGTTTCCTTTGGAGTGCAGAGCTCAGTGGACATGCACCAGATCAGGGTAAACATCTATAACTGACCTAAAGCCCCAGTCACACATTCCCCTTTCTCATGGCGATTGTGCATGGCTGTACACGATTGGAAAAGCTGGTTTAATCGGCATGATATTGATAGAAATGCCTGTCTCCCCAGCACACACCCCGTACATGCCACAATAAAACTGTTTGCCTTAGGACTGCATTAGGCTTCCACTCTGCTGTACTGAGAGGGGCGATTCTCCACGACAGTTTTGAACAGTTCAAAACAATCGGGACCCTTCCACGTTCCCTGGCGTTCGTCCACAGACTATACATCCAGATCAAGTAGTGCATGCACCACGACCAAAGCACGTTTCATCAGGATTATGACAATCGTGCACAATCGCCATGAGAAATGGGAATGTGTGGCTGGGGCATAAGGACGGGTAAGTGCTCACCCACAGGACCACAGTCACTCACTCTCCACTGTCAGAGAACAAGATACTGTCAATGTAACAGCAGGTTAGTGCGTTCGCCTCAGAGCAACAGGGTTGCTGGTTTAACCCCCTGTGAGGGGCAGGGCCTTTCTGTGTGGAGTTTGCATGTTCTCCCCGTGCATGCATGGGTTCTCTCTGGGCACTCCCACAGTCCAAAAAACATACTCATTAGGTTTATTGGTGACCCTAAATTGTCCTTAAGTGAGTGTGTGTGAATGATACTCTCTCTCTCTATGTGGCCCTGTGATTGGCTGATAATCGGTTGGATGGACTTCTACTTACAGTTCAACAGGAGGAAGGACATAACAGCTGAGAAGTTCTTATGTCATCGTTCGTATATTCAAACTACATGCACCAAATAACACTGAATGTATTGAGCTTATCAGATTTTAACCCTTTTAAACTGGACGTATTCACCAGTAATTAGGCTGTACTTTAAATATTTATAAAATATTTTATAATATATAATAACATGGGGCAGCATGGTGGCGCAGCAGGTAGTGCCTCACAGCAAGAAGGTCGCCGGTTCGATTCCCAGGTCAGGCAGGGCCTTTCTGTGTGAAGTTTGCATGTTCTTCCCGTGCATGTGTGGGTTCTCCCCAGGCACTCCGGCTTCCTCCCACAGACCAAAAACATGCTTATCAGGTTGATTGGTCACTCTAAGTTGCCCTTAGTGTGAGCAAGAATGGTTGTCGGTCTTTCTATGTTGCCCTACAACTGGCTGGCGACTGGTTCAGGGTGCACCCCGCCTCTCGCCTGTAGACAGCTGGGATAGGCTCCAGCCCCCCCAAAACCCCAAAAGGGATAAGCAGTATAGGAATAAAATATATAATAATATATAAAATTATCTTTTTTAATGCCTTTGTTTAAACACAAACATGAGTTTGACAGAAACACTTTCAAGCCTGATTTATCGCTGTTTTATGAAAATATCAGTACTTGACGGATGAGAGGTGCTGCATGTGGTCCCTGGGCCACCAGTTGCCCACCTACAAAGTCATATATATGTATGTATATATATATATATATATATATATATATATATATATATATATATATATATATATATGTGTGTGTGTGTGTGTGTGTGTGTGTGTATATATATAAATATATATATATATATATACATATATATACACACACACACACACACACACACACACACACACACATATATATATATATATGAACATGCAGAGTAATTTAGAGCGATTTTTTTACCTCTTACCAGTCTGTAGAAAATTTAGCTCAATAAACTCCCTGAAACATGTTAAGATGCAAAAAGGTGATTAATTATCTGAGCTGATAAACACATCCTTAGCTGGTGAGCTTTTTAACTTACACACCCCCATGGCTGGTCGGTAGGTTAACATCAGTCTCTGGTGGATAATGGGTGTCTAATTAGGACAGCAGAGTTTGTCAGGACATTAAACTTTGTCATTTTGATCATCTCTAAACGACCTTTGACCCACGTTTATGCAGCCATGAGCACAAAGTGGTCACACTGAGAGAAAATTCTTTAACACAAAAAGATTAAAAAAAAAAAAAAGCTGAATCTTCTGGGGGACGGTGAAGTGCGTCTGACCTGTCGTAGCTCAAGGACAGTCATTAGCTTTTGAGTTTTCCTGATTACTTTCACACTCTAAAGGTGTTAAAGGGCTGTTCCCCTGTGCATGTTATCATGATTAACAAACACCAGAGTGTCATAACGTCTGTTTTTCTCCATGAGGCTCATGATAAATCACAAACCCAATAAAAACAACGAACTGCTTTGTCGATGGACCGAAGTGATGCCAATGTCCTGGATGGCCTTCAAACACATCATCACCATCACCATCATCACCATCATCATCATCATCATCATCATCATCTATTTCCTCTAATAAGGAAACTTTGTGGGGGGTTCAGAGTAAAGTCTTTGAGAGTCTAAAAAAATGCTCTTTTCTCCGTCCTAAATGAACACAATAAAATCTGAGCAGAACTAAATTTCAAACTTTATTTATGTCCTGATATTTCTGCCCTCTGATCAAAGAACCAACACAAAATCTCTTCATCTTTTCAGAGTTTTAAACTAACAGGATATTTAGGAAATGTTTTGGCATTAACAGATTAATGTTCCTCTCAAACTTTAAAATAACTGTTTCTAAAACGGCACATATCCCCCTGTGAGATTATCAACGTGGAAGAGTGAAGGTGCAGGCAGGAGGAAGACTGGACATATTTATACATACAAGACAACATTAAAAACCTGGGAATAAAATCAACATTTTAAAAGTCAACTTAAATCTCTACATAGTATTAAACTAAAGTTTAAACACTGACTTTTTCTAAACATTTTTGACTTTCTCCACACTTTTCTTTTTTGCTATTATATTTTTTAAAGTTTACTTGTTTTTTGTTTAAGTGTTTCTTTACATTTTTATTCACTGTTTCTTTTCTCAGTATTCTTGACATTTTGTTGCAGCTGACTCTAGTACTCTCTACTCTATTGTAGTTTGCTAAAAAAGTCCTCTTTTCTTGCTTTTTGTTTTGACCTACTTGAGATATACTCTAAATTGATTGCACGACTAAAAGTTGAGTTTTTCTTTTTTTAATACAACATGGTCTTAGTTAGTAAAAAGTCCAAATAGAATAAAAAAAACATGTGTTACTGCTAAACAAGTTGCTGCAGTATTAAAGTTGGTCATTTTTCTTTCTTGGTTTGGAGCATTTTCATCCTTTAGAGATTCAGCCATCTTGATGACCCATATTATTGTTTTGAGATTATCCTGCAATTTTTCTGGCATTTAAAGGCTGATGAGGTCAAAATCCTTCGACAAATTAAATAAAACATAAGCCTACATATATATATAAATATATTCTGTTTATTAAATTGTTCTACATTTAGCAGTATACACAATAAGAGTCTCCATATCTATCTATTTATCCATTATATTAAACCTTTAGGGGGACAAAGGGCTGGAGCCCACGTCCAGCCGACATTTGGGGAGAGTCACCAATAATCATAATGAGCATGCACAGGAAGAAGATGGTACCCGCTGCACCTCCGCGCAGCCCCACATCGATCATTCATATATTTTTTTTATTTATTCAACCTTCTTTTAGCCAGGTTAGTCCCACTGGGGGCAGGATTAACTCTTTTTCATGGAGACCAGGCCAAGAATGGAAGCTTCACTCAGTTTAACAAACACACAAACTTAAACTGCGCCCATTAAACAATCATATCAATAATAAATGCTCAGATTAATAATCAATAAATCAATAAATAATACATTGACAATAAATAATAATAATAAATAAATAATAAACACTTAAAATCCAGTGAAATGGTCAAAAGCATAAATCTGCACAGACAGCACCACAGAAGTGAAATCTTCATGCCTCAGACTGTCTCTGCACCGAGCAGCTCCAGGAGACAAACATTTCTACAGACTTCAGCTCTGATTGGACGACAGAGTCGGACTCTGCTGTCCGTCATGGACCGCTGCTCCATCACACACACTGACACCCTGCTCTGGAGAACAGCAGCGCTCCTCTGTCTTCTGCAGAGCTGCATCACACAGACTGATGAAAGCACCTTCTGTTTCTGTAGGCCTTTATCAAAGGAGACAGACTCTTTATCAAACACACGACTGACGGTGATTAATGCCTGAAGTAATTAGAGTGGGGGTGGGACCTTCGGCTCACTTAAACTGATGACTGAGTCAGGATGGTTGATAAATCTTCACAGTTAGTCAGTCGTCTCCTAATGAGCCTCCTCAAATCATTCAGATTCACCAAGTTAGCTGGACTTCAACTGCATGAGGTTCACTTACAGGAGATTTTTCCATGTTTAACCTTCAACACGACCCCATGGTCTGAGTTTCTCCGTTAGTCCCAGGGGTGCTGCCAGGGATTTAGGGCCCCATGAAAAGAACTCTTACTGGGCCCCCCATAGAAAATTTTGATACTGTTTTATATAAAACTGCATTTCAATAATATTTTTGACTATCATTCCCATATTTGTGAAAAGAATAACATGATAGTTACTTGGTAGGAGAAGCACTGAAAATACAATGACATTCATTTAGATTCAATTATTTGCTGCAAGACTGATTCTCTGTATTCCAAAAACCCATGAACATAAAATTCTCCAAATAATAATTACCTAAAAAAACAAAACTTAAATACAAAACAACCTCTTCCATTAAAATGAAATGCAATAATAATCTGTGGAGAAAACACCACCAAAAACAAAATGGCCAATTGCCTTTTCTGATTTATTGTAATTTGAACATTATCATCTATAGAACAAGATGCAACAACTGCTACTGACCAAACATTATATTTCAGAGATAACTTACGCTTTTTAATTCAACAAAATCGTTCTTAGATAAATACAGACTATAGGCTTTTTAAATTTCAGAATGATTTTTTATTCTTTAATGTTTTTTTTTATCCATAATAATTGTTTAATTTAACACACAGCTGCTCCCCTCCATCCTCAGAGGGTACCTGGGCTTGTTCAGGTGGGACGGGGGGGACCGACAGATCAGCTGCTGCAGCTGTCCACCCACTAACAGACCCCCCCTGCCTATGGAAGAACTGGGTGACATACTGTCGACCCCTTGCTTCCTTCTCCTGTCTGAGCCTTTTTTTCTTTCCGTTTGTTGCTCCCTGATTTTTGAGGCGTCCTGTTCCTCCACTCACTGTCTGTGAAAAGTTAGCGCTCTGCAGGCTGTCTGACGGAGCAGGTGGACTGAAGCATTTTACAATGTTTTGCAAAACAAAAAAACTTAGTGTTACCAATACATTGTATATAAAATATAAGTGTAATTGTAAGTTTATTACTGAGTGCAATTTTTTGTCACTATTATAATTGTATTAGGGGCCTCTCTGGGCCCTTGTCAATCATGGGCCCCTAGAATCCTTCTCCTTATTCTCCCCTTTTCGGCGCCCCTGGTCAGTCCATCAGTATCACTAACACTTTCACGCCTATTTACACTCCACTGATGCAGCCGTTAGAGCAACTCGAGGGCAAGTGTTGGACTACATGCTGAAAACCGCAGGACGGAATCAAACCCTCGCCATCTGCACAAGAGGAGAGCCTCAGTACATGGAGAATGTGTGGTCCTTACCCACTCAGCTGCTGCTCCTTAAACACTGAATGATGTTTTTGTCTGATTCCATATTAAGATAATTAGATTAGATTAGATAGAACTTTATTAATGCCTTTGGGAGACTCCCTCAGGGAAATTAAGATTCCAATAGCAGTTTTGTATAGCAGATAAAAAGATATAAAAAAATATTTTAAAAAAAATATATATATATAAATAAATATAAATAAATCTAAATCTAAATAAATTTAAATAAAAATATGTCTACAGGCTGGCTACTGCTCCTTCCCATTCCTAATCATTAGTTATTTTTTTAACCTATAATCAGACAATGCAGGCTTACTGTCCCAGAGCAAAACAGCAGCTTGATTTTTCCTGTAAGCACATATCTGACCAATGAGAGCCCTCGTTTGTGTGCACATGCACGTCACAGTCAGTGGACACATTCAACATGGCGGCCTGCTTTAATGTGTTTGCTCCAGAGTTCCCTGTCCTAATGTCAGCGATCATGGATGCAAAGATGATGTCTGGATGAAGACAGTGCTGGAGCTGCAGGATGTGTTCTCAGGTCAGAGGGGCCCACTGAGCTCCTCTTTAAGAGAACCAGGCCCGGGTCAGAGGGGCCCACTGAGCTCTGCAGACCTGGCTTTGTTGCCATGGTAACAAACAGGTCTGAATACAGTTTGAGTTTCATTAGAATAAGTTCATGATTCTGTATCATTACAGCTGAATAACTCAAATTAAAGTGTTTGCTGACTGATGACTGCTGCTCTTAAACTTTAAATGATTAAACAAATCAAACCAAGGCAGGTCTGTGTCCTTACTGTCCATCTGTCTGTCTGTCCTGCAGGTCACTGTGTGGACAGAACAGACTCTTCAGCCGCTAACAGTCGGTCTATTTGCAGCCACAGCAGTGCTGCTAAAAGCCCCAAAGAAGATTAAGTAGTACTCCTAAGTCATACCGTGTGTGGGTGTGTGTGTGTGTGTGTGTGTGTGTGTGTTCTTCATGGACAGGTGACCATGCATGCAGACGCTCTGTCATTACTTACTCTGATGAGGCTTAACTCATGCCCACTCTGATTCTATCAAGCAGAATATTTTGGGATTTTTCCTTCATGAATTTTTACATTTTAATTTGAAATATATTCAAATATCTGAGCAAAGGGGGACAAACATCAGGACAAATTCTGACAATGATGAGCACAAATTTAAAAGACCAACACGTCAAGAAATGCAGCCATTTTGTTTTATCCCATCTGTTGTCTTATCGCTTAATTTGATGAAGTTTGAAATGTGTAATGTTTATCCTTTTATTCTGTGTCCACTGTGATCTTTACTAAAAACATGCGCTGAAGAAGGGCCCTCACATCCTGAAGATGAGGCAGACCATGAGGAGTGAATCTGGTTCAATCTGAAATGATCCAGTTCAGGTTCAGTTTGTGAAGTCTTGCTGTCTGGCCTGATATTTGCAGTATCCAGGTATTTCCTTGGTTTTAATCGTCACCACCCTGATCTGTTCCTGTCACTGAGACCAGACGCTCTGATTGGCTGAGAGCTGAGCTGCATCACGGCCGGTGTCAGGACAGGGCGGTCTAATCAGCTTCCCTCCTGCTGACACTACGCTTCAACATGGTCACATGAAGCTCTGACGGCCAAACGGATTTATAGACGCTTCAACTCTGCTGTCCGCTTTCTATAAACACACTGACAGCTCTGTTAACTAGATATATTTTAATAATATGGTATATCAATCAATCAAACTTTATTTGTATACCACTTTTCATATGAAGTTTTGTAGTACAAAGTGCTTCACATAGAAATGAAGAAATAAAATAAATTAAAATAAATAAAAATTAGAAAATTGATACAATACAATGAAAAAAATTAAAACCCCCACCCTCGCAATCCACATAAAGTACACACACATACAGAGACATGAGGAAGAGATTCTAACAGAAAACAGAATTAGACGACTGAGGAAATGCCAACTTGAATTAAAAATGTGGAAACACCAGGTCTAAGACTAAAATGACAATAAAAAATCCTGATAAGAAGTTAAATATATATATATATACACACACACACATATATATATATATGTGTGTGTGTGTATATATATATATATGTGTGTGTGTATATATATATACATATATACATATAGATAGATAGATAGATAGATAGATATAAATATATATATTATCTTAGAATATAAATATGAAATAGTACACTCTGAAGACTATCAAGTATTTTCTCATTTATGTGGTAAAACATGTCAAACAAAATACTGTTGTATTCATATAAGCAGTCTCTTCACTGTTAACACAAAGTCAAAGTAAAAGTAACTTATGAAATAAAATAAGAAAATGTATGTGTCAGTTAACTGTGGTGGCTGAAAAGGTTCATAAAGTAATAATGATTGAAAGAACAAAAAAATAAAAACAAAGACTTTAGCTGCCAAAAAACACTTTGCTTAATGCAGAAACAATCCTCTAAGAGGACGACTCACAGTCTGAAAAAGATAAATTGTCTGTAAAATATTTCATTGTGTGCTGTTTTTTAACATTTGTAAATAATAATAATAATAATAATAACAATAATAATAAATAAATAAATAAAAATACTTTTTCCCATCTGCAAAAAATATTTCACCTTAGAAAAAGCAATTTTTTTCACATCCATGAAATATATATAAACTGTTCCTCAAAATATTTCTGTATGTTTTCATTTTAGGAAAACAAATTAAGTCTTCATGAAATGTTTTTTGATGTCTGGTTGATCATTTTTCTTAATTTTCCTTTTTTTATTTTTTCAATATTTATTTTTTGTATAGCTGTCCTTAGAGCTACTTTGGATCAGATGACCTGAAGAAAAGGACAAATAAAACGAACAAACAAATTAAAAGCATCCTGCAGGAACAGCAGCCGTCTCCTCTGAGTATAAAGCTGCAGAGAAAAGTGAGCAGAAAACCTCAAACTAGCTCAGAATATCTCTGAAAGAAGTTCATCTATTTTTCGTTTTATCTGGTGTAAGTGTACATTTAGAGACGCTGATAATCCAATGAAATATACATATACATCTCTTCTTTTTTACTTTGCTGCTTTGCAAACATCTTAAATAAAACAAATCAAACACTGATGTCGAACCCTCAGAAAAATTCAGCTCTTACACCTAAAAACATCAACCAGAGGTTTACACAGCTAAAGACCTCCAGATAATAATCGCAAACATGAATGACGTCCAGAGTCTCCGTGTACAGACTGAGAGCTCAGGTCATCGGCACACTTCTGATATTTAAACCATGGATGTTTGTGAGCAGATTTTCCTGCTGCAGATGAAAACATCCTGATGTTCATAACGTCACTCATCAGTGTTTTTGTTCTACTGCTCGCTCAGACTTTAAATTCATGTATGTGAAGCAGTTTGTAGTTAAAAAAAAAAAGAATTATTACTAAGCCCATATATAAGGAGAAGAGGAGGCTCTCCAAATGAATGACAGATATAAACACATTTTGATCCAAAGCCACAGAAGTTTATTTAATTCACTGATCACATGAAAAAGTGAATAAATCCATCCTCTGTTATATATTCACTTTATCCAGTTTGGGGTCACAGGAGGCTGACACCTCCGAGGTCGGAGTAAAGCATTCGATCACAGGCCCACAGTCTTAGGGTTTCAGGACCCCAGATGAAAATCTGAAGATTTGTCCCGTGTGGTGTGTCATGGTAACAGACTACAGACCAGTCTGGGACGCCTCATGACTCCACACAGAAAGTCCCTGACATGAGAGACATTGACCAATGAGAGCACAGAGCTCTGCATGTGCGACGATAACAGACTGAAGTCGACACCTTGAGAGCTTCGGTCAAAGTCTGAAGAACGTCTCTGCCTGTACGAGCTGTCAGGCTGTAAGAGGAAGAGCAGAGGAGCCTCAGCCCCTCAGAGACACTGCTGGTTTATCATCAGGGTAACAGCATTCATCAGAACATCTGGAATAATAACAACAGTAATACTGCCTTGGAAGTACTTCATTACTCTAAAAGAGGTTTTAATCTAAAGAGACTTGAGGGAGGACAGCCCTGCATGAACGAGGAGAACATGTAGACTCACAGAAAGAGCCGCTTTGACAGGGAATCAAACCGCAAACACTCCAGCTGCACGGCAACAGCACCAAATGCTGCATCACAAAATCTCACAAAATGTCCAGCCTGCAAAATGACCTGTGACTGTGTGATCAGTGTAAATGTGCTCGTAGTTTCAACTTAAGTATCTCTCTTTCTTCACAGCTGTTTTTGAACAGAGCTGCTTCATGCTTCTCCAACGTGACATGCAAAGATTAAAATCTGTTTCTCCTCACCAATTCCCTTTTCATGATAAATAAGGAATCTACCGGACAACCTGACCACATCCTCCAGTGAAAACATTTCTGTCAAGACAAAACAGCCCTAAAACAGCACAACACAAAGGATTAATCTGCATGTACCCTAAAAGTCTGGATAAATACTGAAAATAATCATCAGATTAATATTCTTTATACTGTTAGAGATTTTTGCTAAACAGGGCTGCACGTTGGTGCAGTGGGTAAAGCTGCTGCTCCACAGAGCTGTTCTCACCACACAGGAAATTCAGTCACAAACAATGTGAATTTCACCTTTTCCCCTGAAGCTCGAATATCTGACTTCTGCCACAAATTTACCTGAAGCCGTGACCATGAACACCAATCAGCATCGAGAGTGAACGATGATGAGGATGACATCACAGACATAGGAGGAAATAAACATGGCTGCAGGTTGGCATCGGAGCTCCTCTACACGGTTATTTTAGTGACCAAACCTCAGAGAGGAGACTCGGGGAGAAAGTGTCTGGAGAGGACAGAGAGACCTCGAGAGACCTGGAAGTCTCCGGGGAGTAAGAGTATCCAGGGAGCTCAGCTCAGATTTTTTTAACACTTTTCTTGGACTGGACTGTGAACCAAGTCAGACAGCACAATGAAGAGCTGATACTGGAGTGTTTTTTCTGGATTTGACGAGTTTTACACCAGAGAGAATATGATGAACTTCACCGAAGAACTACTGGAGCACCAGGTAAAAGAGGAGTGAAGCGGGGTGGGTTTGGTAAGCAACAGAGGAGCCATCACCCAGATATCATGATGAAACTCTTCATCTCAAGGATGTTCTGGACCATCAGATGGATATGTTTCTATTTCAGACTTTTCTGAGATATTAAGCTTCTGGTTTCCGAGGACTGGAAGAAGACAGAGACTGTAAACATCCACCATGTTGATCATGGGTCGCGGAGACAGACCCGTCCCCCTCTCTCGCCGCTTCTGATTCTGAGGGGCAAGTATTTGTCTCCATATGAACAGTCTGAACAACACGTGCACACAAAACACAATGTGGGTTAGATTTCACGTCTGGTCCTTTTGTCTTAAGGTTGCATGTTCTCTCTGTCCTCTCCAGGTCTCTCCAAGTTTCTCTGTCCTTTCCAGGTCTCTCCAAGTCTCTCTGTCCTCTCCAGGTCTCTTTGTCCTCTCCAAGTCTCTCCAAGTCTCTCTGTCCTCTCCAGGTCTCTCTGTCCTCTCCAGGTCTCTCTATCCTCTCCAGGTCTCTCTGTCCTCTCCAGGTCTCTCCAAGTCTCTCTGTCTTTTCCAGGTCTCTCCAGGTCTCTCTGTCCTCTCCAGGTCTCTTTGTCCTCTCCAGGTCTCTCCAAGTCTCTCTGTCCTCTCCAAGTCTCTGTCCTCTCCACGTCTCTCTGTCCTCTCCAGGTCTCTCTATCCTCTCCAGGTCTCTCTGTCCTCTCCAGGTCTCTCTGTCCTCTCCAGGTCTCTTCAGGTCTCTCTGTCCTCTCCAGGTCTCTCTGTCCTCTCCAGGTCTCTCTGGTTCCCACTTACAGACCATGAAAATGCTTGTTAGGTTAATTAGAGACATTGAATTGCCCTTAGGTAGAATGGTTGTCTGTTCCTAAATGTCAGCCCTGTGATTGACAGGCATACAACCCATGGCTTATCAAGCCTCCCACCCAATGACAGCTGGGAGAGGCTCGTGCCCCAGAAGAGGTCTCTATGATGATCTATCATGTGACTCATCGTCATGAGAGTGTCCTGTGTCCATATGGGAGCTGTAAACACATACATGGGCCCTGTGTCCCCCTGAGTCAGACTGTAGCTGTGTTTGTCTTTAATTCCTCCTGTTGGTTTGACAGCTACAGTCCACAGCGCAGGAACAAGAATCTGCTCTTACTGTCTGTCTGGATTGGATGCCCACAGTTCGTTTATGCAGCGATTATGATCAACAATGAATCTGTGAAAACATGACTCAGGAGCAAAACTACACGCAGATCCCTCTGCAGGAAAACAATCCTCTGTATGCAAAACATACACAAAATTAAAGATGTGTGCAAAACATACACAAAATTAAAGATGTGTGCAAAACATACACAAAATTAAAGATGCTGCTGTTCTCTGAATTTGTCTGATCAACCCTCAGCTCTCTCTCATTAGTGCTGATAAGGAATCGATTAACAATATCAGCGCCCACTGTCTCCTCTTATTTAACCCTTTACCCTCCTTTTCTCTTCATTTTCCTCACTTTAACTAACTTAACAGTTCCACCTTAACAAGACTGTCCATCAGACAGTAATCAGCTGATTCTCACCTCCACCCAACAGGGGATTCTTTTTGGGTCAATGCTGACCCTGCATGATCTCTTCTACTAAACACCAAAACATGCCACTCTCTGCAGACAGTCATAGATGTTTAGCACAAATATCTGCTCTGTATGTGACCAAAAGAGACGGAGTTGGATTTTCATGCCTCAAACTGAATTCCTTAATCTGCATTTTTCATCAGCCATCAGAGTGACACACAGAAGACGTATTGATGAGGCTTCACATTGGTTCTACAGATTACTCACCATAAAATATCATCACGCACGTGTTGCTGCTAAAAATACATACACAGACATCACTGTGAGCCCTTCAGTCCAAACCCAAAATCAGCCTTATAGGATCACATGAATCACACTGCAGCATGCAAAAACAAAGCTTAAATAAACCAGAGTTTTCCTGCTGCCTCACAGCTTTCCTGCTGTGAAGCAGCAGCACTATCCACTTCAGCACCATGCAGCCCTGTCAAAGTTCAAAAATATTCAAAATAATATTAATATTGGTAATATTAATATTCATAATAGTTCATCAACTCTCTGGAGACGAACTGCTGGACATTTTGGACAATATCAGTCACCCTCTGCACACCGTCATCAGCACCCAGAAGAGTCTGTTCAGCCCCCCACTGCTCCTTCAAGGTCAGGACCACCAGACTGAGAAAGTACAACTCCTCACTGGGGGCAAGGAAGTAACAGGAAGACAGAGGACAGGAAGGAGCAGTAGTAGTAGTAGCCTTATTTTTATTCTTTATTTTTATTGACATTTTATTTAACTGATATACATATATATATATATATATACACATACATACATATATTTATATGTATGTATGTGTTTTTTATATCTGCTTATTGTTTTCACTTTTTTATTTTTAGATATCTTGTGTTCTTTTATATTTTTGTATAATACAATGCTGGAACCTTAATTTCCCTGAAGGAGTCATCCCAAGAGGCAAATAAAGTTCTATCTAGTCTAATCTAATCTAATCTTTTCTAGTCTAAATATATTTTCTGTTTATCTTAACGTGTGTTGGTAAGAGGGACATATAAGCCAGATTATCCTCTAAATATCTACTTTATGAGTTATATTAAGGCTAGATTGTTGAAAACAATGAATAACTCAAATTTAACACCCTCAGATTCAGACTCCATGTCACATTAGTCCATAGATGTTAATGGTTTAAGGTTTCTCACCATTTTTTTTTTACTTCTAAAACTTCAGTTCCTCTGATTAGACATGGATTAAGAATAGTAATGTGTTGGTGTTTTTAGGCTGCGTCCTTATAGAAATACTTATTCTGAATCAGTTTCCTAGTTGGATAAGGCCTTTCTGTGTGGAGTCTGATGTTCTTCTTGTGCATGCATGGGTTTTTCCAGGTACTCTGGTTTCCTCCCACAGACAAAAAACATGCTCATTAGGTTAATTGGTGACTCTAATTTGCCCTTAGGTGAATGTGCATCTGTCTCTCTCGGTGCTTTTCCACTAATCTCCATTACAGTATACAGTATCTCACAAAAGTGAGTACACCCCTCACATTTCTGCACATATTTTTTATATCTTTTCATGGGACAACGGTGAGGAAATGACACTTTGATACAGAGTACAGTAGTGAGTGTCCAGCTTGTATAACAGTGTAAATTTACTGTCCCCTCAAAATAACTCAACACACATCCATTAATGTCTGAACTGCTGGCAACAAAAGTGAGTACACCCCTAAGTAAAAGTGTCCAAATTAGGCCCAATGTGTCAATATTTTGTGTGGCCACCATTATTCTTCAACACTGCCTTAACCCTCTTGGGCATGGAGTTCACCAGAGCTTCATATTTTACCACTGGAGTCCTTTTCCACCCCCCATGACCACATCATGGAGCTGGTAAAATGGTAAATGGTAAATGGACTTGAGCTTATATAGCGCTTTTCTAGTCTTTGACTACTCAAAGCTGCTTTACACCGCAGGTCACACTTACCCATTCACACCCATTCGCCCTCACATTCACTCACTGATGGTTCAGAGTTTCTATGTTAGTTATCCATCAGTATCAGCTAACACATTCACGCCCTTTCATGCCCATTTACACACCACTGATGCAGCAATGGGAGTAACTTGGGGTTAAGTGTCTTGCTCAAGGACACATCGCCTGCAACCTTGTTATGTTTACAACCTCACAACCTTGAACCTGCAACCTCCCAATCACTGACCAAGCGCACTATCCAGCTGCGCCACTGGATGTTAGAGACCTTGTGCTCCTCCACCTTCCTTCTCAGGACACCCACAGATGCTCAACAGGGTTCAGGTCTGGAGACATGCTTGGCCAGTCCATCACCTTTACCCTCAGCTTCTTTAACAAGGCAGAGGTCGTCTTGGAGGTGTGTTTTGGGGTCATGACAGGACAGGCTTCGTGATGGTCTACCAAAGAAGTTGAGTGCACGTGCTCACCATCATATCCAGAGGTTGTCTTTGGGAGACAGACGTACGAGGGCTGCCAGCATTGCTGCAGAGGTTGAAGGGGTCAGGGGTCAGCCTGTCAGTGCTCAGACCATACGCAGCACACTGCATCAGATCAGTCTGCATGGCTGTCATCCCAGAAGGAGGTCTCTTCTAAAGATGATGCTCAAAAAAGTCCACAAACAGTTTACTGAAGACAAGCAGACCAGGGACATGGATTACTGGAACCATGTCCTGTGGCCTGATGGGACCAAGATAAACTTATTTGGCTCAGATGGTGTCAAGCATGTGTGGCAGCAACCAGGTAAGGAGCACAAAGACAGGTGTGTCCTGCCTACAGTGAAGCATGGTGGTGAAAGTGTTATGGTCTGGGGCTGCATGAGTGCTGCCGGCACTGGGGGCCACACTTCACTGAAGGAACCATGAATGCCAACATGAACTGTGACACACTGAAGCAGAGCATGATCCCCTCCCTCTGGAAAAGGGGCTGCAGGGCAGAATCAACATGATAATGACCCCAAAACACCTCCAAGACGACCACTGCCTTGTTAAAGAAGCTGAGGGTAAAGGTGATGGACTGGCCAAGCATGTCTCCAGACCTGAACCCTGTTGAGTGCTCTGCATATGCAGGATGTAAACAAACCAAATGGCAATGCAAAAGAGGGATTGTAATGAATGAATTCAAACACATAATTAGTCCTGCCTTTTGCTTTTCATAAGCTCCAGAATTATCTCAAACATTAGCAGCCAACAACAGTGTGACAACAAACTGAAAGACAAACTAGCAGCTCAGAAGAATCCATAAAAATAATCCTGCAACAGGAAAACTTGATCTTTTTAAGAAGTAATGAAAGCAGCTGTTTTAAAGCATCTTTTTAAGCCTGACTCTCTGAAGAAGAGCCGGCAAACTGTCCTAATAGGAGAACAAGACACGGGGAGCTGCCCCTGCTCTGAGGACCAAGATCAGAGCAAATCTTGACTGTTCCAGCCCGAAGGTCCAGCCGCCCAGTCCAGCCTGGGAATGCGATTTGACTCCACATATTCTTTCTCTTTTTCAGTCATCATGACATCTCATGCAGTTTTACCTTCATGGAAATCCACTATCATTGTCATGCTAATGTGTTTTGTTTTTGGGCCCCCTCTGACATAATTTCAGACCCTTCATGGGCCATGGGCTCCACTTTGGGAACCGTGGAACAATGTGTAAAGATAAATAACCACAGAGCAGTGCTGTCTGTCTGTCTGTCTGTCTCCAGTGTTACCCCTCCTTCCTCTGACATCATCAGGTCAGTTTAACATGAAATCGGTCAAACTTTTCAGCCAAGTCACAGTTTCATGGCTCCAGGATCACAAATCTGAAATCAAACCTCAGCATTAAACAAATGTTGACTTCTTAAACACTGACTCGCTCATTCTGTCACATTTGTAGTCCCAACATGATTGAATATTCTCCCTCCATGTTAAGGTAAGTCAGCAGTTCCCAAACTTCTTCTTTTGACCCCTTTAGCCTGATATTTCTCTCTTATACCCCTTTCAGACTGGCCAAAAAACCTGTGTAAACCCGGTAACAATTGGCTCCTGTTGGCAGTTTGAAAGGGTCTAATCAGCATTTCGACCTGGGTCGACTGACCCTGCAAGCGACACAGGTTTTTATCTGCTCGCCTCCGATCAGCTTCAGTGAGAACATCACACCCGGGTCAACCCGCTAATTTACGTCATGATGTCGGCATAACATGCCCATGGCATAATATGGGGCCCGTCCCCCTGTCTGTAACTTATGTGACTCTTTGCCATCTCAGCAGCAAATTCCATCCACCTTCGTATCATCAGCGCTCGAATGTCGTTCAGTCTGTGCTGAGTTTGTAAAGAGGGACAAAAGTACAAAGTACGGAAAACCACTGACCAATGTGTCCACGGCCTCTATGCTCCTTTCCATTATTTACATGTTCGTGTGTCAGCGCGCTGATGATGTCATCAATGTGATGACATCAGATTGATGCACCAGAGGTGCATCAATCGCAGCTCGTCTGCTGCCGATTAGACCCGGGTCTGCTGGCAGTGGGAGAGGAGTCACTTGCCAATTGTTAGCGGGTTAACCTGCGTTGAAAAAACCCGCGTTGACCCACTAATTTTAGTGTGAAAGCAGTATTACTGTTAACATAAGACAGGAAACACAAGTTGACCCCCCACTGGCTCTGCCTCCAGAAGTACTACCGGCTGTTCAGACATTCAGCACACCGGGGTAAATTCAGGATCAGTTCAGGGTTTTTCTGTCAGTGTCAATGTGCTCATACATACAGCACTACTCTCCCCCTCCGAGTCAGTGTGCACCCCTCTCAACAATACCTGGTGAGCTGCATCTATGAACACAAACAGCAGGGTTTTTCCATCAGGACTTTACCCTGAAATGTACCAGCTGCCCCCCCATTTGCCCATGCAAACCGCAGTTAGACGACCTGCTGTATGGGGTTACATGTCACAGAGCAAGTCATGAAGATTTAAAGGCAGGAGGTATTCTCCAGGTAATTTCAGGGCTGATGTGTGTCTGCCTCTCAAACTCATTCTGTGTGTCATGTTCTCTCGCTCTTCTCCAAAGCTGTAAAAACTGTGGATAAACAGAGATCCCGTCCTAGTGGAATCAAGGTGAATGTCTCAAGGTGTTATGAAGATGGAGCCCTACTGTCATAACTTTGGCCCCCACTTGAGGAATCATTGGGCTAAGTCATCTTCTTGGAGACAAAAACTCAGGTGTGTTAAAGACTGGGGTACAAACATTGATTCTGGTATCAGGTATTGGTGCTGATGTCAGATCTTAGTACTTGTACTTGCATTATTAAAAACACAACTGGAAGTGAATCAGATATGATTTCACAGCCTCTCTTTAGCAGGCAGTGGGTAAAGTTGGAGTGATGGCTGCAGTCTGGGGATTTTAAACATTAATGAAGAAGATAAAAATAGAGCAGACTGGTTTTTATTAGTGGAGCAGTTAGGAACATCCACTGGACACAAAACAAAGTTCAAGAATTTATTAGAGAACTCTGGTGGTTTTATTAATAATAATGTTTGTTCTTTATAATGGAAGAAAACCAAATCTCAGTGCTTGAGCTTGAAAAGTGGATCTGGTAGGTTTTTGACATATTCTCTCTCACTGAAATGAATAATTTGTTTAGAATAAATTTAAAGCAAAACTACGGAGCCCCTAAGGTGCCACGGAGAAAAAAAGATATAAATCGTGCGCACGAGATAGTAAAACATGCGCACGATATATTAAAACGTGCGAACGAAATACTTATTCGTAAGCACGTTTTAGCAAAAATGTGCACGAGATACTAAAAAGTGTGCATGATATATTAAAACGTGCGCACGTTTTAGCAAAAATGTGCACGAGATACTAAAAAGTGCGCATGATATATTAAAACGTGCGCTCGAAATAAAGTTATTTACCACGTTTTGACATGTCCTTGTCCTTGTCCACTACGGCTTCCCGTAGTGACGTCAGATGTTTACAGACACACACAATGGAGAGAAGTGAGCTAGTTAACTTTTACTTCCACCTCGGAATGTCATATAATGACATTCTTGCTGCTCTTGCCATGAGAGATGTAATAATCCTAAGTTGGAGAACTTTGCTGAGCATACTAAAAGACAACAGGCTCAGCCGGCGGAAGGAGTACTCAGATTCAGTCAGTGTCCTGACCTGGGATGCACAGGGGGGACTTGTTTGCTGCTACAGAGGCGAAGTTGTAGCTAACTTCGGGGCTAACTCCCTCCACCTTATTCAGCGGGTGGCAGCAAGACACGAGCTTTGCTCGAGTCTTGAAAGTTGTGCAGCTTTTATTGAAGGTACTGATAAATAGCCTAAGGGACTGTACATACCCTGCACTCCTACATTCACAGACACAGCCAACGTCGGCTGGTTACTGGGATGCTTCAACCGAGCCCGGCTGTCTTCTTCTTCTTCTTCTTCTTCTTGGTTTTTACCGGCAGGTGACCACAATATTATGGGGGCATTACCACCATCTACTGATGAGCCCGGCTGTCTGTGGCCGCTTGCCTGTATAATTAAATAGAGCGCACGTTTTATCTTAAACGTGCGCACGTTTTAATATATCGTGCGCATGTTTTATTTTTTTTTTTTCCATGGCACCTTAGGGGCTTCATACAAAACATTGGTTCTACTCTCTATAATGATGACTTTTCTTCATAAGTTTATTTATTCAGTGATGAAATTAAAGAATTTTTTATTTGGATGAAACACTCATCTGTGGAAAAATGTACTTTTAACAGAAACATTATCAGGTGGAGCATTTTGGCCTCAGCCAATATCTGCAACATTCACTCACTAGACACTTTTTTAGGTACACCTTCTAGTCCCAGGTTTGACCCCCTTCACCCTTAGACCTCCTTAGTTATTCATGGTCCTGAAAACATCCCTCAGAGATGTTGGTCCATATCTCCATGACAGCTTTGCACAGCTGCTGAACAGCCATGATGAGAATCTCCTGCTCCACCACATCCCAAAGGTGCTCTACTGGATTGAGATCTGGTGACTGTGGAGGCCAATGGAGTACAGTGAGGAACCAGTGTGAGATGATCTGTGCTTTAAGACACGGAGCTGCTGGAAGTCTCCATCAGAAGATGGCCCACTATAGTCATAAAGGGATGGACATGGTCGGCAACAATCCTCAGGTAGGCTGTGGGGTTTGAACCATGCTTAGGTGGGACTAAAGGACCCAAAGTGTGACAAAAAAATGTCCCCCACACCATCACACCACCAGCAGCAGCCTGAACCGCTGATCCAAGGCAGGATGAATCCATGCATCATGATGTTCACACCAAACTCTGAGCCTACATCTGAATGTGGAGCAGAGATCAAGACTCATCAGACCAGGAGACACTTTTACAATCTTCTGTTGTCCAGTTTTGAGAATTTTAGCCTCAGTTTCCAGTTCCTAGCAGACACGAGTGGCACGTGGTGTGGTCTTCTGCTGCTGTAAACCATCTGCTTCAAGGTTGGATGTGTTGTGTGTTCAGAAATGATCTTCTGCAGACCTTGGTTGAGTTCATGTTGACCATTCTCCTCTGACATCCATTCTCAGCCCATCAGGCACCAACAACCAAGCCAGGTTCAAAGTCTCTTTTTCATTCTGGTCCTCCGTTTGAACTCCAGCAGGTCGTCTCGACCATGCATACGTGCCTAAATGCACTACATTGCTGCCATGAGATTGTCTGATTAAGGCATTTATGTTTTATGGCAGTCAAACAGACAAACTTAACAAGGCGACTATGAATATGTGATGCCTTAATATGGTCTAGTTCTTGATAAACAGTGTTTGAATCTGAAAACTCTGATATTTACAAATGTGGGACTTTAGTGATGAATTTCAAAATTCAAATTCAAATTATTGTCATTCTGTTAATACCAACAAAACAAGAAGGCGTTTCTCCAGGATCACAACAAAATCACATTCATTCATTTATACATCCACTTTATAATAAGTGGAGAAACAGGAAAAGTGCAACAGTATTTGAACAATTAAGTATTTATATAAATAAATAAATAAATAAATAAATAAAGTATTTACATTTAAAAAAAAAAATGTGAACAATATTTAAAGCTCTTATCTGTTGATTTGGCACCACGTGCCTCGTGTTGCTCTGCTCTGGTTTTGGTGCTTCACAGAAATGCAGATGTTTGTTTTTATAAAGGAGATGAAGGTTTATCATCAGGAGAGCGTTCAGCGGGGACTGAGAAGGCCCTGCAGCAGTGATGGACACTGAGGGACTGTTCCTGAGAGCTTGTATATCTGCTGAAATAAAGCAGCACTGTAAGCTCTCTAAAAGATCTTTAAAGTGTTTCTTAAGCTTTGTTTGTGTAATACTGAACACACACACACACACACACACACACACACACACACACACACACCGCTTATCCTGCCCAAATCTGTCCTTATTAGAGCAAAAGCAGATGATGTCATGGTTTTTGTCAGATCCTTAAAAACCCTGACAGAGACCACGTGGACTTCACCGTGACAAAGGAGACCTGAGCCAGACCTTAATCTCAACAGAATACTCCGACATAACTTCAAACATCCCCTCATATGTAGCTGTGTTTTAAAGATGCTGCAGCCTCTGTGATGGACCTTTATGTTACAGCTCAGCAGCCTGTGTCCTCCTCAGACCCCCTCAGACTTTGAAGGCTCTGCCCTCAAGAACTCTTTATTTGGACTACTGTCCCGATGGAGCAAAGAAACAAGTCCATCTGGTTCTGGCTGGATCAGACCGATGCAAATGAAGGGCTGGTTTCAGAAAACTGGTATTCCCATAAAAAGATTCATCTGAAGTTTAGGTTAGCAACAAAAGAGACCACTAAAAAGGCAGATTCGTGGACTAAGAAGGACAAATCTATTCACTGCCGCAGGTGTATGAGATAATATATCAAGCTATTTTAACAGAAATATAAAATAAGTGTTAACTGATGATTCACACTTTGAAACTGACATGTTCTCACTTCAGGACAGTCGTCTACCACAGCTCTGTTTTAACATCATGCTTTTTTTTTTACTTCAATAAATGTTTTCCAGTTACACCAAAGACGGGACAAAAACTGGAGAGACTTATTGATCCAGTTTAATGGAAAGATCAAGCTGTAGAATATTTCAAAATAAAGGTATTTAGAGTTTTTTTTTAAGGATGACAGATAAACTAAAATATTATTAATCATCTGTTGGATGAACCAGGAGAAAAAGAAAAGATCAAACTAAATGAATATTTCTCTCTCGGGGCTTCTTTGCAGAGGTCATATTCTGCCCCACCTCAGGCTCATGTATTTGGTCACTTCGGGGAACTGAGCCGCTCTGGCCGGGGAAAACAAGCTCGGTTAGTTGAAATCTCAAGAAAACAACCTTGGTTATCCTGAGATAATGACATAAATAAGTCGAGATCTCTAGAAAATGACTGAAATTAACTCGTTATCACGAGAAAACGGTGTTAGAAAAAAATGTGCAAAATCTTGTCCTTTAAGGGCTTCCGTAGATATGGGACCAAAGACCACAAACCTCTTCTTTTGCTTTGTTGTGTTTGTGTCATTCAGAAGACTTTACGCATGTCTTTATGTTTGTTAATTTATTTATATATGATATGTAAAGTTTTCTTTAGTCTTGGATATTTATGTGATTTTGCACTTTTGTAATTTAAAATAAAGATTTCTGGATTGAATCATAGTACTGGTGTTGTCTGCCTACATGCTTTAGACAGACTACAGCTGTCCTGGATTTAAGGAGAATTATGCATCACTGAACTAAAAACATATTTTACTAATTCGTTGAATACACACTGGACAGGGTTTGTTTTGTCATGAAAAGATTATATCACATTTTATTTCAGGTTAAAGACAAAACCCTGCTAAAACCTTATTTCAAAGAAAAGAAAAAAGGTAAACCTGCTTTTATAAGTAACTGCCTGCGGGAGATTTTGACTCATTCAGTCAACAGGTGTGTGGTTCCTTCATGGACTGACATTAGCTTTTTACTTTCAGTGAATGTGTCAATGCAGCAAAAATCATAAAAGAAGTGTTTATGAACAACATCCTGCCTGACATTAATGCATCAAAATCATATTTTATTTATTTATTTATTCATCGGTTTATTTCCCATGTAACCTCCTTTGTAGCACAAATCTTTAAAATCGTCTTGTTGTCAGTGGATCCTGTAGGTGTAATTTTGGTTGGTCTACTAAAATGCCTGATCCCTGCAGGCCTCTGACACTTTCTTTATTTAAATACATTAAGTTCAGGCTTGATTTTGGGTTTTCTGTCTTAAAATAAGATCTTCATTAGGACATGTCAGTGCGATGTGGCTGAAATTTGGTGTCAAGGCTGAGCCTTTCTGGTTCAGTCCCATAAGAGATGGGACGACATGTCATTGTTGTCTGTTGTGTAAAACTTGAAAGTTGACCCTTTGACATTAAACCCCCCTAACCTTCATCCACTAAGGACAGCCTAATACTGAGCAAACACGCCACAGTGGGGGGAGGAAGACACGCAGCACTAATCCCCCCCCCCCACCCCCCCCCCCCCCCCCCCCCCCCCCTGCGCCCAGCAGGTGAAGGAGGATTACGCTCCTGACGGATCTCTAATGGCCTCTGATGTTTCCACAACGATCTGCACGAGGCTGGTCATCATGGGAGCCGGTTCATCCGGCCACGCACACTTTGAGGAATCACCTGAATCTGAGGAGGACGACCTGAGGCATAACCAAGAGTAACGGCAATCTGATGGGAGTAAATATTCTGGGGCACTTTACACCAGATCTGCACTATTAATACTTAACTCATCGTCATTAAAGCAACATTAACAAGCTGCAGGGCCTGATTAAAAATTAGATATTAATGTTCATTGATACATTAATAAAGCATTAATTACAAGTTAAGCAGTGAATTATGCAGAAACCCATCATTTAAAGTGATCAGATAAACTGCTGAAAACTTCTCATTAACTAGTTTGGTTGATCTGAAAGTTGATTTATGAATGTGAGTACATCTTAAAATGTAAAAATAAATGATAAAAAAGATCATTTTGATTATCACATTAACAAATATGTTTACAAATGTTATTTAAGCTAAATAATACAAGTTTTTTGACGATGATTATGTAGCAGTAATGCTTCAATGATGTATCAGTGAAGCATTAATTAAGTGACACATAAGTTAATTGATGACTTCAATACGGGTTAAGTGTTTATCAGACATAAAAGTGTCTTAGTACCTAAATACTAAATACTAAATAAAAGCTTTTCATGTCATGTATGCAAACATTATAAATACAATCTTGCAGGTGTATTTATCTGATTTTTGGTTAGAAATGTCTTTATGTAACAGCTGGGATATACTCCAGCCCCCACGACCCAGAAAGGGATAAGCGCTATAGAAAATGACTGGATGAATGAATGTCTTTCTGTAAATGTATGATGCACAAATATTAAAAAATAGAGAAATAAAAATGAAATAAATGGGGTAAAAATCTAAAAAAGGACTGGTATGATTTTTTTTCCTCATTGCTTTTTAGGTTTTGAAATATGATCCACATTTTTACAAAATGAATGCAGCTTTTAGTGCTTTAATGTAGTTTACTGACTTGATGTAAGTTTTGGGTAATTTGCAGTGAACAAACATAAAAATGTAACTTTGTCGTAGCAGTTATCAGTACTTCTCTTTAATCTTTATTTAACTCTTCAGTTATTGTCAAATTATGTCCTCCCTGTGAAGAGTTTTAAGAGGATTTCTTTCTGAAAAACATATTTTTTATACTTATATATATATAACAAATAGCACTACAGTAACCTCTGACCCATCAATAACTAATAAGAATATTTGAAATAAGTTACTGCTTCTTGTCAGAGAGTAAATATGAATGTAAATATATGATCATTAGTTCTTACTGGATCATTACTTTTGAAATAATCTAAACTAAATCTTCAATGTGTCCTCCTCTTTCTTGGTTGTTTGTTGTGATGAAGGACCTGAACGCTGGAGAACCCAAACTACTCCTCAGAGGAGCACAGGAGAGCCAGCCCCTCAGGCCAGGACTCTGTCGTCTACCTAAACCTTAAGGAGACCAGAGTCCTCTGAAGACAGCAAAGTCCAGTTCTCAGTCTTTTTACCCAAAACGTCGTATCTGTGTGGATGAAACGCTGATACAATTAGAAACTTAGGCCTGAAGTCATCTCTGTGCGGACGGCCCCTTGGACAGCACTTGTCACTCTACAGAACAGTCCTGGACTCTCTCCATCAAACTCTAAACACAACCATCCTACACCACCTGACAACCAGGAACCAGGCTGGACAAGACTGTTAGCATGTCTTCAACCATGTCCTCAGACCAGGACCACCGTCCCATAGCTGACGACTCTCTGTGACACTTTGATCATTTGCATAAAAATGGTTCAACAGGTCTTACATCCTGGCTTTAGGTCCAGAAGTTACCGCTTCAGGGAAGTTGATGACTGAAGCCTACACAGAGGAGGGTTAGGGGGGTTACAGCTGGTCTTAGCTCTGCCTCTGTGTGTGTTTTTATGCTGAACGGTAGTTCTCTGAGACAGAATTTCTAACATGGCAGCTGCTGCTGTTCTAAAAAGGCCTCTTTGTGAGTCAAAGTGCAGACACTCTGGCCTTGTCCAGTGATTTTTACAGTGAAAGGTCTTCATAGCTGAATGCCTGACCTTCATGCCAGACCCTGGCTTGTATCTTGGACAGAGTAGTGTGGATGTTCTTCTACCTCAGCATGTGAATGTTGTGAGTTTTGGTGACTCTCTGAGAATAACCTGTCCATTTGGACTCTAGCAGAACTTTTAGCTCACTCACTCTCTTCATCACCCAGGCCTTAAATCTCTGTGGAGACAAGGAAACTGCTCTGGAACCTCTCAGGAGATGACTGAGGCCTGCTGCCAAACTTACATAATTCAGGAAACTGGGGCACCCTGAGGAAGCGGGATGGACACCACTCTCACTGAGAGTCCTTTGACTATGACATGGACGCTAGGACTTCTATGTAAAGGGGGAGAAACCACGTGTTGGTGCGCTGAGGTGTGTGCAGCTTGTGTTACCTTGGCGGCCACAGAGGAGCTCGGTTTCTCCAGCAGGTCCCAGAGTTTCTGTCTCTGCTCAGGACAGCATCCATGATCCTCCTCCTCTCCGTCCTTGTCCCGGAGCGTCTCTGCCTCCCTCCTCAGCTCCTCATTCATCTGCTCCTTCTTCTGGTGGTACCTGGCCTGGCAGCAGGACTCCAGGTAGATCTCGTCAATGCCCCAGTAGTCCAGCTCCTGCCCGAAAGACAGGGCGCACATCTCCTCCATCATGTGCAGCTTCCCAGTTCTGTAGAAGTTGAGGATGGAGGAGAAGGCCACGGGGTGTCTGTCAAAGAAGTACTCGTTCTCCGTCAGGCTGTAGTCATCGCAGATCTCCAGCAAAGACTCGTGGGTGTTGCAGTCTCTTAACCGTCCCAGCCGTGTCCTGGGCAGCCGGTCCAGCGTCCTCCACAGGACTTCATGCGTGAGCCCCCCCGACATTGAGCCGGACCCTCCGGGAGCGGGCCTTGATGCGGATGATGTCTATGGGTTCTGGGGGCAGCAGAGGGGCCGCGGGAGGCCGGGGGTTGGCTTTAGGGGTGCTGTAGGCCGCTCTGTCCGTCATGTTTGCTCCTGGGACAGCTCAGGTGAAGGTTTCTGTGGTGTGGTGTGCGTCTGGAGCTCAGTGAGGCTCGTTGAGAAGAAGGTGATGTCCAGGAGAGGGTCCAGGGGGTCACCAAGACCCACCGAGCTCACCTGGTGGTGTTCAGGGCGTCTAACTCCAGGTTAGATCCATGGCTGAAACAGAAACAGGAGACATGTCATCAAACCACACAGTCCCCCCCCATGACCTCTTGACCCTCATCAGAGAGCCTCAATGAGCCTCCATCAACATTAGAAACTTTAATCCCCGGACCGGTCCAGGTGAGGCCCCCTAATCACTTTAATCAAACTGTCTCAGGTGTGTGGGTTACTCCCCAACAGCAGCACCAGCCTCCAGAGTCATCTGTCATCAGGTGGGCCCATACAGAACATGGCAGACAGAGATGGAGACTGGATCTCTCTTCAGTTTATCTCCATCAAATCAGCCAGATGAAGCACCTCTAGACCCATGAGCTGTCCCAGGACATCTAACATGATGGGAAGTGTTCACACTGATTAAAGCAAATTGTGAAACTCCCAAGATGACACAGGGGAGCGCTGATCTTTTCCCATGATGCTCCAGCATCAGCTCCGAGGACTCATGCCTGTCTAAAAGAGTCACAGACAGGGGAGGCTTGCTCCAGCTCGAGTCCTCTATGTGTCAGCTGATAACTTAACAGAGCAATCTCAACCTCAACCCAGAAACAGGCAAAGAGGGTGCTGAACTGAGGCGGGCTTTCAGCCTCCTACCAAACACACTGGCTACCAGGGGTATGTGTGTGTGTGGGGGGGTGATTGCCCCCCTTCTTGGTCCAACCAATGAAAAACGCGTGCTAAAGGACCCCTTTGGAAGGTTAAAACGCCTGTCAAAGTTTCCCTCTTGGGAGGCAAAACGCAATCTAAATTTGCTGGTTTGAAATCAAAATAGGTGACCTACAGTGTAGATCTGATGGAAAGGTTTTTTTTTTTGGGGGGGTGGGGGAGTTGGGGGGCTAATAGGCCTGGACATGGACATGGAGGCATACCAGAGATGATCAGTGAACTGAAAACGTGCACACGCCTGAAGGGAGCCTTGAATTGGACAAAAACATGCACTCTACAAGCACAAGAGCATGGAAATATAAGCGCGAAGGGCCTCACATCAGCAGTGTTTCCTCTGTGAAGGTGGGGGGATACTGCTGCCTGATTGGAAGCTTAAGTCGCCTCGCTGATCCAAGTGGAATATAGCTAACGATAGTTTAATATTAGCTAAAGGTAATATATCACCAGAAGAATTAAAGTTTGCTGAAAGAGGCATCATGTCATTGATGAATAACATTAGCTCACACAGCAGAAGATATGACGTAGATATCTAAACAAGCCTCCAGTGGAAAATTAATTAACGCATTTCATGAGAGAAGTTATCAGTATCTTATACAGCATAATGGGACCATGTCTAGATACTTTATTATACATTCATATTGTTCAGTAATTCTGCTTGAATTTTCTGTCCAAATGCATCAGATTGATGCTTTAAAATATGAAACACTCAAAATTTTCTTCCAGGGGGAGCATGACCCCGGACCCCCCCAGAGGGGTCATATCCTCCTCACCTTTTTCACCCCTGACCCGTTTTCATGCCTGAATGCACTGGAATACAGGAAATGGCATCTTTTTAAACAAAAATCTGTCTGGAGTAAGGCCCCCAGAGCACTTAGGATTCATTTATTTATTTATGTGTGTTCTTCACAGTCCAACTTTAAATCAACACAGTTCTTGTAGCTGATCTTAACTACAAACTAACTTGAGTAGTCTAGTTAGTCTGCTTTAGGGTTATATAATGTGTCATTTGTATAACATATAAACATGTCTAAAGTGCCCTTGAAAAAACGTGAAACCTAGTGCCCTCCTCAGCGGTGAGAACGCGCTGTATGTGCCCTTTTTTTCCTTTTTCGCCCTGCCCTTGAAAAGGTCTGTGCAAACCACTGCTGGCTACATCTCAAAATGGCGGCTGGCATGAATTGTTCCTCACAGCCACCCTCTGTAATGATCACCTGATGTCACACAGACTTCATCCATTTTTTAAAATTTATATTTTTATTGTATATTCATCAGGTTAAGCTCATGAGGCATGAAAGCAGCTGCTCAAATCATCTTCCTGCTCCCACAGGGATGTGAAATAAGGACACTGCTACTCCTTTGAATGTCTCATTTCAGTTTAAAAACTCACAGACAGCTCATGGGATCAAAAATTATACAATATTATACCAAGTAACTTTTTCTTTTATTATCAAAATAAGTTTTTTGTATTTGATTAATTGAGCTGTCCCAACCTTCAGCAAACTAGAAGCCACTCATTATTTTTTTCTAATAACTTATAAAAAAAAATTACAGTGAAGGACCCTGAACTTATGACAAAAGTCATATAAAAAAATACAAACTAAATTGATTGATTATGGATTCACACTGTAAAAGTACTTTATACTGTTAATATGAACATCAATTTTGATATTTTATTATAAATAATAAATGAATATACAATTAAAATACAATTATTTGTGATTTCAATCACAATGGGCACATACTTGTATCCTTGTAACATCAATATTTCACAGCCCTGAGGTCTTTATGTACCAAACTTGTTACATTTATTTCAAACTCTTATTATCACATTTTTATCTGTGCATTAATTCAGATGTGAGCTGGTCAGTTTATCAGATTTGTGCCAGGATGTAAAACTTAATGAGACATATCCACATTATCAACACATACCCCTTCAGTCAGTGATGATTAAGATCAGAAAATATTGATCAAAGAGATATTCTGATGCTTTAGCTGAGTTATGATGCATATGATTAACTTTTTTTCTGTAACGAAATTAAAGAAATGAGTCAGTTGGGGAAAACTGGTCAAATGTAACACGAGCTTTGTTGACAACCAGCTGTATAATATCAACATGCACATTTAAGTGGAATAAACTTTGACATAAGAATAAACATATTCAAAAAGTATGATTAAATTAACCACAGTACACAAAAGGATGAATCCTGTCTCAACACTAACTATCTCAAATACACAAGGGAGAAGTTTTTTTTTTTTAATAATGCTGAAGAAAAGTGAAATGCTGAGAGAAAAGACAAAATGTTAAGAGAAGAGTTGAAACATGATTTAATTTGGGCTTTATTCTCACAATTTTAGTTCAATATTATTCTTAATAGTTTGCCTTACTTAAATATTTCATGTTGTTTTTGTCTTGACATTTCTTTACACTTTTTTATGAAAACCTATATTTCAGTTTCACCCTTGACATTTAGACTTTTCTACACCTTTGTGTCCTCCATATTTACACTACAAATTCTTTTTTTTGACTTTCTGACCTGAATGCTCCTCCATACCTTTGACTGCACATTATATCTGACGCCCATTTTTCAACTCCAACTTTTCAAAATAAACTTTCTATATGTCCAGCCCTACTCCCTGTTAACTGTGTGCTGTCCCATGCTGTCCTCGCACAGGCTACAGATGGTAAAATTCTGCACCGCCATCGTCTCAGAGCAACAACCTAAATTGTAAATCAGCTCATTTCCATCAGAATGAGGAGACGTAGCTCCACACTGAGGAACCAAACCTCAGATTTTGGACCCTGAGCTCTGTAACCTCCTGAGACTCATTAAAGTGAAGAAACTTTTGTTCATTAAATCGTCCAGTAATCAAACTTTTGAGGCTTTTAGCAAGTGTTTCTTGTCTTATGTAAGTGAAACTCTTTTAATCCAGAGCAGGAGTGAATGGAAACTCTGTCCTGGTTGGAGCAGAAAGGCTTTATGTTTCCATTGGAGGTTCTCGCCCTGACGGCCCTTTATCTGATTGTGTAATGGAGTTCCACAAATCCCAGTAGTGGCATTAGGCTTCGTCTCCCCTGGCTCAAGTCTGCCTTAGTTAATTATAGCCCGCTATCTTCTCCTGGGACACTCATAGGACACACGGCTATGTCAGGAATCAAACTCAGACGTCCACTACGGACCAAAACGGGCTTACACCGACTGCCTTGGATAAAAACTCTGAGCAGACCTGTGACCGAGAAATCAGATTATTTACACAAATACTACAAATATTCACTTATTAAGAACCAAAACTGACGGGAAAAAAACTGTTACAATAAAAACATAATAAATGCATAAAGGGAATTTTGGCTAGAGAAAAGTCTCGTCAGTTTTCTCCCTCTCTGCCGGAGGACCACTACTTTTGCAAAGTGTCCAAACAAATGTGAATTATAACAGGATGAACTGTGACATGAATTATTTTTTTGGATGTTGAATTTCACAATCAAAAAAAGTCATCTATGTTGATTTCTTTTCAGAATAAACTCAGTATTGACTTAAATTAAAAGTATAATTTAGCAAATATATATTTATTACTTGATGCATTTATCAAGGGAAAGTTCAACTCAGTTACCAGGATGGCCAGTTATTGTTTTCAACTCAAGGGGTTTCTTATTTTTTTTCAAATCTGGAATATTTCCCAGTAATTTCCAGTGATTTAACAAGCTGAAGATTTCAACAGACTCTATTCTAACAACATAAATGCATTCTATTTGTTCACATAATGGTGTAAATACACAATAAAAGTTATTCATGGCTCTTTTTCTTAATCCAACAAATTCAATATAGACGTATTTTTAAAGCATAATTTATTCTCTTGCCCTATTTTCTCCCCAATGCACTAAACAAAGGATGATGCTGGTGATCAAGTGGGACGTTTTTAAATTTTCCCTCACTGATGGAGGGTCCATTTTTACTAATCGATGAATGATTCCAGTCAGGCAAGCATAATGTCTTGTGATTTAGGGAAAGGAAATGTCATTGGATTTCATCACAGTAATATTAAAACTTCAGAGTGCATTTCTGATGAGATTAATGCATGATAACGCAGATTAAAAGTGGTTCAGCAGATTTTTGATGCATTAATTACAATATTTACACGTATAATGGATGTGCAGCTTGGGTCACAGGATGGCATCATAATTTTTTATTATTACAAATTCTGGATGAATTGAGTCAGAAAACCTTTAAGTGCCTAAAACTTCATGCCATCCCTTTAATAAAAGTTTGTTTAAAACAGCATTTAAACTCCTATCGCTCAGGCTGAATCTGGTGATGCCCAGGGCAGCATTTTGGAGAGTATGAAACTTTCAGCAGGGCCACCGTCTTCTGTACTCACTGCTGGAGGGACAATTTAATCCAGACAAGCTCACAAACTTCTAATTTAATAAAGAAAACAAATTAGCCTCCCATCAGAGTTTATCAAAACAGGATTTTACTTTTCAGAGCCAAACCTAATGAGCTAAGTGCAGAACTTAAGTGATTTCTATTTTGGTGCAATAAACAAAACAACAACAGATGACTGGAGTTTTTTTTAATATATTTATCTTTACTTCAGTTCCAAAATGCTTCAGGCCAGGGATGGGCAACTTTAGCTACCAAGATGGCTACACAATTGTCCCCTCTCTGATAAAGGACATTTCCCTCTTTATCAGTCAGACCGCTGTGTTTCGAAGAACAGCAGAAAATAGAAAAATATGTATAAATAAATGACATACTTTATCATTGCATTAAACATCCAGTTTAGGAATAATAAATTTTGATGTTGTTTTCGTTCAGGCTACAGCACATTAACTTCTCACATAGAGAACAGGA